>CM065727.1:12444546-12542046 GCA_033310375.1 Conus canariensis
TGTCGTTTTTGTTGGGAGGTAAAAGTAGTGTAGGCAAAGACAAAAATCTTATCAGAAAAACAGATCTACTGGGACAGATTCTCTGATAGGAGGGTAAATCTAGCACAAGACAAGGACAAAAATCTTCTCATAAACAGGTCTTTGTTGAGGGGGAGTCTTTGACGGAAGGTACATCTCGCACAGGCAAGGACAAAAACATTTACTAAAACAGGTCTTTGCAGAGGGGAGTCTGGGATGGAAGGTAAATATAGTATATACAAACTGACACCCCCTTCCTTCTCCCCCCCAAAAAAAAGAGATGTTTTAAGAGGAGAGAGATTTTGTTTAGAAATAAATTCAGTAATAGAAACACAAATGTTTTTGAAAAATAGATCTTTGCAGAGAGGGAGTCTTTTTCTGAGAGGTTGATTCAGCATAGACAAAAACAAATGTTCCAGAAGAAAAAGGTCTTTGCAGAGAGGGAATCTTCAGTAGAAGGTAAGCATGGTGAAGACATAGTCAGAAATACCATAGCCAGAGAAGCAAGGATTCAAAGAGAGCAAGTGCTTGTTTGGAGGTCAGTCTAGTACAGATTAAAAAAAAAATGGTCCAGAAAAACAGGACAAGTCCTTGCAGGATGGGTTGTTTGTTGAAAAGTAAATATTGTGCAGGAAGATTTTTTCAGAAAGTTCCAGAAACACAAGCCTTCATCAGGACAGAATCTTTGATCAAGGCAGTGTAGTGTAATAAAGACGTAAATGGTCCAGAAAAAAGCAGTCAGTATTTGTAGGGTCTTCACTGGGATGCTTTGCTGTAGAATATGGGATAGTGTTCTGTGGACTGCGGATTTTCAGTCACTGGTTTCATCAAGCTTTTTTATTCTGGTCTGGGTGCTTTATTAAGTTAAGCTTTCTCTGAATTTTTAGGCTCTCATAGAACAAACTGCTGTAAATCAGAGCTGATTTCTTGCACAGCACCTTGACAGTACAGGATGTGTAGATTGTCACAGTTCACAGGATGATATGACTAAGGTATTTCATTGGTCAAAAGTTTTTGTTCTCTTACAAGTGTTTTGTTCTGAAAGTGGGTGCAAGCTTTCAGTACTGTAGAGAAGAAAGCTGTTTATTGGAAGCTGTTTTTACACACAACACTGTGTGAATCTGAAGATTTGGTGTCTAGTGTGTGAGTTACAAGTGTGGAGAACCTTGCATGTGCATCGGTTTGTTGAGACACAGGCAGGGCTAGAAGCAAAACCATCAAGGCTCAGGTGACATACTTTGCTGCCAACCCTTCCAGAACCATCAGGATTCTTTCTGTGTTTGAAAACTGTTCCATAATTCCCTAGTTGTGACTGAAAAATCCCAGAATTTTTACATTTACTGAGTGTAAAGAAAAAAAGATAGAGGCATAGCTCCTTTTGAGACAAAGAAAAGAGAGGGATGGAGAAGTTACAAATTCAAGTCAAAATGGTGTTGAGCATATGACAGTAACTCCATGCAGTGAATGTGCTTTTTTGTTCGCCCTGTTATGATAATTTTGAATAGTCAGCTGTCAGATAGCTTCAGTCTCAAGCCAAAGCTTCCTCTACATTCCTTAGCTTAAGAAAGTTGGCAGCTTTGGAAATAGGATTTCTTTTTTGCTTTGTAGTTATGTTGTTGACTTTTCTTTCTCTTTTGTCTTTTCTTAATTTTCTTGTACATTTTCTCCAACAGGTGGAGAGCTTTGAACAGCTGCCTTCAATATTACACAAACGAGCATGTCGCCGCGTCTTGCCTCTCACCCCCAGCAAGGTAATTTTGCTGTGTGTCTGTAAGATCGGAAAGCAGTGCATTCTCCTTCCCCCTTTTCCCACTGTCCTGATCAGGCTGGTTTAGGGGTTTTCGGTTCAGTACTTTTATATGGGTCACATTCTATGGTGTGATGTGTGTTTGTCATCACATCTAATTACTCTGTGTGGAATTCTGTTTGCAGCCACTTGGAAGAGCATCTCACCACAGTGTGGCACCACACAAGTTAGTTTTAGTTGTGCTTTGTATGACTTGTTGAAGTATCGGTATGGATTTTTCTATGGAGTTTTGTAATGGCTTTCTTTGCCTGTATTAAGTCCAGGCTGCACACAGAGCTTAACCCTTACACTGGTAGTCGTGACGTAAGTCGCACCATTACGTCATGGCTGTCGCTGGTTGTCGTGACATAAGTCGCACTGTAGGGTGAACCTTGTGAGCCTAGTCTCACTGACACACACAGATACAAAACTATGGCTCAGTGAGAAACTAATTTGCATGAATGACTGAGAGAGTCATTTTCAGCGTTTCAGCTTGTTTTATGGTTAGTAGCAGCTTGTAATGCATAGGGTGACTCAACTCATCTGGCTGAACAAAAATGGCGGCACCCAAAGGAGAATGTGATAGAATTAGGAACTTGTCAGATGTTTTTGCTGAATTTCTGGTGGAGAAAGCAAGTGAAGAAGAATTAATTCACATTTTTAATGAACTGTGTGTCGTGGGTGATATTTTGATTTAGATAAGCGCCATGTAATCGTGATTTTGAGATCGACTCGAACAATGACTGGATGAGTGCCTAAGGGTGATGAAAATCTCAAGATGCCATTCAGTGGGGAAGAAAAACTCATGGTAGCGCTTCCAGATGATCCTAAACCTTTCAAACGTAAATGAAGACAGTGTGGGCTAACTATTACATTTGTTGATAGTGACCATTTTTTTTGTGTGTGTGTATGTGTGTTATCAGCACATGATATCAATGGGAAAACTGAACTGTACCTTATTCACTCTTACCTGGATTACCTGCATGGAAGACGGGTATAATCCACACTGACTTTCCTTTGAAAAAGGCTGTAACTTATTTCTGGATACTGTGGAACATCATTGACTGGATTATTTGTGAAAAAGCTCTTTGAGTGTGACAAGCAGGATGTGCCACCTGTTTTCACCTATTATTTTCACATTTTAGACAGGTAAGCACCAAATTAAACACTCACAAGCACACAAGTTCTGATTTATGTTATTCTTTATTCAGTTACTAACAATTGTTATTCTGCGTGTCATGTTCAAGTACTAACGGTTGAAAAGATATGCACATTATACAAATGTAATTATTTTTTTCAAACTTTCCTTCTGTTAATTCACCAGACAACAGGCTTAATAGTAGTACGATGTTAAATAACCAGAGTAAGGGTTAATTTATCATCTCATTCAAAAGCCAAGCACCTTGACAAGAATTGAGATCTGTCAGAGAGGAAGAGTACAAACAACAATAATAACAAAGCTTCCGTCCCTTGGCAGACTGAGACACTGCATCGCATACCTCCTTTGCTTCCAAACTGAAGACACTGCTGCTAGGACTCAAGTCCAGACTTTGCGTTGTAGGTAGTGGTTATTAGGACCAGGCAAAAGAAACAAACTTTGGCTTCACAAGGGGAGTATTGTGCATGTTTATGTCTGTATTTTTTTGTCGCTGAGGAAGGCATATTGCTGAAAATTTCTTGTCCTGTTTTGTGTCGTGCATTAAAACTGCGTTACTTCACACTTTGTTTTGTGTGCTCTTCTGCTTTATTAGGACTAGGGTTTTTCCTTTCTCATCCTCCATTGGCCCCACAAGAACACCATCCTAAAGCAGCTCATGTTGGCATCCCCCATTCACAGCCACACCCTGGATAGTTTTGAGGCAGCCCCAGCAGCTGCAGTTGGCAGGGAGCAGTCAGTATCAGGGTATTGTGGGGCAGCCCATCAGGACAAGACACTACAGTGTTTTCCAGGTCTGTTGGTTGGTGTTCACTGGTGCCTGTTCTGATCGAACACATGTAAGACATGGCAGGAGTCTTTGTTTTAGATGTCAAGGAAATGTCTGAATTATTAAAAACACAATCTGCATATATTGCTGATTGTAAAAGGGTTAGTAGTTGAGCAAGTGTGTGACTTTGAATGTGTGTGTGGACATGTGTATGTGCATTTGTATGTGCGTGTGGACATGTGTATTTGTATGTGTGTGTGGACATGTGTATGTGCATTTGTATGTGTGTGTGGACATGTGTATCTGTATTTGTATGTGTGTGTGGACATGTGTATGTGCATTACAGCATTACAGAAATGTGTGACTATCATCATTATTGCTCAGTATACCCAGTTGACTCCATGTTATCAATGAGTGTGAAGTTCTTTTACTGACTTAGCCATAAGCCTGTAAGAGGGGGAGTTTTACCAGTTGTATCACTTTGTTCTGTGTATGCCTCTGTTGCTCAGTCTGAGACCAACATTGAAGCAGAGGTAAGTTGGGATGGTTGGTGTTGTCTTGCAGGTCAAAGCGTGGAAGCAAAAGAAAAAAAAAACAAAAAGAGAAAATGTTGTAGTGTATATGTGACGGTAGAAGCTGAGTCCCTGTAGCATTAATGTTGTGACTGCATGCTGTCTAATCCCTCAGTTGATCTGTCATGTGTGGGATTTATATAATGTCTGTTTAAGTATACCTCACTATAGTGACCTTTAAAATGCCGTGAAAATTCAGTCTTTTGTAGAGACGTCTACACAAGATGATAGACGGTCTAGCAGTTTACAGAAAGAGAAAATATTTGAATGCTCATATCTCATAACATAACAAGGCATGTTGTTTATAGCCAAAGGGGCAAATATATGAGCTGCTGATAGTACTGTTTACCCAACATTTTTTGGTAAACGGCATGGAAGTTATATGCTTGAGGCAGCTTTTAAGTTAGCATCAGTGGAATTCCAGGATAATTTTATCGACCTGTCGAGGGGGATATTAGGCTACCTAAGGAGCTTTTACTCTGAGTCAAGAGGTCTGTTCTTGTGCATCAAATTTATCAAGAGTGACTGTTGCTTTTAAATCAGTTTTGTGTGTGACAGCCACTCTCAAAGTCAAATGCCATTTGGCATAAAGTAAAATGAATATATAAATAGATAAATAAAATGAAATGAAAAATGAATAAATGAAAAGCTTTCACTATCTGAAGTGACTTTAACTGTAAGTTTGTTTGTTTGTTTGTTGTTGTTTTTTTGTTTTTTTTTGGGGGGGGGGTTCAAGTGGGTAAAAAAAAATGGGCTGTTGAAAATTTTTTCCCCCATGGTATCTAGTAACAGTAATAGTTTTTAAAAAATCAGTGTAGTTTGTGGAATAGGACTGGGAAGGGGTCGTTCTACAGAGATGTGATGGAAATTTTCCATCACAGAATTTGTGGTGATTGCAGGGAGGGAGTCTTAACACAGAGGAGTCGTAATGGGGTTCTACTTCCTTGTCTTTGAATGAAGTTTGGGACTTACACTGTCTCTTGAGGAAGTTTAGAAGTTGACATTTGGTGTCATATACAGTTTCGTGTCAAATTCTCTGCAAGTAGTGGATGGATGTCAGTTCTGGCAGAAGTCCTCAGGGCTAATGTTTATTTTCCCTTAAAGTTACCACACTGTCTGAAATATCCTTTAAAATTAATGTTTCATGTTTGCATGATATCAGTTTATGTACACATTCTGTAAAAAATTTCAATGAAAGTCAGTGTTCACTGAAAGTTTTTACCATGTTCCCAAGGTAGCCATAAAGAAGAAACAGTCTTGTGCCGTTTGCATACAGGGCACTCCTTTTACACCCATTCCTAGCTCTGTGGTGCATTCCATGTCATGTACCACTCGCAGTGAAACATGTTCTTTTAGAGTGTTTGGACTTGGATGTTCTTTTTTTCTAAGACTTGTGGGTTGACTTCAGCCTGGTGACAGCCCTGATATGGCCCTTTGCGGTCGGTTGGGCTATAAGCAACATTACCTTACCTTAAGTGATGTCTGCACGATGTTAGTAATTTTTCTAGAAATTGATGGCAGTGTGCCTTTTTTTTTTCTTTTTTCTTAACTGCTGTCTCATCTCCTTCATCTCCACTGAGATGGTGCTGTATCCATTCCACTCATTCTCACCTCCTGGCTTGTCCCATCATATCCTAGGCCTTGGCAATCCACAGCGAGTGTCAGTGTCAAGTTGTCATGAAGCAACCCACCAGAGGAGACACTGGACTACTGCTGAGTCACTCATATGGTGTTAAGCGATGCCTGTTTTGATCCAACATACGCAGGACACCGCCCACTAAGCCCGCTGCTGATGACAATCATTTTATAGCTATGGAGCCAGCGTGAGTGAAATCTCCCTTTGTTAGGCACCACCATGAGGACAGTCTCCATGAACTTGCCGATAATGGTAACGTCAACAGAATCTGGTCAAGGGCATAGACGTGGAGAAGAAATTGACACTGAAGTCAGTGAAAGCAGGGCATGAAGGTCCACAGAATTTGGGACTTTTTTTTAACCCTGATGGATGAAAATGATGGAAGATGTGCTATTGGTTTCCGTTCTGGTCATACACTGTATGACAGGGTTGTACTCTGTGCATACTTTCATGATATATCCCAGCAACAACTAGGCCAGAGATGTCCAGACACCTGGGGTGTTGATCAGGAAATTTGAGCAACACTGCCAGAGGTTAAAGAAATGAGTGCATGAAACTGGACTGTGGGGTCTCTGTCTTCATTCTGTGCCCAAAGCAAACTCAGCTCTGGGTACGTGCCAGCTGGGCCAGAAAAATCCCACTCGCAAACGGCTGTGATTAGAATCATACCCTGACCTCCCAGCCGGGATTCAGCTGCACCAACCACTTCTCCATAATGGCTGGTGGCAGTGTGCTCATTATTGGTGGTGTACTTTCTGTGTGTGTGAGTGTGTGTGTGTGTGTGTGTGTGTGTGTGTGTGTGTGTGTGTGTGTGTGCACATGCATGTGCGCGCATGCACATCATCACATATACATGCTGTTAAGTGTGTTTTTTATTATGTGTTTATACATGTACTTGTATGTATGTGCTGGTGCTCAGTTGCCTGAGGAATAGGTTCTTGTAGTTGTTATGTACAGTAGTGATGTGTTCCGGTGTGTGTGTGTGTGTGTGTGTGTGTGTGTGTGATTTGCATATATGCTGGCATGTTTGTGAATTGACCAAAAGTGTGTGTGTGTTTGTGTGTGTGTGTGTGTGTGTGTAAATAGGGGTGTATCTATGTATTGAATGTGTTTCTTTTGCATGAGTAGATGTTTTTGTTTCATGGGCTGCATATGTTATGGAGCAGATAATCTTTGCATGAACTTTAGAAGAAGTCTTAGTAGTTACTTCTGTGAACACAGAATACCCTTAGCGGACTTTTCCCTTTGTATTGTGTCGTTTGATGTGCATTTGCATATGTGTGTGTGTGAGTGAGAGTGTGTGTATGTGTGTGTGTGTGTGTGTGTGTGTGTGTGTGTGTGTATGCATGTATATGTGTGTGTACGTATGTGTGTGAGAGAGAGAGAGCATGCTCACTGAGTTTCTTGCTGGCATGTTTTACATGTAAGTGTCTTCAGTATGTACAAGCGTTTAAGAGATGTTACATCTTTTATGTGTACCTGTTTATGTGTTTTTATGTGCTTCCGATTGATGCAACTCAGTACTTTAAGTTTGTCTTCAGTCAGAAAATTCAGGGACATTCAAATGAAAGTAATTTATGCTTATATGCTTACAAGTCTGCGGAATTCAGCGAGAAAGGTAGATGTTTGTGTGGGATATTACACTGCTTCTGATTATATCAGATCCATGTGCTCTGATGAAAAGGTATTTTCCACAGCATATTAAAGTTCGTTTTATTTTGTACCTTCCTGACTATACCACAACTTTCAAATTTGGTTCAGAATGGGATTGTCTGTTACTATTATTGGAGACATACAATATGATACCCGGTAATAACTACAGGTTTAAACTAGATGAAAGTTTGTGAGTTGGTGTCTTACTAGGTTTTCAACATTTTATAATCTTTGAACATGTTTTGAATTTCATACGTACTGCTTTGTATTGTTTTGGTTTTTTTTTTCGTTTGTTTGTTTGTTTTTTTGCTTTCTTATTAGTGAATAGTGTGAATATGGCACCTGTGAGTGCGCAGATTCACGCGCGTGCCACACACACACACACACACACACACAACACACACACACACACACGCACATGCACACACATACACATGCATGCACACACATACACACACAGAGACACACACACGCACATTCATATGTCCTCTTGTCAAATACCACTTTTGTGAACAGACATTAAATTGAATAATAAACACACATACGCACACATTCATGCATACCAGAATCCAATGAATACTACCAGACCCACAACCACACAAAACGTATGCATGCATGCTCACATGCACACACATGCACAAATATACACACATACACACACACACACACACACATGCATGCATGTAAGCACACATACACACACACACACACACACATGCACACAGAAACTCTCACACATGCACGCATGCATGCACACTCGTGCACATGCGCGCACACACACGTGCACACACACGCACACACACACACACATTTATGCATGCAGGTAAGCACACATACATGCTTACGCACATGCACACACGCGCGCATGCACACACACATACATACATACATACACACACACACACACACACACACACACACATACACACATGCACTGATATATAGTGACATATCTGTACATTTCAGAATGGCACCAAGTACTGTGTGGTGCTGGACATTGACATGTGGCATGGGCGTAAAGTCATGCGTATCTTGTCCCCACTGCAGGTGAGCCATTGAGGATCCTATGTTCTGAATCAGCATATGTTTGCTAGGGATCATTTTTTTTTTTTTTTAATTTGATGGGATGAAAATATTCCAAAACAGTGTTCTGTTATATACTTTGATTTGAATCTTCTGGGTCCAAAACCAAAAAAAAAAAAAATGCATTTCAGTTTGATGTCAAATGAAAGATATGATCACAGTGCTGTGCTTTCTATCTGATCCTGTGTGGGTGTTGCTAAGTATATGCACATGGAGAGAAAGAGAGGTGGAATGGGAGGGGAGGTTGGGGGAGAGGAGGGGTGAGAGGGAGGTTGGGTTGACAAGTAAGGAGCAGGGAGGGAGTTATGGTTCAAGCCCCCAGTTGTTCATACCTCCTTCATGGGTCAACCAATCCACCATAACGGTCTGGTTCCCCAGGAATGAAGCCTGACTGACTCAGCCAGACCATGTGAGGAAAAGAAGAGAGCCTCCACAAGTGGAATGAAACTGGTTGTTGCTGTAGAATGGAAGTTTTGTTAATTCATGTTTGAAATGAGTGAAGTAAAGATCAAAATGTTTGTTGCTGTAGAATGAAAGTTTTGTTAACTCATGTTTGGAATGGGTCAAGTAAAGATCAAAATGTTTGTTGCTGTAGAATGAAAGTTTTGTTAACTCATGTTTGAAATGCATCAAGTAAAGATCAAAATGTTTGTTGCTTTAGAATGAAAGTTTTAACTCATGTTTGAAATGGGTCAAGTAAAGATCAAAGTGTTTGTCGCTGTAGAATGGAAAGCAAAGAGCCTCAGCCACTGATGTGACAAGGTGCTCGCCCATAGGTCTGTTGGAAACAGATGGAGAAGAGCATTACAGTCACTGTACTGGATGTTTTCCCATAGGAGATTTGTGATAGGCTGCAGTCATTGCCATATCTGGTCTGTGCACTTTTGTGTAGGCTGCAGTCATTGCCATATCTGGTCTATGCACTTTTGTGTGGGCTGCAGTCATTGCCATATCTGGTCTATGCACTTTTGTGTAGGCTGCAGTCATTGCCATATCTGGTCTATGCACTTTTGTGTAGGCTGCAGTCATTGCCATATCTGGTCTGTGCACTTTTGTGTGGGCTGCAGTCATTGCCATATCTGGTCTATGCACTTTTGTGTAGGCTGCAGTCATTGCCATATCTGGTCTATGCACTTTTGTGTGCAGGCTCATCGGCATCTTGAACATAATGTCAGAGAGTGGCACGTTTGCAGGAAGTGATTCTGTTATAAGTGTTATGATAGATGTAGGTAATGGTTTTTTCAGAATCTATAATATCTAAATTATTCTGTTGTAAGTAGTATGATAGATTTAGGTAATGGTATTTCTGAATCTATAATATCTAAGTTATTCTGTTATAAGTAGTATGATAGATTTAAGTGATGGTATATCAGAATCTATAATATCAAAGTTATTCTGTTATAAGTAGTATGATAGATTTAGGTGATGGTATATCAGAATCTCTGATATCTTTCCTATTTTTCCTTGCAGCTGGTGAACAACATGACGATGGCTGTGGACGTGTACAGCAAGACAGAAGACCTGAAACGTTTCCGCAACACGCAGCATCTGGCGGGCAATCAGGAGTTCTCCAAACTGGCCACTGTCAACCCCCATGACAGCTACTGCCTGCCGCTCTTTGTGGCCTACCACTGCCCTCTGTATCTGAAGCCTGCAGATTTGGAGTGAGTTCCTCTTGTGTGTTTTTCTCGAAGGAAATCTGTGTGTATATTTTAGTGTTGCATACTGTGCTGCTTCTTGAAATAGCAAGTCTTATCTCTTTGCATTTTCGGGGTGATCTTTGGGACGAAAGACATGTTCATATTCAAGTCTTCTCAGTGAATCAAAACTATAATGTTGTCTGCTGTAGTCCTCATTCTCGTGGACAGTAAAGACACCCATGAGAACCCTTGCATTGCTTGGTAGGAATGTGTGTGACACGCTAATTATGCTGGACAATTAGGAAACAGAGTGAGGTTTCTTGCTTTGGCATTACATACTGCGCTGTGTCTCATGATTTCAGAATTCAAATAGTGGAGGCAGGTGGAGTCCTGGTGATCTGAACTGGTGGAGAATGGCCATGACAGAAATGAGACAAATGACAAGTCGTTACCTCTCAGATAGGCTGTGGCAGAGTATCATGGGACTGTGCCAGTACTGTCAAACATGTAACCCGAATGAGCATTCTCCATTTGTGTATTTGTTTTGCTCATGTTTATCTGACTGGTTTGCCTGCCTTTATCCAACATGGCACTTGTGTGCTTAAAACCGCCAGGTTGTAACAGCTGCTGTGATGCAGTGTTGGCTGGAACCACACATTTGAGTTTTATCCACCTCATACCTGAGGGTGTTGCTCAATTTTTCCTGAAAGCAGGTGTTTGTATCTCTTGAGTCTGGATGACAGCTGAGATTCATTATGGAAGCAGAAGGGTAGAATAAGCCCAGTCATGTAGTCTCAGACCAGAATGGAATTCCATAGAATCGTCCACATGATCCTTGACTTGATTGATTGTCATAAAAGGAAGCCACAAATTCTGTGGCTGTTCACTGCGTGCTGTCATGGTGATCAGTCTTGGCTTGCTGTCTGCATGGCTGTGGTGAGTTCATGTCACAGTGATTTGGATGTGCAAGTGCGTGATGACCTGTGCACTGTGGAGGACCATGCTCATTCATGCTGATTCAGGTAAAGAGCAGTTACTGTCATCAGTATAGGGCTTAACCAGTACTGTCCTGCTTATCTGACTTGGCAGCAATGCGCTTTCTTCTCTGGAGCTTGTCTCATGACGACCTGATATTGACTGCCTCCTGTGGACTTCGGTGCTGTTGCTGTCAAGGCAAGCCTGGATAGGAGTGGGGGAGAAGGGGGGGGGGGGGGGACAGAATGAACTGCTTGGGAGTTATGTCACTTGGAGGGCATAGACAATGAGATTGCCAAAAAAAGGTGACACCTGTCACATAGCTTACTAAAATGAATGAGAAATAAGGCGCTGTCTTCAAGTGAACCACTACACTTGATTTTCCAAGACAATAATACATTACCTCCGACTAAGCTGCCCCAAAAAAGTCAGTTTCCATACTTTCTGAATTTGTTTATGCATATGCATGAAGCAATGCTTCATAGTATCAATCAAAGTGGTTCAGTTACTGGAAGGGGTATAAAGTTGCTTCCTGTGATGGTTAGGCATTGGGCGTTTCCACTTGAATATTTACATTTGTGCCAGAGGAAAGCTTGTACTTGTCGCTGGTGTAAATCGAAAAAGAAAAGAACTATGAAAAGAGATAATCTCTTTCAGATGGTCTCTTCGGTTAGGGTTTTTTTCCTTCCTGACTGACATTTTAAGGAACATTCTATTGTTGAAAGACAGAAAGAGATATTTTGAAATAAGTCATGAAAAAATGTTGTCATTTTGATTGTTTTTACTCTAATGGTAGTTGAAAGTTCACTTTTTGTTATCACATTATTTAGATTTGTAAACAGAATGAAACTTATAATGCTTTATGTGTGTGTGTGTGTGTGTGTGTGTGTGTGTGTGTGTGTGCGTGTGTGTGTGCATGTATGTGTGCGTGTGTGTGCGTGTGTCTGCCACAACAGCTATGAGGTGACCTACAACGCTGTGTGGTGGCAGGAGATGTTGCAGGGCAAGGAGAAATCCAAGCACTTCCTCTGCCTGTCTACTCAGGAAGAAAAAAAGTCTTTCAACTTTCAGGTGACTCCCTTTTGCTTTCTTTCTTCGTTTAAATCTTTTTCCTTCTTCAAACTTAGCTGTCCAAACAAATGCCATAGTCGTACTTGGTGTGAACAAACACATTTATATCAAGACTCCTCATACTTTAGAAGTTTTTTGAAATAGGAAAAAGTTAGTGAAAAGAAAAATTGCTAGAGTAGTCGTCCATGAAACAATCATAATCTCCATTGTTGAGTTCATAAATGCTTTTTTTTTCAACAGCTTGTGAGTTGACTTCAATGCAGTGACAGCCTTGACATGGCCTTTTGCAGTCGGCTGGGCTATAAGCAACATTACCTTACCTTACCTGACTGCTGTTTTTGCTTTTGCTGTTATCAATATCGTCTGTGTGACCTGACCAGGTACTATGCAAGGAGGGGGAGAAGCTGCACCCTCCCCAGGTGATCCCCAAGACATTGCCATACTACACCATCTCCCTGCACCCCCCTGTCACCCTCCACAACTACCTGCCCTACGATCTGCAGTTCTCCCTGCAGGTGAGAGACCAGGGGTCAGGATGTTTCACCTGACATGCTTGTATGATTGACGTACTGAAGTAGATTGTTGCCCCTACAATCTGCAGTTCTCCTTGTAGCTAAGAGACCAGAATTTAGGATGACTGATGTTCTGAAGAAGATTTTTGTTGCATTTTACAGTATTGTTGGAGTTAAGATAGGAAATAAATTCCTGAGTTTGAAGCACTTTTTCTTTCTGCAGAGAGTGCGCATGATTTGCAGTTTTCTTGCTTGCTTGACAGCTTATCGTTTTTACAGATGTCATGGTGACAGGACGCATTACTAGCACTACAGTCAGTAAATGAGCTAGTGAGATTCTGTAATGGAAAATGTTTGAGGGTATCCGAATATTACTTTACTAATTTCACTGCTCAGATTTGACAGATTGATCCTTTGATCTATTTTTCAGATGGTCCAGATGACTCTTATTCCTAAAAATTATCAAGAATAGTGTTACAAAATTTTCTCATTGCAGTGAATTTGTTTGTTTCCCCCCTTTTTTGTTAGGAGAACATGCTATCTTGGGTGAGAAGAACATTTGAAAACTGACATGAGACATGCACCAAATGTGTTCATCTGCTGTCACTAGGAGCTTCTTGGGAATAGGAATGAACTTCAGTCATTAGTTTTTGTGGGTACCTGGCAACTGATGTCTTTCATTTTGATAGAGTAAGAGTTTTGTAAAATCAGATAACTAAGAGATGTAGTAATTTTATCTTGTGTTGTGTGCTATGTGTAAACTTGATTATATCTGCCCTAAAACGTGTGCATATACTTATACACTGTACCAGATGCACACACAAACGCACACACACACACACACACACACACACGCTCACATGCACGCACGCGCGCGCGCACACACAAACACACACACACAGAGTCATGTACGTGTTCACTCACAAATAGGCATGCTGAACTGTTGGTGTAATTACCTTAACATCCTCTATCTGTCCATTCATCAATCTTGAAATTCACGCAGACTTATATACCCATCTTAGATGCTGACATGCAGACCGTATTGTTAGTCAAATCAAGGGCTGACCAGTGTGTTGGGTTTTGTGTTGGTGAGGTATTTTAAGTTTCATTATTGAGTACCTAGTCATCCTCCATACGCTGTCAGCTTCGGTTGTCTGTGGTTTTTGGCTTCATGGCTGAATGAATAAGGTGTAGCATATATCAACAGATTGGCACAAGGTGATGCCTGCCAGGAGAACCTAGAATCTCTGTGTTGCAGGGCACCAGTATGTCTAGCAGCCTGACTCACGGAGAGAGCACACCCTTGTACACTGTGGACATTCATAACTCCTTCAAACTCCAGTTTTCTGTGAGTCCATTGTCTGGCTGGCTGGTTCTTGCTGGCCGTCCCTTTGTACCTTGCTTCTTTTTCTGCTGAAAGCTTTCTTTTTTTTCTGTCCCTGTTCCCAGTACCCCGTACTTTTCTCTGTGTCAGTATAGTATATCTTGGTCTGTTTGTCGTATCTTTATGCCTTTGATGGTGTAGGATAGACTTTGAAGATGGGTCAGAACATTCCATTTCGTTCCTTTTTCTTTCTTTTTTTTAAAGCATTGGATGCAAAAGTGTGAATAGGAATTTTACTACTCAAAGTAGTTTTATGATATACTTACATGTCCAAACAAATACCTTATCTCCAGTAGGCATGGAACACGCTATGTATCAGGAATCTCTTTAAAAAAAAGAAATATTGAAATGAAGAGCTGGGAGCTAACTCTCCTTAAGCCACCAGGAATACAGGAGTGGTCTCCCATGGCAAACACAATCAGCTCACACCCTTAGCTAGAATCCAGTTTTATCCCCTTTTCCAAACAGCAAGGAGGGGGAAGTGTTTCCCAGTATTTGGATAGGTAAGCATATCATAAAACTGTTTTTAGTTGTAAAATTCCTTTTCTTCATACTTACAAACAAAAACCTGAATATCGAAAAGGATGGTGGCCAACCGCACCTGAGAAACGGGTCAACACTCACACTCAGAAATACACAAGGCTGACCACAGCTCATCCCAGAGTTCGGTGCCGAACAACAAAAGCCGTAAGGCTCACATGTTTCCTGGAGATTAAAGGATTGTCAGGAATCTGACTCTGTCCTCTGAAGATAGACAATCAGTTCTCAGACAGAACAGTTAACCTGCTCCACCTTGGAACATCTACACCTGGGACAGGACGATGAAAGGGCCATCAAAGGCAAGGTAATCATCAAAGGCCAGTCTTCGGGCTTTGCAGTTTTAGCTAGAAAGGTCAGGCACGTGGACAAAGCCATCATCATGCGACTTTCGGGACCTTGGATCCCTGGATAGGTCACGAATCTCACTGACCATGCATGCTGATGTCAGGGTGATCAAAAAACATGTCTTCAGGGTGAGGTTCCCGACAGAGCATTTGGTAGTTGGCTCGAAGTTGCCCAAGGCCAGATACTCCAGGACTACGCTCCATTTTGGAAATCTGCCTAGTGTAGGGGAGCCCAGTGCAGCATAGGAGATCAAGTCAGTCAGAAAGGGATCATGGCTAATGTCAGTGTCTCTGAACCTTTTGAGTTTCTGGAAATGGGAGGTGAAGAAATATCGGCTGAGCTGGGGTTCACCAAGGCGTCCTGTAATGGCAGCGACTGTAGAGTAGAGGCAAGCCATAAAAGCTCCTTAGAATTTTTGGCTTGAGTAGGAGTGTCTTCTTGCAAAGGGAAAGCCGAGTTGAAGGAACACTTCTGACGATCCATGGTAGAGGACTTGCAGCAAGAAAGGGAGCGTGTTTCCTCACCAAGGAAAGGGAAAGTCAAGTTGAAGAAACGCTTCTGACGATCCATGGTAGAGGACTCGAAGCAAGAGAGGGAGCATATTTCCTCGCCAAGGAAAAGAAAACTAAATTCTGGCTAGGGAAATGAGTTGATTACATATTTGCCAGGGGACACTACTCGTGTATTCCTCTTGCTGTAAGGTAGTTAGCTTCCTGCTCTCCTTTTTTTTTTTTTTTGAGATTCCTGATGTATAGCATGTTCTATGCATAGTGGAGATAAGGCATTTGGTTAGACAGGTAAGTATGAAGAAAGTGATTATTATGTGCACAACATATGTGTTAATAGTTGTGCTTCAGTGAGTGAGCCTGTGGTTGTGTGTCTGTCTGTCTGTGTATGTCTTTGTGAATCTATGTTTTTGAGCTCTACTCATCAGTATGCTTTCACAGAGTCTTCATGCCTCCTCCTGTGTGACTCTGGTGCTTTGTGGTTCTGTTACAGCGTGCCCAAACTGCTAGAAATGTTCTTCAATTAAACCCTGAAGTTTTTCCATCACACTGTCTCAGTCCAAAGTCCAATTTGTTTTCAGCTCATAGACTACCTAGGCTGTGATTGGTCAGGCATCCTAGAAGTGTCTCCTGATCTTGAAGAGTTCAAGGCCATCCCCATGGAGACAGAGATTGATGCTGAGCATGTGAACAAGCACCTCAGTTTGAGTATCCATGCTGACAACAGCAGTGGGATGGATCTGCACATCTACACCCCGTACTGGGTAGTGAACAAGACGCAACTTCCTCTGCATCTCAGGGTAAGAAACACTTGGCTGAATGTTTTATGACATAATATCAACCACATGATGCAACTAGCATAGAATTTTGTGATCATTTGGATGAGTTGGGAGACACAGGCTGCTTATCAGATATAGTGGTGAATTCCGTGATGGTTACGTGCTTCTTTTCTTTTAACATGATTTAATTGCATTTTGATTGTATAAGTAATAACCTGATGTGGTAAGGTTAATTTATAGAAACTACACAACTAAGTAGTGCATTTATTGATACTGCTGAATGTCCTGTAAAGGCAGCAAGGCGGAGACATCGTTGCAGTGCTGGAACAGGCACCTTTTCAGTTGTAGCCCATAATATTAACAAACAAGTTGAATGTATTGCTACACTAGGTGACTGTACTTACAGCAGCACTGAGTAACCTCAGCCAGGTCAGTGCGCATCTGGAGATGCATGTATTTAAAGGGTCACAGGTTCGTTCTTTCAAATACCTTCGTAAGAACAAGATGCTGACGTCAGTCTTAAGATCTGTGAAAGTTGTGGGCTTACTGAGGCAGTGGTGTATGGTCATGGCTGTACTGATGGTGTCCAGGGCTCCTCATCTGACGTGGTGCTGGAATGTGGAGCTAGCCCCAACCCTGTTCTGTTCCGCTATAAGAAGAACAAGCGCAAGAAGGTACACACGTCATACTTGTTCTCACAAGCACATGTTTTGTATGTGATTGTGTGTGTGTGTGTGTGTGAGTGTGTGTACTGATGCACATGCATATTTTGTGTATTAATGGAGTTCTTTTATGTGCTTCAATCAATTGATGAAAGATGGCATTGTTTATGCATTATTCAGTGATTCATTTTGAACAGGCCAAGCTGCGTGTGTACGACTCTCGCTGGTCGCAGTCCTTCTCCATGGACACAGTCGGCAGCAGTGGTGTGGTGGTCTGTCATGACAAGGAGAGAGGCTGCAAATACATGGTTCGTATCCCTGACCTTTAAACTACTACACAGGTAATGGCCTGTTTATGGATATTTCCAGTGCTGTTTGTGGCTTGCCTTAGGATTATGTCCTCTTGATCTGCAGTTGTTTGGACAAACAGAGAACCAGCAATTGCAGAAATCAAAATTGACTAGCTTTCACAAAAGGAATGATCACTGCATGAGCGACACAGGAAAAGAGTGTCATTAACAATGGCTGAATATCATTGTTGCTTGATCAGTCACTTGTCAGCACCACACGATCAGACAATCATGCCAGGGCTGGGAATCAAGCCAGCAACACAGATTTCAACATGGAGGCTGTTGATCTGGTTCTCAAAAGGGCAACCATGCCGCAGTTCAACTTTGTGGTCCGACACTGGCATAATCTGCATGGTGAACTTTCTTGATGCAAAAGCATTGTAACTGTCTATGATGATTAATGGCTTTGAAAAAGCAGGAAAATTCTCAACATCTTACAACACAGAAGTCAACAATGAGCACAAGCATGGAGACAGAAGTACTAGTTGTCTGTGGACAAGATGGCTGAAATCGATTTGATTTTTGATTTGATTGATTTGATTTAGAGTCTGTTCACAACGATGGTGATATTAGACCAAAAAACAAAAAAAAGAAAGAAAACAGAAAAAAAAAAAAAAAAATTGTATGTGTGTAAGTGCTTATATAAGTGTGTGTGAGAGCGCGCGTGTGCGTGCGTGCGTGTATGAGCGCGCCCCTGTGTGTGTGTGTGTGTGTGTGTGTGTGTGTGAGAGAGAGAGAGAGAGAGAAAGAGTGTGTGTGTGTGTGCGTGTGTGTGTGTGTGCGCGCGTGCGCGCGCCGCGCGCGCGCGGGCGGACACAAATGTATGAAAGTTTGCCTATTAACAACCAAACAATAATTATAAACTGATAAATCAATTACAACAAATGAATAATAACAGAACTCGATATAGCCTTTGCTATATCAATCATTTTGGGGCTGTAAAGTAGTTCTTGTAAAGCCCCTAAGGAAGCAATATCTATCTTTAGAATATTATATAACGATGTTAGAATTGGACATTCAAAAATAATATGTTGAATAGATAATGGGAGACCACAAGCGCAATCTACATCCTTAGAAAATTTGGTTTTCCACGAGTTTAAACGCATTTTATAAATTATACTGGACAATGATCTTTGACATAATAACACTGTCGTTTTTGCAGGAAGTTTTTCATTGTTCATACAATTTTCTAATAGAGAAATGATTTCATGTTTATCCAATTTCAATCCACTATCTGGATTTTTTCTAAGAGCACCCTCTTTTGCTAATTTATCAGCTATTTCATTTCCATAGATACCACAATGAGATGGGATCCAGCAAAACTCTACAAAAGTTCCTTTCGCCATAACGGAATGTATCATAAATTTTATATCAAAAATTAAGTCTTTCCTTACATTTGCATCCCAATTTCGTAAGCTATAAAGAACAGATTTAGAGTCAACACAGATTAGAATGCTGTAAATTGCCACATTAAGATTAGATATCCAAGATAAGGCCATAAGGATTGCATATAGTTCAGCAGTGAAAACTGAAAAGTTCTTTCCTAAACAAAATGATTTCTTTGCTTTTAAATCGGGAATTACAAATCCAGCTCCTGTATACGATTCTAAAACCGAACCATCCGTGTAGATTTTGAGATGATGTGGATATGTGTTTTCAAGATGTTCTTTTGCTTCTACTGATAGCAAATTAATATTGTCTTCTTTTTTTGGGGTAGTATAATCTATATCAAAATTTGGAGAAATATGCTCCCATTGAGGAACTGTGGGCATAGTTGGAGGTTTTGAAATGGATGCAATATTGATATCACATTTTCTAAATAAATCATCAGTATAATTTCAAATGGGCTGCAGGTAAGAAATATTCTGTGCCCTTTTAGGAAAATCCGATTTGGAATCAAGAAATATTTCATTTGTTACTGAATTTGATACAGAAAGACTTCTGGTTACATATTTGGCTGTTGCTAGTTTGCGTTGATCATCAAGTGACAAGAGATTAGCTTCTTTATATGTTTTAAAAGTATTAGAATGCACTGGAACACCAAGGGCTACTTTAATAGCTTTACAGTCTATACTTTGTAATCGCTTAAGTAATGTTTGAGAAGCTGAAAAATATACTTCCTGTCCGTAGGTCAATTTTGAACGAACCAGACTAATAGAAAGATGTACAAGAGTTTGGGTATCTTGACCCCACGATTGTGCACTGATTATTTTTTAGTAAAGATAGCCTTTGTCTGGCATTGTTTATAAGATATTCAATATGGAATCTCCAGTTTAATTTAGGAGTGAAATGAACACCTAAAAATTTAACATTATTGGAATATTGAAGAGTTTTATTTTCTAGCACAAGTCGAGGCAAAACTTTTGGATTTTTACCATTGTTAAATAACATTAATTGTGTCTTTTGTCCTGATAGTTCTAGTCCATTTTCGTTCATATATTTATTTAGTTTGTCAATTTCAGTTTGATATAGTTTTTGTATATATAATATGGTTCTCTTATTTGTCTGTTTTTTAATGTTTGTATTCATCCACATTGCAATATCATCGGCATATTGCACTACATGCATATTTTTTGATAGTATTTTAGGAAGATCGTGAATGAGAATTGTAAATAGAATAGGTGCAATAATGGAGCCCTGAGGGATGCCAATGTCAATATCTTTAAATGAAGAGTAACATTTACCAACCCTAGTACAAACTGATCTCTCAGTTTATGAACTGATACATTGCGCCATTAATCCCAATATTTTTCAACTTATAAAGTAAACGAGAATGCCATACACTATCATATGCTTTTCTGATGTCAAAGAAAGTAGCAAGTGTACTTTTTCTACGAGCAAATTGTTTTTTAACATGACTTGCAAGTTTTACAAGGTGATCGATTGTACTTCTACCTTTTCTGAAACCTGCTTGATTGTTGGGAATTATGTTATTCTTTTCGCAATAATGTAAAATGCGTTTTTCGACTATCTTTTCTAATATTTTTCCAACTTGAGATGTTAATGCTATTGGTCGATAACTATCAATTGCAGACCTAGCTTTACCTTGTTTTGGAACTGGTATTACAACTATCCTCTTCCAGAAAGTAGGAAGAGTTCCATTTAACCAACATTTTTGGTAAAACGAGTGAAGTAATTGCTTCCAGCACAAAGGTAAGTGGCATAACAACTGATAAGAAATTCCATCTAATCCAACAGCTGTCTTATTCGAGGAGAATGACATTAGTGCTTCTTTAAATTCTTCAAATGTTATAGATGCATTTAAGTAATGGTTTGGATCCGGTGTGGGATCACAATAAGTATCCTTTTTCTCCTCTAGTTCTCTGTAAATTTTGGTATCTGTATGTAGTCTAGTTGATGAGTTATTTTTTGAAAAAGCTTGTACAAATGCTTCAGCTTTCTCTGGTGATGTTGGAATAGTATTTTTTTCTAATTTAATAGGATATGAAGGTAGATAATACTTGTTTTTTAATTCCTTTACCTTTTTCCATACTCTGTGCATGTCCTTAGATGAAGATATTTCTGAATGACAAAAATGATTGAAATAGAGACGTTTTGCTTTTGCGACAACCCTATTACTGTGGCTTTTTGCACGTTTCATTTCAACAAAGTTTTCATCAGTTCTGTCTTTGAGCCATGTTTTGTATGTTTTCTTTTTATTAGATACGGCTTCTGCACATTCTTCATTCCACCAACTATTTCCTCGATATTTTTTATCTATAGAAGATTTGCACTTTGGGATTGATTTCTCAGCTGCAGATATAATAGCTTTTCTAAAGTTGTTATAAAACACTTCAATATCTTCGAGTTCAATAATGCTGCGATCTATAGATAGAAGGGTTGACTCATATAAACTCCAATCTGCATTATTATATAAAAACTTTGGTATTTTATCTTCAACTTCTGCTTCTTCATCAACTATTTGCTCATTGATTTTCACAACAATAGGAAGATGATCACTCCCTAATGAATCATCTTCTGTTGTCCAAGTAGCATTGATGGCCAAATCAGGAGAAATTAATGTCAGATTGATGGAGGTTGGTCTATGCATTGATATATCAGGCACTCTTGTTATGCTGCCGTCATTCATTAATACTAAATTAGAATCAACAATATTTTCAACAAATCGATTGCAAGATATAACAGAGCAATCAGGTTCCCAAAATGGAGAATGCGCATTGAAATCACCCAAAATTATCGATGAAGAGTCTCAAAACCTTTCATATCTGACGCTGAAGACGAGCCTTTCAGTGATTTTAGTACTCTGAGAACAGCTTTGAAAAGGAACTGAAAAGTTTTCTTTTTTCCCTTCATTGTATATACTGCTCATGTCTGTGTGCTTGCCAGTTAATGATAGTCAGACTTCAGAAAGCATGGGCTTTGTTTTGACATTTTTGGTTTTCATGGCTATTTTCTTGCAAGGAATTGATTAGTTGTGGCTTACTTTTTGTTGCTTTCTTTTTTATTTGAATTTGGCAGGTGCCACTTATGTAATGGTGTAGATATTTATAGCCTGAAAATTATGGTGCGTGCATGTATATGCACCTATTTCTGTATAAGCGTACATGATTGATCGTGTGTGTGTGTGTGTTGATAGTTCATGTTGCAGAGTCAGATGTCACGGTTGAGGCTGACCAAGATCATCACCATCCTGCCCTTCTTCCTGGTCATCAACCAGTCCACCAGGAAGCTGAGGTACATGGAGGAGAACCCCAACGCTGACCTCTGGCTGGACATTGCCAAGGGCGACGTGAGTCAACACTATTACTGTTCTGTTACTGCAGTTGTAGGTTTATCGTCTTTTACGTTCTTTCTGTACTTCATACATTGTTTGCTTTACGTTCCATGTCCTTCTTTCAGTGTTAAGTAGTATGCATTGTTTGTTCTGTATTCCTTGTCTTTTTCCCTTACTTATCCGAATGCATTCGATGCCCTATGGAAAAAAAAGTAATTTGAGTATGTTTAACTAGACACATGGGATTTTGAAATTGAGCAGTCAAGAGCGTATCATCTTCAACTTTTTGAAGAGTGTTTATCATTCTGTCTTTGTTTGTCTTTCATATTGTCCGATGCTGCTCTTTCCAAACTGGAACTGGAATCTTATGACTAAAAGTTGTTTTATGGTATACTTACCTTTCCAAACAAATGCCTATCCCTATTTGGTATGGAACATCACCATATTACCAGGATCCTCAAAATAACAAAATTGAAAGAATAGGAAGCGAGCTTCGCCTCCATACTCAATTAAGCTGACAGTATGATTGCCCTTCGTGAATCCACTCCATGAATCATACTCGAACATAGATAGTTTTCTCACCTTTTCCAGGCAAAGCGTGGAAGTGGGAGGGTGTCCTAGTGTTTGGACAGGTTAGTGTATCGTAAAACTACTTTCAGTAGTAAACATTTCTTGTTCTCATACTGTCCAAACAAATGCCAGAATATCAAAATGAATGGTTGGAAGCATGCTTATATGAAAAAGGAGACATACCAGCCGCCGTGGCGAAGTGGTTAGTGTCGCGGACTCCCAGCTGGGAGGTCATGGGTTCGAATCCCATCAGAGTCATGTGGGTTTTTCTGCCCCGACCGGCTCCTACCCAGAGTTGAGTTTGCTGCGGACTCAGTTGGGAAGACTGGGACCACACAGTCGAGTTTCATCCACTTAATGGATGCGTTTCTGAGAGTGTTGCTCAAATTTCCTGACCAACACTGCAGGTGCCTGTATCTCTCGGGCCTGGTTGACGCTGGGATATATTATGAAAGGAAGCGTAGAGTACAGTCCTGTCATGTAGTCTCAGACCGAAATGGAAATCCGTAGCATCATCTTAATCGTCCTCATTCTCATCGATCAGCATTAAAAAAAATGTCTCAAATTCTGTGGCCCTTCATGCCCTGCTCTCATGGTGACCTCAGTTTCGATGTCCTCTCCACGTCTGTGGCCTTGGTTCCGTCGAGGTCACCGGTATCGGCGAGTCCATGGGGGCTGTCATTGGACGGACGTGGTGGCGCCCTCCGGAGGGAGAGCTTACTCACGCCGGCTCCGCGACTAAGCAATTATTGTCATCAGTAGGGGGCTTAGCAGGTCGTGTCCTGCGTATATTAGATCAGAACAGGCGCCACTGAACACCACCGAAGTGATTTGGCAGCAGTGCAGTGTCTTCTCCGGTGGGTTGCCTCTTGATGACTTGACATTGACTGCTCCCTGTGGATTGTCGGTGCCGGGGCTGCGGCGGGGCCGTCCGGGCTGTGGCTGTGGACGGGGTGTCGGAATGAGCGGCGTGTGTGCACTGCCTCTGAGGTGGCACAGAGGTTGGGACAGCAAAAAAAAAAAAAAAAGAAAAAGGAAACATTGATCCCACACGAGAATGTTTGCACAGTTCATCAAGCCCAGAATTGGTTGTCAGTGGCCACTGAGGGCCATACACAGTAGTCTCTCATGCGTAGTCTGGAGGTGAAAGGATTAGTTCTTGCTGTACCTGAATAGAATGCACTAAGTGACCAGTTGGAATGCCTCTAGGAGGAAAAAGAAGAAACAACAAACTGCTGCACAAAATCAAAAAGGAGGAGACCCATTCCCTGTACTGGTAGAGTGGGAACGTATAGTGTCACTTGAGAGACCGTTAAATAACATACCAAATAATCACAAATGGTAAGTTGAACAGAGTTCAAACCAGCTAATGAAGAAAAAAATACAGTTAGCATGTAATGATAGTGATGGGTGATCAGATCTACCAAAACATGGTCACTGAGTGATCAGCTGAGGGGTGTTGCAGCTTGGACCACAATTACTATCATGCTTCGCAGCGCAAGTGCAATTGAAGAAAAGTTTATAAGAATGTGGATCTTTTGTGCTTTAGTTCATTTATGTCAAAGTTGCCTTACTGAATGCTGAGAAATGCATTTTAAGATTCATGTAGTTTTGAATTAGATTATTGCCCCATAAGGTGCCTAAATAATTGTGATTGCTAATTACCATCTTTAACTTTTTTTTAGTTTTTTTTGGTCAAAATAATGGAAGTGACCTCTTAGTAAAACTTGCCTCATTTATGTAAGTTTTTAATGCATTTTCACTGGAATTTTTTTCAATAATATGTAATTAACAGAACCAGTTATATATTTTTCTGTTTGTAGTGTCAACCCTTCTGGCCGGTGACAGAGACCTTCAACATGTTCCTGAAGTACGAAGGAAGCAACGTGATGTCTCAGCACTTCCCCATCAAGAAGCCACACAACACTGTGCTCAGAATGGATAGGGGGGTCAGTCATCACCTCCTTTCTGCCCTTCACTTTACATTGATAGCAAACATTTGTACATCGCTGCCCGCAAATACAACTGTCGTAACTCAAATTTTTTGCACTTTTGATATTTTTTGTATACTATAAGAGCAGGCCAAGGGGCATTACGTTGCCAAGTTCCAATCACATTATCCTAAAAATAAACATGCTGTAATCAAAATACGTGTACCATAACTCATCTCGCAGTATATCTAGTGGGATAAATAATCAGGGTTTTTTTTGTCTCTTGTAAAATTTGATTTTCAGACTTACAGCAGTTGTATTTTCAGGCAGCGACATGGTCAGTGGCTCCCATTGGATTGCTGGCATGGGCATGATGCCAGGAAGAAACTGCTAAATTAGTATGTGTAGGCAGTCTACATTCGTGTAATACTTATTTTCCAACATGAGCATGTCAGTGCGTGGACAGACATTAACAGAATCTGTACAGCTAACCCATGGTGGGCTTGATTGTTGTTGTCTGATAGGAAGTCCCCTGTTCCCCCAAAGAGTTAAGATGGCCCCATGTTTGTCAGAACCATGAGCAACAAATATGGGGAGTTTGTGTTATACTCCCTGTTTGGCTAGTATACTTACCATGTCAGACCATAGCATTCAACGGCAGTTAGCCAGCTCTGTCAGGCCGAATTTTTTCCGTGGCCAATGCAGTCATAAGACAGTCACGTGATGTCACCCCACTTCCGGCCCCGGAAGAAGCCAGTGTCAACTTCCTATAAGTCATTCAGCGAGGCCTGGTGTATGGTGACCCCGAGAACCTTGGCGCCAGAGGGGAAGGTAGGGAGGGAATTAGAGTCTGACATGGTAAGTATACTAGCCAAACAGGGAGTATAACACAAACTCCCCATTTTGGCGTCATATACTTTACCATGTCAGACCATAGCAGAATTTAAAGGAATCGGAGGAGGGCGAGCGCCCTAGTGGTTCTTGGGGTTGACCGATATGGCTGCATTGGCCGCCACAAAGGAAATCCCCTTAGACCCATCAGCTCTGGTCATGCGGATATCCCTCAGGTAAAAATTAATGAAGGGATTTTCCGAACGCCAGTAGGCTGCCTCCAGCAGGTGGCGCACGGGGACAGAGTACTGGAACGCTGTGGAAGTGGCCAGTGCTCTGACCTCGTGGGCCCTGGGTGATAGGACAGGGAGATCCTTGTACGCCTGAGCGTAGGTAGATCTCACCGTCTTGGAGAGCCACCTGGAGATAGTTCCCGCCGAGATATCTCTAGTATTGTTGGGGTTGAGGGAGATAAGGAGTCGTCTCTGGGAGGAGCGCCTGGGGCGTGTGCGTTCCCAGTAGTACCTGAGACACCTGGAGGGGCAAAGGTCCATGTCTCCATCTTTTTCTCCCTTTCCCAAGATGTCAGAACTCCGGAAGGAACTTGAGAGAGACTGAGCCGTCCCTGTGGAAGGCGATATCTGTGGGGTCACCGCTGAGGGCGTGAATCTCACTTCGTCTTCTGGCCGAGGCCAGGGCGAGGAGAAAGGTGGTCTTAAAGGAGAGGAGGTCAAAAGGAATAGAAGCAATGGGTTCAAAAGGGGTTTTTCTGAGGGCATCGAGGACCGTAAAAAGGTCCCAGAGGGGAATGCGCCTAGGGGACTGAGCTTCCCGTAGAGCAACTCCTCTAGACACCTCTCTGAGGAGAAAGTCATTGTCAAAAGAAGGGCCCCCCAGTTGACGAATGGTAGTGCAGATAGCTGATCTGTAGCCCCGAATGGAGCCAGCCGACAGCTTAAGGGAAGAGGATAGGTGGGAGAGGAAATTTCCTATTTGGATGTTGGAGGGGCAGTAATGGGGAACAGAGTTATCTGAGCACCAGGTTATCCATCTCTCCCAACGGTAGTTGTAGAGGGATTCGGTGCTGGCTCTGCGAGATGCCGAGGCGAAGTCCCGTAATCCCTGAGAGGCCCCTGCCCCGGCTAGTGTGTCTAGGACGGACTGGGGTCTCTCCGAGTGGGGGGTAGATGCAGATGTTCGCAGTTGGGCTGGCATAGAAGCCACGCGTGTAGGCGAAGCATCTTGGGATTGGAGTGAGGAAGACCTGACCGGGGTTGTCTCAGCATGTCCCAGCGAGGGCTGAGCCGGAGGGGGGGAACGTGGGTGAGGGACTTGGGGTCCGGGAACCAAGACTGGGTCGGCCACCATGGCGTTACGAGGATCAGCCTGGGTCTTTCCAGCCTTGCCTTCCTGATCACCTTGTGTAGGATGGGGAAGGGGGGAAAGGCATACGCCAGTAGGCCCGTCCCGGGGAGGGATAGTGCGTCGACTGCATCCGCCTGGGGATCTGGAACGGGAGAGACGTACAGGGGCAGGTGATGGTTGAAGCTGGTGGCAAACAGGTCGATCATGGGCACAAACCAATGGTTGCGCGACACCAGCGAAGGAGGGCCTCTGTTCTGAGGGAGAGGCCTATGGAGCGGGCCTCTCCCCCTTTGTTGACATAGCAAGCTACCGACGTATTGTCCGTGAGGAGGAGAACAAGTCGGTGCGCGACCTTGTGCTGGAGTTGGAGAAGGGCTAGCCTGACCGCTTCCAGCTCCCACTCCCCGAGGCGTGACTGTCCTCCACGTGGGCCCCCCAGCCCAAGTTGGAGGCGTCTGTATAAAGTTCCAGTGGTTGGGTTGGGTTGGGAGGGAGATGGGGACCCCGGTGGAGAGAGTGGCTGGAGTGAGCCGCTCCTCCGTCGCCGAAATGAACCAGTGTCCGAGGGGAATGACCTGGTCCCAGCGGTCGGAGGTCTGTGACAAACGTCGGCGGAACTCCCTCTGAAGTTGGCGTTTGGGGACCCGCCGCAGGGGAATGAGGGGAGACAGGGACTCCATCATTCCTAGGAGGGAGGACAGGGTTCTGGCCGAGGTGTGGGGTGCCTGTGACAGGCAGGAGATGAGGTCCACTATGCGTGCAGGCCTCTCCGGGGTCTGCCAGACGAACCGTAGGAATCGTCTGTGGGCCGGGTGAATCAGGATCTGAAAAATAGGCGTCCTTCAGGTCTACGGATGTGGCCCAGTCGCGATGATGGATGGAGTCTCGGATCTGGGTGGGGGTCTCCATCTTGAACTTGGTGGGCCTGAGGAACTTGTTGAGGGGCGAAAGATCTAGAATGGGCCTCCATCCTCCCGAGGCTTTTGGGATCACAAAGAGTAGAAGCCGGGGTTTGGGTGGGAAATCTTTGAGATGGCCCCTCTTTTGAGGAGGTCTTGGACTTCCGTGCGAAGAGCTTCTGCTTTGGCGGGGGAGGGTTCGTTGGGGGAGGGAGGGGGAGATAGCATGAGGGGGGGGACGCTCGTGGGCCCAAGGAAGGCGAAACCCTTCCTGTAGCACCGCCACTATCCAGGGGTGAGGCGTATGCGTCTCCACTGGTGGGCATGCCGGGAGAGGCTGCCCGCCAGGGGGGGCGAGGGTCTGGGCTGGTGGGTGGGGGATAGGGCGAGGGGGGGTGCTACCTGATCTAAGTCCCCCTCGGGCTGTCTCCCTAGTCAGCTCCGGGAGCGTGACTGTTGGCCTAACCGAAAATTTTGCTGATGGGGTTTTGGCTTAGGCCTTGGGAGAAGATTAGGTCGCTTGGCGGGCCGTGCGGTGCGGGAAGGCGATTGTCTGGGATAGGGTCTGTGCCTGGGGAAGGAACGAAGTGGGGGTCTAGCAGGGCGTGGCGGTGGCCTGGGCGCAAAGGACACAGCCTGCTTGCGTTCCTCAACTGCTTGTGCTATGACGTCAGCCGAGTAGTCGCCAAAGAGCGACTGGACCTGGCCCGGGATGCATCGCAGGGCTGCCTTAAGCGTCGGGGAGAGAGAGGTCCGCGCCAGCACGGCCTCTCTCGCGACCAACAAGCAGTTGAAGTGGCTTCTGGCTGCGCTGTCCGCCGCAGCCGAAAGGTGATGCGAAATCCTGTTAACTAGGTGTCGCATGAAAGGATCGCTGAACAAGCGAGGGTCAGGCTCTTGGTGCGCCTCAGAGCCCGGGTCCCCCGGTACTGGGATGGCACCATCGTCCTCCGGCCATAGAGCCTCCGCTCGCTGAAGGGGCATGTCCAAGTAGGTGTGTGTCCCGCCGTGGTGTGGAGGATGCCCATCCTGGCTACTCGGACCCATTCCTTTAGGTTCTTAAAGGAGATGGCGCCGGAAGTAGGGGGGGGCAGGTGGGGGATCAACCGACGGTCCGACTGGGAAATGCCCATCTCCCTGGTCACGGGATTGTCCGTAAACAAGGAGGCGACTGAGGGGTTCTTGGGTAGATTGGTCTAGATCTCTGGGCCGGGGGAGAGGGAGAGAAATTCGTCAGCGGGTGCGGCCTCCCTCCTAACGAGGTCTGGTCGCCACCGTTCTATCGTGCGGACATCGTACAATGAGGTGGGGGCTAGCTCCTCGTCATCGTCCGCCTCAGGGAGGTACTGGTCCTGAGAGGGTTCATAGCACCCGTCTTCAGGAGGTAAGTCGAGGGGTGCCTGTAGTGTGTCCCCGGTGGCCCTATAATCGGCGGCCGGGACATCGTCCTGCCGATAGGACAGCGCCCGAGGAGGGAGACCAAGGTCGACCCAGGTAAGTGAGGCCGGGTGCCACATTCGACCATGTAGCTGGTCGTGCTGGGTGTTGGCGTTAAGCCACTGGTCTCTCTCGGGGGCATAGAGCCACCGGTCCCCGGGGAGGTAAACGGGCTGTGGCGGCCCTGGGGAAAAACCATGGTAGGTAGGCCGCACTCAAGGTCTGACCAGCGCGTTGGGCGAATGCGTAGGTCAGACATCCGCCGAGTCGTAGCCACGAGACCCTCTTCTTCTTGTAGGCAGAAAGTCCCCGGGGACCCGGGTAACCTGAATCACTGTTGGGGGGGGGCTTGAGAGGCCGTGGCCTGTCGTCCCCGTCCAGGTCCGTGCACTGCACCATACACGTCCTTGGAATGGGCCTGGGAGGGCCATAATGGTATGGAGGAGGATGCGGAAGTCGAGCCCCCAACCCGCGAAAGTGCGGATTGGTCAGGATGCGGTCCCGTGTTCCTCCCCCTGGAGGAATATGTCAGGTTACCCTTGGTCCCGCTGGTAGATCCTCCCCCCGGAGGAGCGGGACCGCGGACGTTGCCCAAATGGGGATCCGAAAGGTCGGTTCCCCAACGTCCAATACCCCTAGGGAAGAAGGTGACGTTCGATCGGGGTAGGTCGACCGTCCTTGTGCATGGGCACGGCCGGGCCCATGGCGCGGCGTGCCCGCACGCCCAGGATTATGGACACCACCGAGGTCGTGCGTCGGGGTGACCATAAGGCTGCTTCCGGAGTCGAAGCGCTCCTCGAGCTCAGGTGTTGGCTGCACCTGTGCCCGGTGGGGCCGAGCGTTATGAGTGCACGTATCAATTTGGGGGGAAAAAGAGATACGTGACTCATCAAGGCGAGTGACGGATGGTGATTCCATCCCAGATCCGTCACCCGTGCTGGTCCGCGGCTCGGCAAGGTGCCCCGGGGGCCGAGATTCGCGTGACTCAGCATGATAGTTAGAAGTCTCCGAGCGAGTCCGTAGGCTAGAGGGCAAGCTGGCCGATGGAGAAGGGGTGGGGGAGGGCGAATTCCGTTGGCTAGTCTTTGCTCGGCCGGGCCCCTTGAGGGGAGCCTTGCCATTAGACTTTCTGGGCAGCACCTTGAGGGGAGCTTTGCCCTTAGACTAGCAGGCAGATCAAATGAAAGGCATTTTGAAATGGTGGCCGCTTGCCTATCAGCCTTGGGACGCCGCGGTCGTGCGTCCGTCGGTTTGGTAGACGAGGAAGATCACGCGTCCCTTCCGCGGAGAAGTCGTCTCTGTCTACCCGAACCGTACGTTCATCAGTGCGAACGGATTGCTCCGAGATGGAATCGACCCGCGGGTTCTCCGGGAAATTGAGCGAACTCCGAGCAGTGGAGTGGCTCGACCCGGCGGTGTCCTTCACCATGTTGGGCACAGGTGGATAGAGCAAACCCGGAACACACGACCGCAAAGAGGAGACAAGGTGGCCGATCGAGAAAATCAATTAATCTCGATCGTCCGTGTGGTGTCGTGCAAAGTGCTCGAGAGATCGACTGAAAACTCGAACTACCCGTACACGCCACCGGTCGTGTGACTGGTATGGCTATTAATAGCAATCTCTACACGTGGAGTATCACTGTGTATAGGTGTGATAGTTCTTGGGCACTAAATCTTAATAAGCAGATCAGTGTCACACACCCTTACTCGAACACGTTCTACCTGTGAAGGGTAAAGAGTACAGGTGTGATAGTTATTGAGCCCTAAACCTTAATAAGCGGAACCAGCACAAAATGCGTGCTGAACCCGAGGCTCGGCAATATGGTGGGGGAACACGACCGGCGAGCGGTGCCGACGATCGCGAGTAACAAAGTCGCGAGAGTGCCGGTAAAAGAGACAAATCTTTAATAAATACGCTCCCGAGAGTGCCGGTAAAAGAGACAAATCTTTTAATAAATACGCTCCCACCAAGAGCCTCACACGGCAAAAATACTCAGGGTCTAGTGCAAGCCGGAACCAGCACAAAATGCGTGCTGAACCCGAGGCTCGGCAATATGGTGGGGGAACACGACCGGCGAGCGGTGCCGACGATCGCGAGTAACAAAGTCGCGGGAGTGCCGGTAAAAGAGACAAATCTTTTAATAAATACGCTCCCGAGAGTGCCGGTAAAAGAGACAAATCTTTTGATAAATACGCTCCCACCAAGAGCCTCACATTTGCAAGCCACAACTGAATCAAGTATAGAACAAAACACAGCAAAGTTAACACAAAGGCAAGTATAGGCGAGACAGAGCACAAGACTTATCTTGCTTTGACGGCAGGCCGAAGATGAATGACTTATAGGAAGTTGACACTGGCTTCTTCCGGGGCCGGAAGTGGGGTGACATCACGTGACTGTCTTATGACTGCATTGGCCACGGAAAAAATTCGGCCTGACAGAGCTGGCTAACTGCCGTTGAATGCTATGGTCTGACATGGTAAAGTATATGACGCCAAATGAAATACTTGCCATTTGATTCAGGATGTACTGTGATAAATACAGTATTTAGCTCACAGCACTCACAACTATCACCTCTTTGCCGGCGAAGCAGGCCTGCCTATTTTTAACTCGAGTGCCCACTCTCCCTTCCTGGCAGGAGTACTCCCACCTCCCCCCACCGCGGTCCAATCCCGCTTGCATCGCCCGCATTCCCACACTTCCTTCCCAGCTTCTCTGCGGTGGGGTACACACAGTTCCAGCACTGAATGAAACATGTACTGCTGCTATTTCTTCTGCTGGGCTGACAAGAGAGAGAGAGAGAGAGCAAAACACACACACACATGAAAACAGAGAGAGAGAGACAGTGACAGACAGACAGACACAGAAAGAGAGAGACACAGAGAGAGAGAGGGCAAAACACAGAGAGAGAGAGAGAGAGAAAGAAAGATTCCTTACAGTGATGCATGTGTTATACTTACGGTAAGACTTACGGTCGCTGTTTGATGTCCTCAGAATGTTGTCAAGCCCGTTCACCCAACGTAGTCCTAAACACACACTACTAGCCAACACAATTTGCTTTGCGTGTTTCATGCATTTTTTTTTGTGCTGTGATTGTAACGTGCTTAATTTCCACATAAACATGAACAGGTTTTGGTTTGATTGCTTCATGCATTTTTTTTTTTTTTTGCTGTGATTGTAACATGCTTAATTTCCACATAAACATGAACAGGTTTTGGTTTTCATGTTTCATGCTTTTTTATGCTGCGTATGTAACATGCTAGTTTTTAACACACACACACACACACACACACACACACACACACACACACATACACACACACACATGTTCATTATGAATTGTCTTTTAAACTGTGATTTTTGTTTTGATGTTGAGTTAGTGTTCAGGTGATGCACATGTAAACTTTCCTTTTTTTTTTTTCCTTGCCTTTGGCTTGGTAACTTTCATTGTAATCCTTGTTAATTTCATGGGGACAGGAGCAAGGTAAACATAAACAATGCACTAATGATTCAGTCAGTAGCATGTGAAAAGCAACCACATTATCTACAAAAAAAATTTGAATAGCCAGCCAGGCTCACCCAACAAAATAGTTTAAAAGCCAGTTGCAAATTCTGTTAGCCAATCTGATTTACCAGTGATACGGTTGCCATAGTTCTTCCTAGTCGTGTTGGTTTTTCTCCAGCTGATGAGTGAGACTTGTCTTCATTCTCTTGCTGCATATGAAAATCATGTCGGTCAAAGTAGGAAAAGGCTATGAATGTTGTTACAAGCAGATCAAGTTAAATGTTGTTTGATTGGTTCATATGGACATGCTTTTAGGTTTACAAGATCTGTCAGTCTGCACCACATTTCTGCTTTGCCTGATTTCATACAGGGGGCCAGAATAGCTCAGTGGTAGAGCGCCGGACTCGTAATCTTGGTGATCCTGGGGTTGGGGGTTTGAATCGCCGCCGGGCCATTTCGGTACAGGGGGCATTTTTCCCTCAGAGTTAACATTGGTTCTGACTCCATTTCCCATACAGTCCTTCAAAGGAGACTATAAACCAAGGTTCTGTGTGTGAACACATGCATAACATTTTGCACACACGTAAAAATCCTATCACCAGCTTTAGGAACAGGCCAGTTTGGCCATTGGTGTGGATGACACGTTACACATGCATGTATCCTGCGTGAGAAATGTGAAGAATAACAGAACTGAGGAAACTGAGCTGTGTTTCAAGCTGAATGGTACTGGCCTGAACACAGCGTGCTGTGTGTGTGGGCAGACGGGGCTGTGCGTGGAGGTGACCGGGGGCACAGACAGCCCCATCACCATCACCTTCGGAGACTACTCACCTGGCGACGCCCCGGTCAGGGTGGAGAACCTGTGTGAAGATGTCTTCATCAAGATCCACCAGAAGTACGTCTCCTGTCATTACCTGACAGTGGCTGGGAACTGACTGGGTGGGAGTTAGTGGGTGGGAACTGACTGGGTGGGAGTTAGTGGGTGGGAACTGACTGGGTGGGAGTTAGTGGGTGGGAACTGACTGGGTGGGAGTTAGTGGCTGGGAACTGACTGGGTGGGAGTTAGTGGCTGGGAACTGACTGGGTGGGAGTTAGTGGGTGGGAACTAACTGGCTGGGAGTTAGTGGGTGGGAACTAACTGGGTGGGAGTTAGTGGGTGGGAACTAACTGGCTGGGAGTTAGTGGGTGGGAACTAACTGGCTGGGAGTTAGTGGCTGGGAACTAACTGGGTGGGAGTTAGTGGCTGGGAACTAACTGGGTGGGAGTTAGTGGCTGGGAACTAACTGGGTGGGAGTTAGTGGGTGGGAACTGACTGGGTGGGAGTTAGTGGCTGGGAACTGACTGGGTGGGAGTTAGTGGTGGGAACTAACTGGGTGGGAGTTAGTGGCTGGGAACTAACTGGGTGGGAGTTAGTGGCTGGGAACTGACTGGGTGGGAGTTAGTGGGTGGGAACTAACTGGGTGGGAGTTAGTGGCTGGGAACTGACTGGGTGGGAGTTAGGTGGTGTTTGTGTGCAGTGTGATGATACATACTTTTGGCGTGGATATGCATCATGTTGTGTGAGTAAATTGTGTTGTGTATGTTTATACTGGGAATCAGATGAGATCATCTTATGTGAGGATCTCACAAACCCGTTCACTTGGAAAACCTTAAATCTGACACAGGTAGTACAAAGATGATTTTTTACTGAGATGGAGAGAAAAGTTTATTACATTTTGAAGAAAAAAATTATTTTATTTTTGGAGGGGGGGGGGGGGGTGGGGAGGAGGGGAGGCAGAAAATACCATAATTCTAACAGTTTAAATAGAAATGAAGTTTGTCAGAAATAATGACAGAACATTGATTTTGGCACTAGGAACAGAAAGAATTGAATGTGATGTCAGATTTTGGAGGCACTAACATATACTTTTCCACTTTATGTTTAGATGTATAGAGACGGGCGTCACTTCATTTTAATCCACATATTGCACCAACAGCAGTGTGTTAGAGCTAAAGTTTGAACACACCAACCATGCTCTTTGCACATAGAAGTCTGGAGCCAGATAAGAAATCTGGTACTGATTCCTGGTTTACCAATCAATAAATCATAACATATTTCACAGTGATGTGATTAGTGTAGATGGTTGAAACAAAATCTACTGCAAAACCTTTTTTTTTTATTTGTCTCAAAATGACAGGCTACAGCTATTTTCTTTTACTTCTTAAATCTAACAGTTGTGCAAGTGCAGTTATTGAGGTGTTGGGGGGGTGGGGGGTGGGGGTCTCCAAACAGGTTATCTGACTCAAGATAGTTGATTGCAGAATTCGACAGTTGTTTGGCAGATGTGACTAGGAGAGTCTTTTCTCAACCCTGAATAACAGAGAACCAGAAAGGTGAAAAGACAACAGGTATTGTTACTTTCAGTTGGTTAGGAATAAGCAGAGGGAGAGAAATGGGGGAATGCACAGTTGCTTTCTGTTGGCATGGAACCAAAGGGGGATGGAAGGTAGAAAAGCGGTATCATTTTCTATGGACGTGGAATCAACATTGGTCAGGAGCCAGCTGTAGAAATTAATTGGGGAAAAAAGCATAGCTGCTTTCTGTTGGCTAGAAACCAATCATGGTTAAAAAAAAAAAAAAAAAAAAAGAGGAAAAAAAGTTCATTTTCTGTTGGTTAAGAATCACCAACGGAAAAAAGAATGGAAGACAGTATAGTCACATTCCAATAACTATAAAGTGTGGAGGAAAAGAAATGGGGAGAGAAAATATTCACTTTCTGATGTTCATGAACCACTAATGGAACTTAAAAAAAAAACACACAAACAATGATTTCTTGTTGGCCAGGAACCAGAGTCAGGTGACTCTCCTGTCACCCAACCAGTGTGTCTTGTACACATGGGACGAGCCATCGGCAGAGCGCACCATCATGTGGAATGTGTATGGACGTAAGAAACCAAGCTTCCCAGCCTTCATCAACAAGGTAGGCTGCACCGTGCGGGGCACCCTTCCACCAAAAGTGTGGGTGACGTGCGTAGTGAGGATGGAGTATGGGAGTGAATGATTGGACTGGTAATGTGATAAAGGACATGTTTATACAATGCCATGTCTAGAATAGTGATCTGGAGCATGCACTTAAAAATAATACCAAATAATGTATGAAAAATACCAGTACACTTACACAGGCAAGTAAACTTAATTTGCTGCTGTTACATAGAATATGAAATGACATAAACATACATACAGTTGTCATGGGCAGCTAAATGGCAAAGCAGCTATAATCAACAATTCTCCCATACATAGACGTATGTAGTTGGGAATGCTGAGAATTCGTCTCTTCTGTTATTCCATTGGCGTGTTTTAGGTCTGATAAGACTGTTGGCGGTTTGGGGAGGATGCAAGTAATGCATGTTTTAGGTGTGATAAGGCTGTTGGCGGTTTAGGGAGGATGCAAGTAATGCATGTTTTAGGTGTGATAAGGCTGTTGGCGGTTTGGGGAGGATGCAAGTAATGCATGTTTTAGGTGTGATAAGGCTGTTGGCGGTTTGGGGAGGATGCAAGTAATGCATGTTTTAGGTGTGATAAGGCTGTTGGCGGTTTGGGGAGGATGCAAGTAATGCATGTTTTAGGTGTGATGAGACTGTTGGTGGTTTGGGGAGGATGCAAGTAATGCATGTTTTAGGTGTGATAAGGCTGTTGGCGGTTTGGGGAGGATGCAAGTAATGCATGTTTTAGGTGTGATAAGGCTGTTGGCGGTTTGGGGAGGATGCAAGTAATGCATGTTTTAGGTGTGATGAGACTGTTGGCGGTTTGGGGAGGATGCAAGTAATGCATGTTTTAGGTGTGATGAGACTGTTGGCGGTTTGGGGAGGATGCAAGTAATGCATGTTTTAGGTGTGATAAGGCTGTTGGCGGTTTGGGGAGGATGCAAGTAATGCATGTTTTAGGTGTGATGAGACTGTTGGCGGTTTGGGGAGGATGCAAGTAATGCATGTTTTAGGTGTGATGAGACTGTTGGCGGTTTGGGGAGGATGCAAGTAATGCATGTTTTAGGTGTGATGAGACTGTTGGCGGTTTGGGGAGGATGCAAGTAATGCATGTTTTAGGTGTGATGAGACTGTTGGCGGTTTGGGGAGGATGCAAGTAATGCATGTTTTAGGTGTGATAAGGCTGTTGGCGGTTTGGGGAGGATGCAAGTAATGCATGTTTTAGGTGTGATAAGGCTGTTGGCGGTTTGGGGAGGATGCAAGTAATGCATGTTTTAGGTGTGATAAGGCTGTTGGCGGTTTGGGGAGGATGCAAGTAATGCATGTTTTAGGTGTGATAAGGCTGTTGGCGGTTTAGGGAGGATGCAAGTAATGCATGTTTTAGGTGTGATGAGACTGTTGGCGGTTTGGGGAGGATGCAAGTAATGCATGTTTTAGGTCTGATAAGGCTGTTGGCGGTTTGGGGAGGATGCAAGTAATGCATGTTTTAGGTGTGATAAGGCTGTTGGCGGTTTAGGGAGGATGCAAGTAATGCATGTTTTAGGTCTGATAAGACTGTTGGCGGTTTGGGGAGGATGCAAGTAATGCATGTTTTAGGTGTGATAAGGCTGTTGGCGGTTTGGGGAGGATGCAAGTAATGCATGTTTTAGGTGTGATGAGACTGTTGGTGGTTTGGGGAGGATGCAAGTAATGTTGCTTGTTACAGGATGGGTCAGAGGGAGTACGCCTGAAAGTGCAGTCGCTGAAAGTGTCCACCTCCATTGACTTCACAGACGCGGCTGATGGCTCTGGCGAGAGTAGTGGTGGGGAAGGTGGGTTTTAGATGCATCAGCATGCCTCTGTGTGTGTTTGCACACATGTGCATGCCTCTGTGTGTATGTGTGTGAAGTGTTGTCATTCCTGACATGATCATCTGCAAAGCTTCTAACGCATGCTTCAAACTCACTCTCACAAACACACACACACACACACACACACACACACACACACACACACACACACACATGTACACACATTTACACACACTCACAGAATGCGTACAGGCACACACAGAAAGACATACATGCTCACACACATGCTTAAACACACTCGCACACACACATGCACCCACTCACATGTGTGCATTTGCACACACACATGCACACATACACATGCGCACACACACACACACACACACACACACACATGCCCATACGCATATACACATGCAGGCATACATACATACATATATACGTACATAAACACAAAGGATTGTGTGCAGCACCAGAGCAGGTGCCTGTGGATAGTTTGTATTGGTATGGATGGTGTAGATGTGATAAACTGGTGCCTCTGGATAGAAAACATTGTAAAAAGAGAGAGTGAGAAGAGACGTGAGAAAGTGACTGCACTGGGGACAGGGGAGGGTGAGGACAGGTGGCAGAGTGAATGAGAATGTCAGACACATGCTTGTGAAGCTGCCTGTGACAAACAGATGGGACAGAAATAAACAGAAAGTTTGAAGCTCATCGTCTAGTCGCATGTAGACAACATTACACGCATATAACACACGCACATTTACACACATGCGCACACACACACACACACACAGAAAACAAGGAACGAAAATGACCACCCTGTTGTCACTGTTGTTCCTTGACACAGATGAGAGCGGTGATGAGCTGGACGGTCTGCTGACGAGGTCAGATAAGTCTTTGTTGGGACAGACACGCTTTGACAAGATGGTGATCTACTGGGTGTCCTTCCTTGACGGCCTGCAGAGAGTTCTGCTCTTCACCCAGGATGAAAGGATTGCCTCAGCTGTGCGCAAGGTCAGTGATGAGGTGGTGTGATTGACAGCGATGATGCTGATGATCATGATGATGAAAAGTGATTGATCACTGCACAGAGATGCTATACAGTGCACAGGCACTTTTGTTCCCAAATATTTATGTTTATATCCCCGCCTGACTGCATGGGGCCATGTCAGGGCTGTTCCCATGTAAACTACACACCTTATCATCACATACTGCGTCACACCTTCATTTTTGTGCTCAGCAAGTAACATGCACAAACACTGAAGGATAATCATGCGCATGATCGTATGTGCATGTACATACTTGCTGTTTCTGCTTAACATTTTTAAAGGAACAGGACGAGTTGGAAAGTTTGGTGTATCCTCACTGTGATAGTCAACACCCAGCTCTTGAGTGAGTGTGATGCTGTGTATGTATGTGTGTGTGTGTGCGTGTGTGGGCTGTCTTGCCTAACATTGGGACAATACCAGTTCTTAAGACATCCTATGTAGGCCTCATATTTGTATGCATGTATAGAAAGGATGTTGGTTCTGGTGGTTGTTTTGAAATGTATCTGTCTTTATCACATTTCAGAGGACGTTTCTTTTTTGTTGCTACTGTTGAATATGGGGGTTCTTTTATTTTGTTTGCTGCTTGGTTTATTTGGTTGTTTTGTTTGCAGTTTCTAGTTGAATAGGTCATTCATCCTCCTTTGTTCTCGTTTTCTTATTTTTGTTCTGAAGTTGTTTTTTTCCTCTCATTTAATCATTTCCGGTGCTTTATGTTTTTCTTTCACTGTAAAGAAATTGCTGTCTTGTTAAAGGCATAGTTTTGCCAGAGTGTTAGTCTTGCAGGTTTCCTTGAATATGTTTTTTGTCACTTTATTCATTATTGTTATTCTCTGTATGGTAGTAGTCACTGGTGAGATAGATTGTCTTAAATACATAAATATGCACACACACTCTCTCTTTCTCTGTCTGTCTGTCTGTCTCTCTGTCTCTTTCTCTCTCTCTCTCTCTCTCTCTCTCTCTCTCTCTCTCTCTCTCTCTCTCTCTCTCTCTCCTCACACACACACACACACATACACACACTCATACATGAACATTGGTGTTGTGTTAAGACTGCATCTGTAAAGCCAAATGGCCCCCATAGTGATAGGGTTCGATATGGTTGGATGAGTGATCTCAGCGGTGATAAATCTCAGAGTTCTTGCCAGAGTGCATGACAAACGAAAAAGTGTTAAAACAACATTGTCATTATTGTTTTTGTATCAGTTGTTGTCGTTCCTAAGTTTGTAGGTAATATCTTCATTGTATTTGTCAGATGCCATCATGTAGGAGGGGACTGTAGCCAGATGATGAGAACATTTGCCTGTAGAGCTGACTTTGTGAGTTTGAATCCTTGGTGGGGTTGCTAAGGTTTTCATGGCTTGAAAATCCTCTCTGTGAGCCCTGCAATGAATGGGTACCTGATTCTGATCAGGGAAGGTTAAGGTGGCAGAAGAAGAGGGACTGGCAATACCGTCCACCATGCTGTGCCTCAAGTTACCGTTGATCTCTGGTAGTTCACTGCCCTTGTGGCTAGTAGGCTGTAGGACTTTAATCTTAACCTTTGATCTATCATCATATTATCATTCCATGACCAGTTTGGGTCAGTGGCATGCAATGACAGAGCCTGGCCATTCATTAACAGAGATTTTTGCAGTCTGATGGTCCATACCATTCCAGCGGCAGCTGGGGAATACTTGGTAATGCTTGTTTCCTTTCCAGGTAGTCCAGTGCATGATGGGGATTGTTAAGCTTCTGTGACCCACTGACTTTAGGCCTGGATTACACGACCTTTGACATGCAGATTTGTGTGTATATACAAGGGCATTGAGGTGCCACAGACCCACGCATAAACTGACCTGGAAGATTGGAACATCCTGGCTCCACTCTTCTGTCTTCACCCACTTAGCTGATGCTGGGTCTGAACCCACAAGCCTCACACAGAGTGCCCAGGTCTATGACCAATCAACCTCTCTTGATTCGATATGAATGTGGACAGTGAAATGGTCAGGTATCCTTTAATAGGAGATTAAGGGATCGTTTCTATTTCAAATTTTTCTCAGTGTGCCTGAGCAGAATGGTGCGTTGATCCCACTTGACCTGAACATTCCTTTGCTAACAAGGCTGCAAGTGTCAAGGCAAGCTAAGTCTTTTTGTCTTGTCATATTGAAATCTTAGACATGAATCACAAGACAAGGGGCCCGGAATAGCTCAGTGGTAGAGCGCCGTACTCGTAATCTTGGTGATCCTGGTGTTGCGGGTTTGAATCTCCGACAGGCCGTTTCAGTACAGGGGGCATTTTTCCCTCAGAGTTAACATTGGTTCTGACTCCATTTCCCATATAGTCCTTCAAAGGAGACCATAAACCGAGGTTCTGTGTGTGAATACACACATAACATCTTGCACACCCGTAAAATCCAATCGCCAACTTTCGGAAGAGAAGGCCAGTCTGGCCGTTGGTATAGATCACATGTTACACATAGCTTGCATCTTTCCCGATGTTGGAGTATGGCTGCCTTAATGGCGGGATAAAAAAGGTCATACATACAAAACTCCACACCCTTTGTTGGGTAAATGGGATTAATCCTTGCCTATCAATACAGAGAGTGTCCATAGGAGTATCAGCCTGCATACGCAGAAGAAGAAAATCACAAGACAAGACTCAGCTCATTTTGACCTCTTAGGTCTTCATCAGGCAATATACACAACACTCAGGACAACTAAAATGAAGAGCAAGCAATCACATATCTTTTCAAATTGATGATTGCTTGTTCTTCATTTTCATTGTCCTGAGTGTTGTTTGTCTTGCCTGAAGAAGACCTAAGAGGTCGAAACACGTCGTGTTTTATCATGTGATTCGTTTGTTCATGTTTGGCAGATTTATTACATAAACTTTTTAAGGTTTGTTGAGATGTCCACCTGCAGTCACCTCACTTTGTAACTAACTTGTCATATTGATTGAATAGGAACATGGATGATCTAATTCAAGACAGATATTTGGTGACAGGGAAAACATTGCAAATAAAACCAGTGTAGAGATCAATCATAATCACAGGTTTGTGACTAATGTAGAGATCAATCATAATCACAGGTTTGTGACCAATGTAGAAATCAATCATAATCACAAGTTTGTGACTAATGTAGAGATCAATCATAATCACAGGTTTGTGACTAATGTAGAGATCAATCATAATCACAGGTTTGTGAGTAGGATGACAACAGGAGCAGCGAAAGTTAACCCAGGGTGTTGTGTTGTCTGTTATGCACTAGACCCACTTACAGAGTGTAGACCCTCCCTGGAGGGGTCGGGTCATGCAGGTAACACTCCTGCCGCTTCCTTTTGCTTCTCCAAATAGGCTCAGCTTTGTAACACTGTGTATTATTTCTTCTTCTTTTTTTTTCTTTTTGTTTTTTCTGTTTTTGGTCGTCACCATTTTCAGTATTTCTCCTATCCCTCTGTAAGAAAATGTTTTCAGTTCAATCTGCTTGTGTATTATTATTTTTTTTATATAATTCTTTTCCATTTAGTGTTCTTGTGTTTGTTTTGTTTAATGCATGTTAAGGGAGAGAAGGAGCAATGACAGAGAGAGAGAGAGAGAGAGAGAGAAAGAGAGAGAGAGAGATTCACGTTTATTAAAAAAAAAAGACTTGTATCTTTCACTATTTCAGACAGATTTTCCAATTATAGCTGATTATAAAATACCACACTTATTTTACAGTAGAGTGTAGCTCCCAGGCCAGCTCTTAAAAGAGAATGAAGCAGTCGTTGATATTCAAGACAACATGTAAAATCACAGTCCTGGTCCTCATGCTATGTCCATTCTAAATAAAATTTTGATAACCCTGTGTACTTGGCTAGCTTGTGGAGCAAACTGTTATTTACTGGTCTTATGTGTGTGGCTGTCTGTCTGTCTGTAAGATCAGTTAAAAAGTCAAGAAGATTCTTGTCCAAGTTTTCACGGTTGTTCGCAGGGTCAGTAAGCACAAGTGATTTACTATTGAGGTCTCTTGGTGCAGCTCTGAAGAAATGCTGAAGGAAACTTCATTTGCAAATGAATGTAAGCTCCATGGAGAGGGGACTTTTTTTTTTTCATTTTGAGGAGCAAGTGGCTCAGGTGCACAGCACTTGTGTATTTCTCGGATATTAATTCCAGTTGAATTTTGCATTTGTGTACATGTTCCCCTACACTTTTTTTTTCCTTTTCCTGTTTCTTTCTTTTCTTTCTCTCTTTATTTCTGTCCGTCATTCTTTCTTTATTCATTTATTTCTATCTTTCTCTACTTCCTTCTTTTTTTATTTTTAATTACTTCTTTACGTCTTTCTTTGGGTTATTTTTTCTTGCTTCTTTCTTTCTTTCACTCATTTTTTCTTTCCTTTTAATTCCTTAATTTTTTTTCCTCCTAAGTATCGTTCCTTCTTAAAATTAGTTTATTCTTAAAATTAGTTGATTTTCATCTTTCATTTCTTCTTCCTTTCTTTCTCTCTTCATCCCATTTTTTTTTTCAGTTCCTTCTTTATTATTTCACTTTCTTTCATTTCTTCTTCCTTTCTTTCTCTCTTCATCCCATTTTTTTTTCAGTTCCTTCTTTATTATTTCACTTTCTTTCATTTCTTCTTTCTTTCTTTCTCTCTTCATCCCATTTTTTTTCAGTTCCTTCTTTATTATTTCACTTTCTTTCATTTCTTCTTTCTTTCTTTCTCTCTTCATCCCATTTTTTTTTTCAGTTCCTTCTTTATTATTTCACTTTCTTTCATTTCTTCTTTCTTTCTTTCTCTCTTCATCCCATTTTTTTTCAGTTCCTTCTTTATTATTTCACTTTCTTTCATTGCTCCTTTCTTTCTTTCTCCATTTTTTCCCTTCCTTCTTTCTTTCATTCCTTTTTTTCCCCTCTCTATTTTTCATTCTTCCTTTCTTTCTTTACTTCCTTCTTGCTTCTTTCTTTCTGTTTAATTCTTTCTTCTTTTACTCTCTTTCTTTCCTTTTTTTCTTTGTGTTACTCTTTTCTTTCCTCTCCCCCCCCCCCCCCCCCCCCCCCCCCCTTTATTTTTTCTTAATAACTTTTTTTTTCTCTTTTCTTTTTTTCTGATTCTGTTCACTGTCCATTACATTCCGCCATCTTTGAAAATAAATGCTGGCTTGCTTTCCCAGTTGATGGATATATATGTAGTACAAGCCAGATGCTCATGTTCATTCTGTATTGACTTGAGTTGACTAGAGGAAAGTATTCTTTGAGATTTTGTAACTGTTCTTGTCTGCTTTTCCTTTAGGCAAGCGTATGGTTTGATGGCCTTGGTCTTCCCATATGACACTGATGGTGAAGGAACTATTTTATAGCAGTCTGTTTGAGCTAGTCAGATTTGTTGCTGTTCATGGTGTGTTAAAAGTATAAGCTTATGAACGATCATGTCTGTTGTGTTCAGGTATGCCATTACCAGGTTAATGAATAGTAAGATCTTTGGTGAAGCCAGAAAAATTGGCAGACAATGCTGCTATGTTTGTTTATGCCGACAGTAATGAATACCTGAATTTATAGTCTCTGATAAAAATATTCTGTCAGTGTTAACATTTCTGTGACCATGTTAACACAGCTGGAAGCATTGATCATCAGAGCAAGTGGTCAATCCTGATTGAATATGTACAGTCTGCTATATCAAGCAAATGACACTTACCCAGTGCATGCATTAACAAGTATATTTTCCCTACTGTTAGACTGCATCTCATAAGATAAGGGCGTTGCGTGCCCTTTAAATGCCGTGAATCAAAGTCATATATTTTGTCATGCAGTGCAGAAATCAAACTCGAGATGAATACAAGAATGGAGTAGATAAATAAATTCATAGTTGGGAAATGGATGTTAACTTTAAGCTACCCACAAAGAAGACAGCCAGAGCTTGAGGCAGTGCTCAAGATTTCGTTTTAAACTCAGTGAATGAGTGTACCCTGCAATCTGAAGTGTCATGGTTATAGACAGAATGCACTTGTTTTCCCTGAACAATCAGTTTAATGCATCTTCTTGTCCCAAAGTGATAGCGATGTGCTAATGGGCAGTTTGGTCAACAATATTTAAAGTCCACTTACTACAGCTCAATGAACATGCAGAGTTTGGCTTCTTGTATCTTTTACAAACTTCATTACTGGCATTTAGCTGCATATCTTATTGGTTCATTGATAAACTCTGATCAAGGTCACTGATTGTTGTTCCTTTTGAGAAAACACAGCAAAATCTGTTTGTCTATCATTTTTTTTCTTCCTTCATCTATCTATCTTTATGTCAACAGGCAGTACACAGTCCTAATGAATGTGTATTTTTTTTTACATTAGCACTTCTTTTTTTCACTGTCTTTATTACTTGACTTTTTACGTACTTGTTTTTGTTTTTGAAGTGATACTGTTTAATGTTCTTTAAACTCATTCTTAGATTTTACTGGCATGTCTTTTCCTCTTGCCTTTTGACTGGAAAACAAATATAGAATAACTGGCATGATGATGGGGTAGATGCTTTAGGACTTCTTCTTTTTTTTTTCATTTATACTTCACAGTAATCGTTTCACAAGTGTTCACCCCAGTTCAGCATTGGAACCACCTAATTACCAAATGTATTATCTTCTACACAAAGGCGTGTTGGAGATCATTGTCCAGATTTCTTAACCTAAGCTGCAGGTGTCTGTCTGTCAGATTAAGATGATTTTGGATACATCATGAAAGGAAGTGCAAGGCAAACAGATCTTATGGAGCCCCAGAGCAATTTGAATAATATTTCATGCATCACTAATGTCATTGTTAACCTTAATGTCATCCTTGACCTGAGCATCGTAAACAATAAGGAAACTGTTCTGGACGTTCTATCATCTTTCACATCATCCTTGGCAAAATTATCATTAAAATAGATTTCAATTTTTTTTTTTCAAGCCCCGATGTCTCGATGACTTTACTTTCATGTTCTGCTTGCTCTGAAATCGAGAGGAGTCCGTGTCCAGAGAATAGAGTAAATGTAGGCAGATTTATGATGTTGTCAAATGTTTAAAGGACACTGTTAGAGCCATGTCAGGGAGAATGCTCACTTCATTTGACTCTGCCACTAAATAGCTTTTAATAACATTGCAGATTAAAAAAAAAAAAAAGTGGTACATTCTGTAAAGCAGAATAGCATAAAGAAAAAATAACCTCTTCCCTTACCTCTGCTAAAGTGGTTCAGCCATGCAGCAGAATCTGGTAATAGATGTCAAACAGCTGTGAAGGTCTACTCATCTAGATGGTCACTGAATAGAGCTTTTACGGGCCCCCAACCTGGCAGCTAAAGTAGAAAGAAAGCAATGTTTTGATCAGGTTCAGTCAGATGAGCAGCACCTTTGATCAGCAGTCAACAAACGTCTTCAGTAATTCAGAGGAATACATTCTAAGGCATAATCGTTTAACAACAAATTTTCAGATATTATCAAATGGATGATTTGACATTGATCTCTTTCCATTTCAGGAAATTTTATTTGGTTGTAATTCATTGAGCTTACAGTTAACTTCAATGGTCTTGTCTTGCTACAAAACATCTGGTGATAACTAAGATGATACTTATGGCTAAATGAAAGTCATGCAAGTCTGGTAAGGAGTTATATCCACTCATGAGGCCTCTTGTAGATTCAGAAATATGTGACATAACTTGATTCTGCCATCCCCAAAGGTAACAAAAGCTATGATTTTGAGACCTTTATAAGTGAGTATACCTGTCACATTTTTTGTTGTCTACATTTAAGAACAGCTGAAACCCTGTTGTAGAATATTCCACCTTGTTACCTCTTGGTTTAGTTTGTTTTATGATACATAACATCTGGAGCCTGTCTCTTTTCCCCATTGATATTGCCGGCATCGGGGATGTCATTTTTCAGCGAGAACTGGCGATGAAGAAGAAAGTATCTGGGGTAAATATTACTGCTGTTACAGTCTTGGCTGAGTAGAGTTTTGTGCATAGAGTTCTGACAAAGAATCAACAACTTTTTTTTTTCTGTTTGGTCCTCATTCCTGTCTGTTAATGCCTTGTGGATTTTCTTTCCAGTTTCAATTGTCGTTAGTTGTTTTTTTTTCAATTCTTTTCAGTCTGGAATATCCCTTCAGTTAAGATGTTGTTTATTATGTTGAATTAACTGATTGATTAGTGTATTAATTTTAGCATGACATGCCAGTTTTAACATTTCTTGTTTTCAGTTTGGAATGCCAATTCAGGCAACATTTATGTTTGATTCTGTGGATTGGTGGTTGTGTTTTTGCTGACATTCTTTCTGTCTGTGAGATAAATTGATTGGTTCACAAACAGTTTTCTAGGTGGGGCTTTAAGTGATGTTTAGTTACTTTACTGAACAGGATAGCTATCTTCTTCACTTCTTGTAAGATCACAACGTACATAAAAAGCGTTCAGAACTATTTTAGAGTAGATTGATCTTTGCTGTTTAAGTGAAAGACTGTCAGAGTGAAATTCTACACTGACAGTTCTTGTCTGTAAAATTGATCATTGAATTTGGCTTCACAGACAGAATTTAGTCACAATCTTCAGACAGTGGACTGCACTTTTCAGTCAGGTTTTTGTGTGTGTCTTTTTGGTTCGTTGTTTACAGTGGATTCCTGGTTGTTGCAGCTTTTCTGCTCTGTTGTTGGTTGACTCTGCATGATAGCTGTGATTTGATGGCATGTCAGTTGCGCAGATTTGTGACTTGATCTGTTTTGAAACCTTTATATTGCCATCTTTAATGCGCTTGCACACACTCATGCACGCACACACACATATGCACGCACGCACACACACACACACACACACACACACACACACACACACACACACACACACACACACACACACACGCACGCACGCTTGCACACATGCATGGAGGCACGCGCGCATGCAATGCACGCACGCACGCATGCAGGCACACACACAGGCATGCATGCACACAATAACACACACACATGTACATGCACATGCGCGCACACACATGCACTCTCTCTCTCCCCCCCCCCACCCCCCCCTCACCCCCCACCCCCCCACCTTCACACTGACAGACATGCACACTTCTTAATTTCATAAGAAGGAATGTTAATCTGCAAATGCTTTTGTCACTTCTACTTAATCAGTACAATCATTTGGAAAGCCAGTGGCAGTTTACATCCCTTAGTAGATCCAGGTAAAGGACAGTGCACTCATTGTCCATATCACTCTGTACTGGTGTGACAGTGACTACACAGTAAAATCAACCTCTCTTTCTGCACACAACTTTTGGCTTGCATAACAGCCCTTTTCAGCTCTCAAGTCTAAGGTTGAAAGGTTTGCTATTGATTCTGATTGTTTGAACTCTGTTTTTTGCCTTTTTTTTGTTTTGTTTGTGCGTGTTTTTTCTTTCTATTTTCCTGCACCACCTGCAGTCTACAGTTTTGGTGAGCCACTTGATTGTGATTTGCTTCAACTGGACAGAAAAACCCAGCCATAGGAAACACATTTTCATAACAAGACATCATTCCACCAGTTATCCACCATTGGAGAAATGCTTAGGAAATTTCTACTATAGGACATTATTCTTCATATGAGTTATCCCCTTGAGGAAAATGCTACAATGACAAATTGATCTTTTTTTCTTTTTTTTTCCACACTCTGTCTTCGCTTAAATTGCCCATCGTATTATATATAAGGAGAATATGATGGGAAATTTCTCATGCAGGACATTATATTTTCAGTTAAGTTGCTTGCCATAAGGAAATGATTGTAATGGGAAATTTTTACAAGTAAATCATTTGTCATAAGGAAAACATTTTGATGGGAAATATCTGCAATATGACATCGTTCCTTAAAGTAAATTGCCATTCCAAAGTAAATCATTACTATCAGAAATTTTATCACAGGACATTATTTCATAGACTAAATTGCCTAACATGAGGGAAATATTATAGTTGGGCATTTTTACTACAGAAAATTACTCCTCAAATGAAATTTCCCACATAATATTCTGAAGCTTAACTGCCCTGCCTTGAGAAATTCTGTGTGTTCAATTAGCTAATATTTTAGAAGCAGATCTGATATAGTGAATACCGCATGTCTTGCCGTTACCTGTGCAGCATGTAGTTTGACTTCACTCATCAACAGCAAGGACTTCATGGCTTCTTGAAAACAAGGCATGAAGTATGCGATTTGTGATGCAGGACACAATAACTGTTAGAAACCCTGGAAGAGTAAGAGGAAACAGTGTGAAGAGTAGCTCTACTTTCTTTTATCTGTCAGCGTACTTGTGTCAAGATTTTCTTGTTTGTTCATAACAGCAAAAGTGGTAGGTATGTTACACAAAGATTGCATAACTCTTACCTGTCTCTGTTACTCTTTCTCTGCCTGTTCTTTTTTTCCCTCTCACTGTCTCTTTTTTTTTTCTCCTGTTTTCTTTTCCTGTATTGCACATTTTGTCCCATACTTTTTCTTGTTGTAATGCGCTAAGTCACCAAACTACACCAAACCACAATGCTGTAACACCACATGACTCCCATCACACATCCACACAGTGCCATTCCACATCAGACCGTGCTGTGCAACACCACCATATGATGCAAACCACATTACACTGCACTGTACTACATCACACTACACCACACAGTAACCCCTCCCCTTCCTACCGCCCCCTCTCCCCCATCTATACAATACAGCACCGCACAACACAGTCTACCACATGACACTGCACTACACTGCATGGCACAGTGCATAGCATGGCGCAGTGCAGCATAGCATTGCACAGATGATATTGCATCTTACTGTCAGTCATGCTGCAACAGATTCATGATATTGGAAGGATTGTTCTGTCATGTTTCCTAGTTCATCTCTAATAAAACCGTCCAAACTCAACTGTCCCCATTTGCCTTTACCCAGGTCAATGAAGGAGAGCTGACCACCATCTCTGCCTTTGTGTCACTCAATGGGCTGATGGTGTCTGTGGTGAACTCGGCCTATGAGGAGGTGGCGCTGCTGGGCGTGTGCTCCAGCCCATCCCTGTGGGAGGTGGAGGTGAACGGCCGGTGGAAGATCCTGAACGTGGAACTGGCCACCTGGCTGGAAGACCAGTGGCAGAATGATCGGGCCAGGGCCAGTCTGCAGGAGCAGATTGAGGTGAGCCCGGCAGCAGTGACAGTGGTGCTGCAGTCCTAAAAGGTGAAAGAAAGATCTTTTAACCAACCACTCTGCATACTCCATATAGCTGAGGTACATTTGATAAGGAAGATTGACAAAAGATAAAACAAAATAGGAAGGAATGTTCAGCTATCACTTAACAGTGGCCTCCCTTTGTTTGGTGGGCCATTTTGCATCTTCTGTCTCAGTTCAGTCTCCAGCTGGTGCAGAAGAAGCCCCAATCAGGAACTTACAAAGGTTTTTTTCTCTCGCTGCAAACAAGCTGTGGTAAATTTTTGGATCAAACGCAAAGAAATCATATTGTCATAACTCTGTGCATAATGAAGAAAGTTTTGAATACATACAGATAGATTTCATAGAACTTTTTCCCTAGAAGCTATGTCATGGAACATTCTTTCAACATAAGGCGTACTTTTAAGAGGGGTCAAATGAAAAATCAAAACAACCTGATCAATATGCAAGATGAGAATCGGCCTGTTGTTATTTTCTTTTCTCAAAGCTTATGTAAAATACCTTCATTGCACATAAGAAGTAAAGCTTGCTTAGCTTAACTCTGCGGTGTGCTGAGATTCTTTATGAGTCATTTTTCAGTTCTGATCCATGTATTGGTAACACCAAACACATTTGGTTTCAGGAGCTTTTCTGAATTAGATGTAAATATATTGCCTATGCATTCGATGTGGGGGCCTGAGAGAATGCACTGAAAAACTATAGCACTACAATAAATATCATCAGTGGGGGTTGTGAGTGGTGTCCTGCAATGCTAAACAAGAACAAGCATCATTGAACTGAATTAAAGTGGAGTACACTTTGTCCGCTGGTAGGTGACCTTATGATGACCTGTGGACTGTTGTCACTAGGACTGTATCAAAACAGCTTGGGTGTGGCTTTACATGGAAGAGTTTAAATGAAAAGCAAGTGAACAATGGCTCTGAGAAAACACACAATATTGTACAGGAAAAAAAAAGATGAAATAGTTTATGGAGGCATGAAAGATGTTATACAGGTTAGTCTTCAGTAGTGGCATTCCTTTTCTCCCAACTGTAGGCGGACCTGGTGAAAATGGAGATGTCCAAGCCGTTCATGGGATCGCTGAGACGAACCTACCACCCTGGCATCTGGCTGCAGTACAGCATGTCCCAGCATCACACTGCCCTGCACGCCAAAGTGCAGAAACTGCAGGTGGGTTTGGAGGAGCAGGGCCTGCCATTGTCAAACCTTGGTCAAGATGTGTGGGCACAGAGTGGCAAAGAATTGTGGTGACTGATGGATGCTTTGTCTTCTTCTCTCCTTGATTGTCTCTGTTTTCATGTCTTCTTCTCTCCTTGACTGTCTCTGTTTTCATGTCTTCTTCTCTCCTTGAATGTCTCTGTTTTCATGTCTTCTTCTCTCCTTGAATGTCTCTGTTTTCATGTCTTCTTCTCTCCTTGAATGTCTCTGTTTTCATGTCTTCTTCTTTCCTTGAATGTCTCTGTTTTCATGTCGTCTTCTCTCCTTGAATGTCTCTGTTTTCATGTCTTCTTCTCTCCTTGAATGTCTCTGTTTTCATGTCTTCTTTCCTTGAATGTCTCTGTTTTCATGTCTTCTTCTCTCCTTGAATGTCTCTGTTTTCATGTCTTCTTCTCTCCTTGAATGTCTCTTGTTTTCATGTCTTCTTCTCTCCTTGAATGTCTCTGTTTTCATGTCTTCTTCTCTCCTTGAATGTCTCTGTTTTCATGTCTTCTTCTCTCCTTGAATGTCTCTGTTTTCATGTCTTCTTCTCTCCTTGAATGTCTCTGTTTTCATGTCTTCTTCTCTCCTTGAATGTCTCTGTTTTCATGTCTTCTTCTCTCCTTGAATGTCTCTGTTTTCATGTCTTCTTCTCTCCTTGAATGTCTCTGTTTTCATGTCTTCTTCTCTCCTTGAATGTCTCTGTTTTCATGTCTTCTTCTCTCCTTGAATGTCTCTGTTTTCATGTCTTCTTCTCTCCTTGAATGTCTCTTGTTTTCATGTCTTCTTCTCTCCTTGAATGTCTCTGTTTTCATGTCGTCTTCTCTCCTTGACTGTCTCTGTTTTCAGTCGTGGACATTATGAAACTGGTTAAGGGGGATGGGGAAGAAGGTGAAAAGGTAAAAAACAAACAAAAAGATAATGAAATATAACAAGCAAAGACGAAAAGGACTGACGGTCAGGTGTTGCCACATAGTCTTGGGACAAGGTCCTCCAACTGACAGAAATGCATGAGGAAAAAAAATTAGCCGTTTTTTCCCTCCCAAGCAGTGGGTAGGCCAGTTGTCAAAAACACTGATTGCTATGATGAGCATTTACGGCTGTGAAAGTATTTGTTATGAATTAATCTTTGTTCCCTCACTGCAGAAACACTAACATATTTTGGATGAATTAAATGATTTGAATGCAGCACTAACAATGACTTGCTGTTATGAACATAGTAAACAATTTCAGTGCAGCACTGACTATGACTAAATATGTTGGACATAGTAAACAATTTCAATGCAGCGCTGACAGTGACAAAATGTTTTAGAAATGTTAAACAAGTTCAGTGCAGCACTAACAATGGCTGAATGTCTTAGACACAGTAAACAATTTCAATGCAGCATTGACAACGGCTGAATATTTTGGACATAATAAATCATTTCAATGCAGCATTGACAACGGCTGAATATTTTGGACATAATAAATCATTTCAATGCAGCACTGACAACGGCTGAATGTTTTAAACATATTAAAAAAATTCAGTACAGCATTCTCTGTTTCCTTACCTGTTCTGGTCAGTGTGGATAGTGTGCAAGGCAGTCAGTGTTGGTGTGACAGATTGACAACCAGCTGAACGATGCCTACTTCCCCACGGTGCTGAGCCCGGCCCCCCTGCCCAGCTACGTCATGCGGAAGAAGGGACCAAGGCCCTTCATTGAGCTGGGTCTCATGAGACGCTCTGTCCCAGAGAACAGTGTGGACACCATCAGGTTGGTTGGTCAGAGGGAATAGTTCTTATAGTTTTCTCTTCTCTTGGCAGACTATGCTGTCTACCTTATCCCTGTTCAGCTATGGTGGCTTTCCTTTTGCTCTGTAATCCTGTTTTTTTCCAGACTGATTTGTCGAAAAGTCTCCCCCCACCCCCCACCCCCCTATTTTTCTTTCTGCTCATATATTCATTCATTCAAAATCTGAACTATTTGAAGCCTTTCTTTTTTTTTTCTGAACACAAATATTTTGAAGTCTGCTTATTATATGCCCTTAGCATGGAATGAGCAGAAAGTTACTTCATACTCTGTTCAGTATGACAAGAACACTATGAGTCACAACAACAAAATGTTTTTTCTGATATGGTGATGGTAATGGTAATGTTGATGACTGAGCAACCGCACTAACAGGCCCTGAAGGGTTGCCTGTATTTTTGGTAAAGAGGTGATTATAAGTTTTCAAATTGTTCTTCATCGTATCATGGTCATAGGGTGCTGTGACTGTCACTAGCATTAGAGTTGATGTTACTGAGTCTCCGTTTCTGGCATGTATCCTCAGTCTTATCCTCATAAGCATTGCCTTCATCCTCGTCAGCACAATGAGGAGAATCTGACGTAACTGTGGTTGTGGATGCAGGTACCTCAAGCTCTTGGTGCAAGAGTTCAACATCCGCGTGGACAAAGGCTTCCTTCTGTCTCTCTCCGACGTATTCTCCAACATGAGCAAACAGGATCCTGAGGTGAGCACTGGAGAGGATGGCAGAAGGGAGAAAATGCTGCCAGACTGGTGCAGAGTTGTTTGGTGAATTTAGTCTTGTCTTGGTTACAGTGTGGTTCACAGTGTTAACTGCAGTCCTGTTCAGGTGGTTTGGTTTTTGTTCCATTCATAGAGCATCCTTATTTTCATTTGTCGTAAAGTCTCTTTTTCTGACCGTCCTGATGGTTTGTCTTTTTGTGTACATGATGTGCTTTTGATGTTAAAATTTGTGAGTGATTCCTATTACATATTGTGTCTCATATGTCTTGAACTTTCAGTCACCATGTGTAGTGAGATTCAGTTGTTGCTGGTGCTTTGGCATTTTAGCTGCTTGACTGGCATTGAAAAAGTGAAAAGTGTCTCAGTTGACAAGTTCTTACACACCTTAAGGTGATTCCTAACCCACTGTCTTCTGCTTTTTCCTGGTGTGTGCCTAAATATTGAAGAGAAGTATCTGTTTTGTCCCTCTTGATTGGCCTCCTCATCGAGCATGAGGTCCTTTGTTTGTTCCCATGCAACCATTGTAACAAGTCCTGATGCTTCAAATTCCTTATCTAGAAGTGTCTGTAACTCTTCTCACATGCTTTTTATCCCTTCTTATTTTCCAATTTGAAGTGGAGAACACAGCAGACATTTGTTTGTGCTATCCTGTCCAAAACAATTTTTTTTTTAAGGGAGTTGGTCATTTGAGCTGTAACTTAAGAAATTCAAACCTTTAGACCTGCTGTACATATGCTTCAGACTTTTTCTGATTTTCTCCTAACCCCTCCCCTTCCTAACCTGCATCCCTCACCATTTCTGAATGTTGGTTTATAAAAGAACAGAGATGCTGTTGGTGGTTGGTTTATAAAAGAACAGAGATGCTGATGGTGGTTGGTTTATAAAAGAAGAGAGATGCTGATGGTGGTTGGTTTATAAAAGAACGGAGATGCTGATGGTGGTTGGTTTATAAAAGAAGAGAGATGCTGATGGTGGTTGGTTTATAAAAGAATGGAGATGCTGATGGTGGTTGGTTTATAAAAGAACAGAGATGCTGATGGTGGTTGGTTTATAAAAGAACAGAGATGCTGATGGTGGTTGGTTTATAAAAGAAGAGAGATGCTGATGGTGGTTGGTTTATAAAAGAACAGAGATGCTGATGGTGGTTGGTTTATAAAAGAAGAGAAATGCTGATGGTGATGCATTGTGTGCAGAGCTGGCAGCTTCACTCTGATCTCCTGCTGGCTCAGCGATCTCTGATGGAGGCAGCTTCAATCATGGTCAGTCTTGTTCTGTTGTCTTTGAGTGGTCATGTTTGTGTGTGTGCGTGTTTGGGGTCTAGAGCTATGTTAAAAAATGTGTGTGTAAGTGTGTGTGTTTTAGTGTGTGTGTATATATGTGTGAATGTTTGCATATGTCTTTGTGTTAGTGACTGTGTATGTGAATTATGTATAAGTGTGTTGGTATCTCAAACACACACACACACACACACACACACACACACACACACACACACACACACACACACACATACTTACGCGCACACACACACACACACACACACACACACACACACACACACACACACACACACACACATTCTGGTAATAAGTGTTTTTGTTGCACTTTTTCAAAACCTTGAAGTATTTTACAATACTATGCATGTGCATGTCTAGATCTGGACACAAAATATTCTGGACGGCACTTCTCTTGTTCCCTGACCTCCTCCCCCATTCCATCAACCCCCATTATATGTACATGGTCACAAACACAGAGACATATTGATATGCATGTACCTCTCTACCTATCCGTCATCTCCCCTTTCACCCCAAGATATCATATGAATGCCCATACACTCTTGTATAGCATCCATCAAAGGGCTTTTCTGTATTTGATTTTGAAATCCTTACCGGGTCAGCAGTCAAATCAGCATGATTTTGGACCATTTGCAGATTGCTTCCAGACCACAGAAAATCTACTTTGAGTATCTTCACCTCTCGCCATTAAAAGTAAGTGACCTGTAATGTGTATCTCCTTACTTGATGCTACGATTGATTCCATGTTGACTGCCATAGCGTGAATTGCATTGGGACAAATTGTAGTGTATTCAGAGGCTGTTTGTCTTGATCTGTCTTTGAAAAAAACAGACCTCTTGTGTACAGATTGTCTTAGAGCTTTTGCCCAGTTGTTTTTAAGTAAAACAGCTTAATTTTTTGTTCTATGGGGAAGAGAGATAAACTGGGAAGAGTGTTTTAATATTAATAGATATCCTGCTGACTACTATAGTTATTATAGTCTGTAGGATATCTGTTCTTTGCCAGTGGTGCATCATACAGTGTGTTTCATTCTTAATTGCGATGTTGTTATGCTTCTGAAAAGAACTGCTGATAGCTTGACACTGTACTTCATGCTGGTGTGGTTACTTTCCTCTGTTGTTTGCAGTGCTTACTAAAGTTTTACTCCTGTGGAAAACTGAACTCTTGTGTGTAACAAAGTATATCTGCATTTCAGCTGAGAGTGAGTTTCTCTCTGAATGGTACAGCCCATGTGATGAGCAACAAACCTTCCACCTTCAGGTCAGATGTGATTGACTTCTTCCTCACCTCTGTAGGTGCTACACTCACTGAAATCACTGATGTGGAACTGAGGTAAGTCATGTGTGGTGTGTTATTTTGTTTGTTTGTTGTTTTTCAGTAAGTTTGGCATAAGAACTTAACATGTTGAGATTACTTGCTTCTGAGATGGTAGGTTTGAACACTGTGGAATTGACAGGTGTGTTTTACATTCTTCACCAAGAGAATTGTTCCCCAGCTCCCTACCCCCATCCCACTCTCATTCACCTTTATTTGTGCTTTTACTGCAGGTAGATCTGAATTTTTGTACAAATGGGACAAAAAGGCAAAGTGTGAAAAAGCATGATCAACATCTTTTGGAGCCGATATTCTGAGAGAATTTTTCACGTTTGCATTTTGTTTGTTTTGATTCTCCCCTCCCTCCGATCTTCTGGCTCACACCCCCACCCCCACCCCACACTCTTACTTCCCAGTTCCGTCGCAGACTTGATTAGGGGCTATTGCCATGCCTGATGACTGTTGGACCGTGTTATGTTTGTGCAGGATGGCCTATTTCCAGCAGAAGGGAGTGTTACTGTCCACCGGCCAGCTTCTGGCATTGATCCAGGCCCACTATACCCAGCAGGCTTTGCAGCAGGCCTATGTCCTCATCCTGGGGCTTGACGTGCTGGGAAACCCATACGGGCTGGTCCGTGACTTCACACAAGGCTTGGGTGACTTCTTCTATGAGCCTTTCTTGGTACGACGTTTCAGAAGATTCAAACAGAAAGGAATTCTTTGATTGTTTCTGTTGATTGTTCTGTTTTGAGGGTGGTGACGTAGCTAATAAAAGGCAATTAAAGTGCATCAGTTTTAGGAGTAATGTTCGTCAGTTTTCCGTTCTTAGTTTAGAAATGCTTTATGTGTGTCAAGATGAGAGTCTTCCTTTAGCTTCATCGGCAACTGTTGTATGACTATGCCATGTGGGGAGATGGCTCTTGTCTGCACTTTTAGTTGTGAAGTAAAATAGATAATAAGATCTATATATGCAGTGCTTATCCTGCCATTCTTGTCATATTTTAACAAACATGACACTGATGATATTAATTTATTGGCATGAAAATGCTTGTAATGATAACATTTCCTTTGATGAAATGATACAGTGGTACAATCATATGTTAACACACACACACACACACACACACACACACACACACACACACACACACACACACATTTTCACTGGCAGATAATTCTGTATTTTGCATCCATCCCTCATCTTTCTCCTTCACTCCCTCCCCTGTCTCCCCTCCTGCTACCCCTGCCCTAAACCTACTTTGTATCATACCCCAGCTTGTGTTGCCTGTCAAACAAGCTTTTAAACATACATGTGTGTGTGCAGATCGGCACATGCATGCAGAAAGGCAAGGCGCATATATATATAGTCTTAAACTTGCGCACGCACACACACACACACACACACACACACACACACACACACACACACACACACACACACACACACACACACACAAGTATGTGTATACCGTTCAGTAAAAATCTACACAATTCAGTCCTCACAATACAGTGTTTGCTGCTATGAAAAGAACCAAGAGTCTGAACCACTCAAAATCTGTATCATATATCACCGGTGTGTGGCAGGGTTCCATCCAAGGCTCTGACCAGTTTCAGGAGGGTCTGGCCCGTGGAGTCAACAGCCTGATGGGCAATACAGTGGGTGAGTGCAGAATGCTTGGCTGTCAGCAGAAGGTTGGAATGCAGGGGATTTTTGTTTGTTTGTTTTTGTTCAACTGTTTCACTGCCAGCTGTTCTAAATCCCAACATTTCCCAGCACTGGCTTATTTTACTTTCATGTTTGTTGCCTCATCATTTCTGACGCAGTGCTTTTGCCCCATGGTAGGAAGTAAGTCACCGTGACTGTAGTCTTAAGCTTGCAATGTGTTTTCTTCTCCTCCTGTGATAAGAAACCATCAGTCTCACAGTAGCGTGGCTGGAGTTGATGCTGAAATGTGGCATCAACACTGAACAATGCTGTACATTACTGCCTCATTAACATTCAAAGGATTAAGGAGAGCACCCTGACCCATCTTGCCTTCCAGAAAAATACAAGCAAGCAAATCCTAGAGTTGATTGAAGTTATTATGAAAACAATGGGTCCTCAGAGGGTAAATTTAATTACCTGTAAATTACCAAATGTTAAGTTAGACATCAACCTTGATGGTTTACGTTTCATGCCGACAGGTGGGGCCGCAGGTTCTGTAGCCGTAATGACAGGATCGATTGGAAACGCCCTTGCTGCTCTCTCCTTCGACAGAGATTACCAAAAGGTGAGCTCACTGATCAGTCATGTCTCTTAGCTTTATTGGACTCTTTCATCTGAAGTGTCGTTCACTTACCAGACACACTCAGAGCCTTACCTGATTTCATGCACACACACACACACACACACACACACACACATATTGAATAAGCACTGCAGATCAAACATTTGTTTTCAGTCATAGTGAATTCCCATTGATTTTTAAGCCACAGAAATCATCTTTATTGAGAAGTTGAAAAAGATTGTGATGCTGTTTGTAGATATATTAATGATCCAACAATGAAGAACAGATCTTTTTTGGTTGTTGGTTGCCTCTTGAGCTGCTTTTAAATTTAAAGATACATGTCAGGGAAACTTTTTATTATCATTACTGTTTTGCCTTTTTGTCATGACTATTATCTGATGTTGCCCTTACGTCACAGAAGCGACGCACACGCATGCAGCAGCAGCCTCAGAACCTGCCGGTCAGCCTGGCCCAGGCCTGTCGCAGCCTGGTGATGGGTGTGGGGCTGGGCTTTTCTGGCATTGTCCTGGACCCTGTCAAAGGCGCCCATGAGGATGGCGTGGAGGGCTTCTTCAAAGGCGTGGGCAAGGGCATTTTGGGATTGCTAACAAAGCCAACGGGGGGTGTGATAGACATGGTCAGCATGGCCTTCGATGGCCTGAGAAGGTTAGTGTATAAAAACTGCTAGGGATTGAATTGGTACAACTTCCGATCAGAGCATTGTAACTTGGGTTTTTAATTAACCTAACCTTGATGGCATGGTGTAGATTGAGGCTTTTGTCTTGTTGTTCAAGTGGGATTTGTGTGGATTTGATTTCTGTACATATGTTTGCTGTGGGGATTGATTGCTGTTATAAGAGATTTATTTCATTTTCTCATACTTACCTGTCCAAACAAATGCCTTAATCCTACTCCCATGAACTATGCCCATGACAGGTAGGACATGCTAACAAAAAAAACACGCACACACAAAAATCCATGGGGAAAGGAGCTAAATCCTGTTCTTCGGTATGCCTCAACATTTCTTCAGTCTCTCTGGCTGTCTCCTTTGATGGCATATATCGTTTCCTCTGAGCTAGTTATGGTTCTGTTTCCTTCCTTTCTTCAGTGAGAGAACATGCCACCTTTGGCTGCGCCAGAATTCTGACTGGCTTTTTTTTCCCCCTGGAAAGCACTGTGGACATACTGTAGGCTCTTTGTTGCTTTCTTTGGACATACTGTAGGCTCTTTATTGCTTTCTTTGGACATACTGTAGGCTCTTTGTTGCTTTCTTTGGACATACTGTAGGCTCTTTGTTGCTTTCTTTGGACATACTGTAGGCTCTTTATTGCTTTCTTTGGACATACTGTAGGCTCTTTGTTGCTTTCTTTTCTTCTTTCCTTTGTTCAGAGTTCTGTACTCTGGGTCATTGTTAAAGTTGGCCATCTAGCGTTTCAGAAAGTTTTGGACCTGGCTACCAAGGTTTCTCTGTTTCTGTTTATTTGGTTTTCGCCAGAACTATTGTTTTATAGACTGGATGAAGCATAGGCTGCTTTAGGAGAGTAGGTCAGTTTGGGGTCTGTCTGCAGTGTGTGGAGTGTCTGGGGTACATGAAAGACAGCTCATGGGAAGTATGATTATAACCCACCACCTCTTTCATTATCTGTCCTTTGTATGGATGGATAAGGGTGAGAAAAAGGATTTTTCTCACTAAAAATAAGCATTGAGAAATGTTTATCGGGCCAAACACTAAGACTCCCTCCCACCTTACTGCTTATTGCAGGTAAGGCGTGGACACTTAGGTCACCACTGGCCCACAGGAAGTAGTTTATGCAATCAAGGGGGGGTCAGCCAGGAAGATTGAGGAAACTGAGACTTATTTAAGGAAAGGACTTAGCTCTCATCTCTCTTGGTTCTTTCTCTGTGCTTTCACATTGACAAGGGCATAGTTCACACTGAGTAGGATTAAGACATTTAAATGGACTGGTAGGTATTTCCAAAGCTTGTATTGGTAAGAACATTCTTATCATTTATTTCTTTTTCATGGATTTTTTTTTTTTTTGTATGGCTCTGACTCGGTCATAATGTTGATTGATTACTTTGTTGAATGATTGATTGATTGGTTGGCAAATCATTGTTCAATCATTCAGTCTCCTGGTTATTGCATTGCTGTGTTTGATCGATTGATCAGTTGATATATCTATCTGTCAGGTGGTTTCTTTCATAACATATATGGCAGATAAGATTTATTGGTTGATGCATTTGTTCATTTGATGGATTGATTGACTGACAGCTTTTGTTCATTTGATGAATTCATTGGCTGATAGTTTTTATTTACTTGCATGACAGAAGACTGAAACAGACTGTAGTGCTACTGAAAGCAAGAGTATAAACACACAAAACAGGGTGTAAAGTAATGCTCCTTTGATACATGACACAGAGGAGTGAATTTCTGACCAAAATGTTTTCTTCAGACGTCACAGATGACACCAACAAAAAAATGCACGGCCATGGAGATTGTTGTTTTGTACATTTCTCATGTCCGTTATTTGTGTCGTCTGAAAACAAAAATATATTTGTTGAAAATTCACTTGTCCGAGTTGTGTATGAAAGGAGCATTACCCTCTTTTAGTGTGTTTATTTGTATTGTGGATTATTCACGTGACAGATTTGACTGACTGATCAAGTGTTGAACTAATGAGAACTTGCCATCAAGGACAGCAGGGACGTTGTGTGGACAGTGCTGACGCCTTGCTGTCTGTCTCAGAGCGGCTGAAATGGAAGGAAGCGTGGCGGCCAAACTGCGACTTCCCAGATTCATCAACCCAGATATTGTAAGGGTCTCCTTATGAGGGGTAGAGAATGAGGGATTGGGACTGTCTACTTTCTGCCCCCCCCCCCCCCCCCCCCACTCCCCTTTGAGTTTTCTTACTCCTTCATGTTATGTCAATAAAGAATTGACCTTGAATTGAAACAGTGAAGATGTTTCAGAAGTAACAAAATCAGATAACAGCAACAACAGCACAGTAATCATTGGCGCAAGACATGAATTCAGATTTTAAAAAAGGCAGTTTATTCAAATGTCAGCAGGTTCTTACTCAGTACAGGTATGTTTATGATTTTGCAAAATCTATATCTAACGTTGACCCAAGTGGGACAGTAATATATGTTCTCTGGTTGAATAGATTTCTTAACATGCTTTAAGATTAACCTGTTAACTGCTGATTAGCCTCGTTACTGCTGATTAAACTCTAAACTGCTTCATTTTGTTGAAAGCACATGTTTGCGCAGTGATTTAAAGGACTGTAATGATATGTCTACATGACAGACAAGCTGTGTAATGTGACCGAGGGCTGGAAACTAATGATGCATGATACTTGGCATACCTGTGTTTCCATTACAAGAATTATATATAATCTCTCCATGATTACCATTGTGGTTAGTAACAGTCTACTTTCGTTCTTTGCATTACAGCTAGCAACTGTTTTTTTTCATCAATTAATGTGCATTATGCACATGTCTGGGGTCATTTATTCAGTTTCATTCTGCATCTGTTGAGTTTCATTCACTAAACTGAATTCAACACTTGCTCAGATTCATACATTTGATTTGGGTTTTGCACCTGTCAAGTTTCACTCATTGAATTGCATTCTTTATGTGTTTAATTTCAGTTATTTAATCACATTCTCCACCTGTGTAGTTTCATTGTTTGAATTGCATTCTGCCCCTGTCTTCTTTCATTTAGTAAGTGGCATGTTGTGTCTGTCTACTTTCATTCATTGAAATGCATTCAGCTTGTGTCCAGTTTCGTTCTCTGAAATGCAGTCTGCACCTGTCTGGTTACATCCATTATCCATTGAACTGCATTTTGCATTCATCTAGTTTTATTCACAAAATTGGACTTGGCACCAGTTTTAGTTTCATTATTCTGAAGCATTCCCAATTGTGTTAAGTGATGCCTTAAAAAGTGCTGCGGCTCTCTGACATTATCTGTATATCAGATATATATGCATGAGCATGTGTCCATGTGTTGGTGCACACGCACACACACACACACACACACACACACACACACACACACGCACACACACGCACACACACGCACACACACACACACACACACACACACACACACACACACACACGCACACACACGCACACACACGCACACACACACACACACACACACACACACACACACACACACACACACACACACACACACACACGCACACACACACACGCACACACACACACACACACACACACGCACACACACACACACACACACACATGAAGAATACACATGCCTTGTATATACATGCTCACACAGATGTGCACTTAGACACACATACAAGTACAGCCACGATGTTGTGTCCCTAAAGTGTTACACTGAGACCAAAAATTCAAAATGCAGCGTTGCTGAATATTTCAAATTATCTGAAGGCTAAAAATAGTGAGTTTCATGATAACTAAGAAATGAGACCTCAAACATACAAATTTTGACTTTAAACATTTAATCCTGGAAGGATAGGGCAGATGACGTGGACATCAATAAGTTCTGCAGATAGCTAACTCGACCATTGAAATAGGAACGCCAAACACTTCATTGGTTTAACATTTGGAGAGAGTTTGAACTTCTTGTGGTCCTCAAAGGGCAAAGCAAGTTATTGAATTATGTGCATTTTGACTGGGCATGGTGTTTGGCGACACCAAAGTTCTGTTCTGACAAAGGTGTTGGATGTAATGTTAGGTGGTTTTTAACAAATCTGGATAAAGTAGCTATGTTTATAAGTACTTTTTATAGACCACAGTTTCCACCTTCTTACATCATGAATAAGTACATTTTCAAGATTTATCACAAAAAAAAACAAAAAAAAATGATGAGAACTGAAAGAGGTATGTGTGAGAAAAAAAGGCCACAAAAAAACCTTTTTTTTTAAAACCTTGTAACTAATAACAAATTCACAATGGAATGAAAAAGATTATTGTTGAATTTTTAAGGTTCCCGAGTTATTTCTAAAGTAGCCTATATATAAAGACAATGATCGAACAGTTCATGTTACAGTTTCATAACTTTCCCTTGGATACTTTATTCAAAGATGCAAGATTATGGCAGTGCACATGTACAAACGAAGCCTGAACCATACCGTTTAACACATACATGTATAATACCCGGATTGTACATGCATACATGGATTGTAAGTGATACCATTGTATCTTCAGGGCCTTCGACCCTACTCAGAGTACAAGGCGTCAGGCCAGCGCCTGTTGAGGAGTCTGAAGAGAGGGGAGATAAGCCAACAGGACCGGTACTGGGCCCATGCCCCTCTCAGTAAAGAGGAGAGAGCTGACATTCTTCTCATCACTAACAGGTGCTCTTGATGTGTGTTTGTGTGTCCACACACTGTGTGTATTTGTGTTGTGTGTGTATGCATATTATTGTCTCTGTATATATGTGTATGTGTGTTGGAAAATCATGTGGGCAAAGGATAATTATACTCCGAGGAGCAATTTAAAGTTTTTGTTCTGGCTCTTGCTGCCATTGTGTACCTGCCCATCTATCATGGTTTTGGGACTAAAAGGCACTTTTAAGATATGGGCTTGACTACTTGATTTTTGACCACAACGAAGGTGCATCAGATAGAAGCATGCACCAATTCCCTGCATACAAAATCAGGTGTGTAGTCAGCTCCAAACCATCCTGCTGTGTGCTGTATAGGCAGGGTAGCTTACAGGATGATGGATCTTAGCTCTTTTGACACTTAGGCTGAATGTACTGATAGATGACACAGTTTATGGCCTGTTGGGATGCCAACACTGATTTTAACCACACGTAAGGCTTTTTGGATTAGAAGAGGGCTGGGTCCAATCAGGAGGGGAAAAAATTGCCTTTTATACTCAGAAGATTATTATATCTTGTAAGATTGACCCATGTCACGGTCGCTAAGCCGGACGACCCTACCACCCCTACCCACGCCTATCACACACTAGGTCAGACAACACAGCACACTAACACAGTTTTACAATCACGCACGCTTCTTTATTTCACACACACTCCATGGCGCCACCACTCACGCACATCCACAACTGCACACAAGTATCCCAATTCCCGCTGACTCACCCTACTCTACTGTAAAGACCTGGAAGACCCTAACCTAACCTAAAACACCAGTTGCGGTATATCACTGTGACCTGGGGACACAGCGATAGCCCGCACACGTGGTGACTAACTACTAGGGACAAGGATTTACCAAAGGGACTCTAATCTCTTAACGACCGCTACCACCCACACCTCTCCCCAGGACTCACCCTTCTCTTTTAACCCGGGACCACTACCAAACTGGTCGCTGCGTCCCTAAGGGAGGCAACGACAAGTACCCTACACTGTGCCGGCCACTACGTCCTAAAAGGAGGCAGTAGCTAACACCCCTAACCCTACTACCTAACGCTACACCCCTTCTATCACAAACATGGGACAACCCATCCCGGCCCGGAAGCTCCAGTCCTCGGCGCTGTACGTGGCCCCTCACAGGCTGACACCTCCCCGGAAGACTCTGCACCCCGGCCTGTCCGTGGCTCCTCCGCGGGCCGACACCCTCCCCGAAGACTCTGCACCCCGGCGCTGACCGTGGCCTCCCGCAGTCTGACTCCTCCCGCGATGGGCACGACACCCAACGCACACACACCAGACGCCCTCTCGACGGGTCCGGGGCTCGTAGGACGCCTCCTCCTCTGAAGGCCCCGCCGGACACCAAGGGTGAAAAGGCCTGGTGCAGCGCCCTCTCACAGGACGCCTGAACAGGGACGAGGAACCAGTGCCGGAGAACTCCCGGAAGAGCACCGGTAGCCAGAGGAGAGCTGCCCCACAGAAGGCAGACGGCCTGGGTGGTCTCCCTCTCCCGGGAAAACAACAGGCACTGGAAAGCGCCGCTCACCTGCCGGCACGCGGCAGTACAGTAGAACTGCGGTGATCTGGCCCCCAGCCTCAGAACGGAACAGGATACCTGCTGACACAACTGTAGGCCACTACTGTAGTGTTGCTACTACCCGAGTCATCAAGGCACATAGGCTACTTGGTAAAGCTTTAACTCTCCATCTCCCTTGCCTACTTCCCACTCGGGCATGAGAGTGACCCCTTGAATTTCGAACACATCCCCCAACCCATTACTCACTTTGGGGTTATCAGACCCATTTCCTGCCAACCCTTACAACAGCGGTAAAACAATACTCTCCCTGAGCCAATCCACGTTATTACATATGAAATTATGAATCACACCCAATTCTCGGAGAAATAAACCAATCTAAGCGATCCAACACGGACTCCACGGGCCCCCTTAGGACATACTAAATAATCTAGGAAATGGCCAATTTCACAAGGAAATGTCTCCACACAATAACCAGTAGTAATACACATCTCTCAGAGGGAAAAAAAAACAAAACAAAAAAACTTATCAATTTTTAGCGGTTCACAGTTCCAGCATTTTCACACAAGAGAATCGGCTCGCAGCCACAATCCTTCACATTATTACCCCTCTTTGCACCGTCAATTATAATCATATATCAAAAACAACATGATTTGTTCGCCAAAATTTCCATCCAGCACCTCACTCTCATGTCATCTCTTGTCAGATAACCCAGTGGTTAATCTTTCTTATGCCAACACAACCACACTTCATACAATATTACATGCTGCACATCATCCGTTTTTATCCTATCAACTGCTAAGCTACTCGCCTTAAACTTTACCTTCCCCTTCTTTCCGACTACTAAATTTCATAACTGGGTTGCCTCCCCACAACCCAAGATATCTGTCTCCAACCCCGTTCTGTCACAAATACATACATCCCTGCACGTGTGACGACTGTCACTTTCTTACAAAACTTCTAACCATATGGACTCACTGTCCTGTACCAAATGCGTACGCCACCGATACAGTCTGCACGCGCACGACACCCGCATCGAGAACCCTAACTCGTAACGAAAGTGACAAGACACCAATATAAGTTGAATAGTCACGACCGTACTCCAGTATAAACCACTCGACCACAAATTGGCCTTAGCCCTACTACACAGTTAACCGATTCCAATGCTGTGCAGGTCAACTCCAGAATCGTTAATCAATTTCAACGAACTCCTACTATTTACAATTGAGATTGAGCACAATCATCAAACCCCCTCTATGATTCACGCAGACACATCTGCACCTGACTCATATTATGATCCTCAACCAAATGCAACCTCGTACTACCCTCTTATTGAACCCACTGACATTACCATGAACTAACCACAAACAATATCTACATCACTGTCCATCAACGGTCATTATATTGAACCCACATTGTCTAGCCAAACTGTCCTGAGAAAATCGAACTCAGGAACCACTATGTACATTACTTACAAAATATACAGGAAAAGAGGTGACAACTCAAACCGGCTGACAACAAATTTCAATCACGGAACCAAGACGACATCATACCAGACAACCAGTATACGCAACGAACACATACAACTAATCCCAACATGAGACAACTACAGTACAACTCGCCATAATACAAGACAACACGACGAACTACAACACAACGAACCTAACAGATCACCAACCTGGACATACAGACGATCAACCACACCAGTTCTGCAACTGGCTGACAGTGGCTGCCAACAAGGACGACACCGACTCAGCACAGGCCAAGGGCACCCAAACCCGACGAGGACCTGGCACTAACTATGACTCGAAGTCACTCTTCAAAAACTAACGGCGCTGCCGCCGCACCTACAAGGAGTACGTCCACTCCGACGAACACCAGGGACCGAAGTGAAGCTACCCCAACACATTCCGCCCTGGTCGGAATCAAGCGAACTCTACTCACCACACAAAACAACGATTGGTCAGAGCAGTGTATCCCTCCGCAGAGCTGACACGCCTGACCAACGGACTAGTTTTGCTCGTGCAACAACACGACAATTTACCACAACAACTCACAGACTTGACAACACAACAACAGCCGATATCCTGCCCCGCCTTCTCTGGTGTAGAACCAAAGTAATAAAAGGGTAACAATCGGGAACGAAACCAACCTCCCGCTTCCATTCCATTCCTTCAATAAGTGAAGACTGGAATGAAAGAATACTGTATGTCCTATTTCCCCAGCCTCCTACCTAGCCTAATCTTTCTACCTAACCCTGAGGAACTTAACCTAACTCTAGCTAACTAAACCCCAACCTCACATACGCGCGAGCGCGCGGCGCACACACACACACACACACACACACACACACACACACACACACACACAACACACACACTCGCACGCATACTCGCACACGCTCTCTATCTTGGACCACCACTACTCTTAAACACGTGGACATACTAGTTTAGTACCCGCCGATCGGTGACACACCCCCCTGCCTAAGTTTTAACTACAGGTTAAAACCAACAACAACTTTCACTCGATCGGCGTTTTGCCACACCCTACCTATAACAATCCAATTCCTATCACTCATTCTGTCCTACTGTTACTTTTGATGCACTCCAAAACTTCCATCCCAACAACATCAACTTTTAAATACATCAACAACCACAGGTTACATTAATCAACCTGGACTAACCTGCCTCACACGACCTTAACGCAGGCACTTATGGCAGCCGTTACACTACGCACTACATATAAATTCCATAACTGAGGGGCTCTGATTACGCACAACTGCTGTGTAACACGTGCTACAAATACCACACCCTCAGTAACACTTTGCTACGCCATTCTCTACCAAAGATAAACACATGCATAGCTTCGACAATGTCAACCTCTCACGACACAGGTTAATGGAACCCTCAGGTTTCTCTCTCTCTCTCTCTCTCTCTCTCTCTCTCTCTCTCTCTCTCTCTCTCTTCTCTGGCAAGCGACTCAAGAAGTCTGCCGCCACATTGTCCTTTCCAGACACTGCCTGCACCGTAAACTGAAATGGCTGCAGCTGCAGTGCCCACCTTGTGATTCTCCCACTAGTACTCTAGACCCCACAGCTATCTTCTTGGGTTTCGCCGTCAAGTCAAAATGCCGCTTGTACCTGCAAGCTGCCGTTGCCAAGTTCTCCTTTGCCAACTGCACGTCTTAGCTATTTTGTTCCTTAGGTTGACGGACGTACCTCGTAGCTGTGCAGAGCTCTTGCCTCTCGGGTTGCAACCACCGATCTCTCAGTATCTGCATGGGCCTGCGCATCAGTGGCATCCTTACAAGGGGAACTCTTGAGACTCTTCCCTTGTCCACAGTACGCTGACACTGGAAGCATGACTGGCAGTACCGACGAATGTCAGCATGCATGCCTGGCCAATAAAAATGGCGACCAACTCGCTCCTTGGTTCGGGTGGTACCTAAGTGACCAGACATGGGTACCGTCGTGGCCTAGCTTCATCACCGTGGTCCGTAGTTCAGCTGGGACGCAGATCTGACTCGCTACGTCCTTGGGACCCTCAAACCGCCGACCAGTACACCAGATTCCGGCGTACTCGAACTCGTCCAAACTTGTGTGGAAGTGCGTCCCTGCTTCACACGCACTCCGAGCCTTCCTCAAGGTTTCATCCTGGTCCTGCATCTGAATTAACTGCTGGGCAGAGGTGTTCAGAAGCATTCCTCGACGGGCAGTGGTACAGGTTCTTGCTGCTCCCTGGCTCTCTGCGCGCGTGTCTGCACTGCCCCTACCACGCCGGGTCTGCGTATACAGGCACACGTGTCCAACCGGGATCTCCTACTCTCTTTGCGAAGTTTCCGATCAGGACTTCCTGCACAGGGCTATTCATGACCAAAACCTCCAACTTCCCTGCGATGAATGGTGACTTCAACTCTACTACCGCCACAGGTAACACAGACCTACATCTGGATTCAGCCAACACTACTGGGACTGTCTCTCCTGTGTACGCATCTGCCGGTACTAACCATTTGGCCACTACGGTGTGTCCGGCACCAGTGTCCCGTAATCCATTGGCCGGAGACCCGTTAACTTCTACCATGCACGCAGGCTCGTACCGCTGCTCAGCGCATGGGCGACACAACGTAGGGACTACTCGAGCTTGGGGCTGGTCACAACAATGAACAGCTCCAACAGAATGGGGCTCAGGGCATTTCCTAGCGATGTGGCCTGGCTTCTTGCAGTTGAAACAAACTATGGTCGATCTAGGCCCTTCTGATCTCCTGTTCAGCTGCTGTAGTGCACCATCACTCTGTTGGGATCCTGTGTGGCTGGCTCCCTACTGTTTCGCGCCTATTACCCAGGTTGGGCTGGTTAACTGTTCGGTCTTGCCTCGCCTTCCTCCCCAATCTTTTGGCCTCTGCCAAAACAGTAGCTTCCGTTGCAAGTTGTTCAACAGTTTTCGGGCATGTCTTCCGCACCTCAATTGTGAACTCTGGAGACAATAGCTGATAAAACTGTTCTTGGAACAGCAGATCCTTTACATCCTCTGCCACACTCTCATCCTTGCCCGCTGCCGCACACCAGAGGGAAAACCACCGCTTCATCCTTCCCAGCATCTGGCCGAAAGTCTCAGCAGCGTCCTTCTTGATGCTCCTGAACTTTTCCCGGTAGGCCTCAGCATCTAGCCTAAAGTGGCTTAACAGGGCGCCCTTTATCTGATCATAGTCGCCTAACTCATCCGCGCTTAACCGCATCACTGCTTCTCTAGCCTTTCCTCTCAGTAGAGACATCAGACGTGTGGGCCATGAGGTCTGCTCCACTTGCACATCTGGGCTACACGCTCAAATTGGGCGATGAAAGCGTCCACGTCGTCGTTCTCTCCTAACGGCTCAAGGTGGACATGCTTCGTTTCCTCCACCTCAATCAAGCGTTTCCTATGCGCTGCTTCATCTAAGGCTTGTCTCTCTTGTATGATTAGCTCTCGCTCTCTTGCCTCTAACTCGGCTTCATCCCTTCGTCTCTTGAGATCTAACTCGGCTTGCCGTGCTTGAACTTCTATTTCCCTTATTGCCCTTTCTTCCTCCATCTTCTTCCTCTGCAGTTCCAGTTCCATCTGTCTCGCTGCTTTCTCGTCTTCATCCTTCCGCTTTAACCTTTCCCTCTCCTCTTCGATCTTCTTCTGCTTCACCTCCAGTTCCCTCTGCCTAGCAGCTTTCTCCTCTTCATCCTTCTGCTTTAACCTTTCCTTCTCCTCTTCGATCTTCTTCTGCTTCATTTCTAGCTCCCTCTGTCTATCAGCTTTCTCCTCTTCTATCTTCCTCTGCTGCATCTCTAACTCCCTATGCCTAGCAGCCTTCTTCTCTTCAATCTGCGTCCGCTGCATTTCTAGCTCCCTCTCATCCTTCATCTTCTGCCTCACTTTCTCCTCCATCCGGAGCTCCAATTCTACTTCTCTCGCTGTCTTCTCATCCTCATTACGTACTGAGTCCGTGACGAACTTGGCGAGGTCTCCCCCAGCTAAACCCATCGCCGCTCCCAACTTGGCAAACTTTGCATAAGCCCCCGTCCCCTGTTCTTGATCCACCCCCACAACCTGGTCACTAACCTTAGGTTTGGTATCCGCCGTAGGGGCCTGTGGATCCATGACACTATCGGGGTCGTACTGCGGATGGGCTCGGGTGTGTTTAGACATAGGATAACCCCTACCACCACAGAGCTAACAAGGGACAGTATGCGATCTGAGCGCAACTGGAGGTTCCTGACTACGCGCTAGCCCTGAAGCAACTCAGCACAAGTACACAATACTCTCAATGAGTCACGCACCAAGCATAACTCCACCCACACTTGTGTACCTCATACATATACCCCTATGGGTTCCAACCCATATAATACTACCAATGCACTGTCTGGTCACTGACTGAACCACGTGACACCGTGTGTCCACCGTCCACTGTGCATGCGCACCAGTTACCCACAGTCACAGGCCTCACTGTCTCTGGTAAGCCGCACCTACACGCTCACAGTGCACTTGCACCCCTCAAGTCCAGGTGCACTCACAGCATACCCTATGCCACAACACTGCGCACCCTCGTGCTTCACACACAGTCACCTGGGCTTACTCTGCCCTTAATCCCCACAGGATATCCGAGCACACAGCGTGCACAGTCACGGGCCGGGTACCACTCTACCTACTCACTGGGGTATACCACATGTAAGTGACACAAAAGACACCTGGTACCCTCCGGCACCTCACCTACACTGTACGGTGTAATCACTCACACTTCCAACAACCACTCAATGTTTATTGACCATTCATACCTCAACCACACGGTAGCGCCAACCCATTCACACCAACACAAGTGCCCCGCCCTATGCCACTGGAAAGCTGCCTGAAGTGAACAGGGACACTACGTACCACCTCCCAGGGTACTGGTACGCTCCCACCAACCACCCACTTACATTTCACACAACGTACACACCGGACACAACACCCCCTACCTCCCTTCTAGCTACCTATCACCTACCCAGAACCACCTAAGTACCCCGCATCTCCACCAAAGTGTCACGGTCGCTAAGCCGGACGACCCTACCACCCCTACCCACGCCTATCACACACTAGGTCAGACAACACAGCACACTAACACAGTTTTACAATCACGCACGCTTCTTTATTTCACACACACTCCATGGCGCCACCACTCACGCACATCCACAACTGCACACAAGTATCCCAATTCCCGCTGACTCACCCTACTCTACTGTAATGACCTGGAAGACCCTAACCTAACCTAAAACACCAGTTGCGGTATATCACTGTGACCTGGGGACACAGCGATAGCCCGCACACGTGGTGACTAACTACTAGGGACAAGGATTTACCAAAGGGACTCTAATCTCTTAACTACTGCTACCACCCACACCTCTCCCCAGGACTCACCCTTCTCTTTTAACCCGGGACCACTACCAAACTGGTCGCTGCGTCCCTAAGGGAGGCAACGACAAGTACCCTACACTGTGCCGGCCACTACGTCCTAAAAGGAGGCAGTAGCTAACACCCCTAACCCTACTGCCTAACGCTACACCCCTTCTACCACAAACATGGGACAACCCATCCCGGCCCGGCAAGCTCCAGTCCTCGGCGCTGTACGTGGCCCCTCACAGGCTGACACCTCCCCGAAAGACTCTGCACCCCGGCGCTGACCGTGGCTCCTCCGCGGGCCGACACCCTCCCCGAAGACTCTGCACCCCGGCGCTGACCGTGGCCTCCCGCAGTCTGACTCCTCCCTGCGATGGGCACGACACCCAACGTACACACACCAGACGCCCTCTCGACGGGTCCGGGGCTCGTAGGACGCCTCCTCCTCTGAAGGCCCCGTCGGACACCAAGGGTGAAAAAGGCCTGGTGCAGCGCCCTCTCACAGGACGCCTGAACAGGGACGAGGAACCAGTGCCGGAGAACTCCCGGAAGAGCACCGGTAGCTGGAGGAGAGCTGCCCCACAGAAGGCAGACGGCCTGGGTGGTCTCCTTCTCCCGGAAAAACAACAGGCACTGGAAAGCGCCGCTCACCTGCCGGCACGCGGCAGTACAGTAGAACTGCGGTGATCTGGCCCCCAGCCTCAGAACGGAACAGGATACCTGCTGACACAACTGTAGGCCACTACTGTAGTGTTGCTACTACCCGAGTCATCAAGGCACATAGGCTACTTGGTAAAGCTTTAACTCTCCATCTCCCTTGCCTACTTCCCACTCGGGCATGAGAGTGACCCCTTGAATTTCGAACACATCCCCCAACCCATTACTCACTTTGGGGTTATCAGACCCATTTCCTGCCAACCCTTACAACAGCGGTAAAACAATACTCTCCCTGAGCCAATCCACGTTATTACATATGAAATTATGAATCACACCCAATTCTCGGAGAAATAAACCAATCTAAGCGATCCAACACGGACTCCACGGGCCCCCTTAGGACATACTAAATAATCTAGGAAATGGCCAATTTCACAAGGAAATGTCTCCACACAATAACCAGTAGTAATACACATCTCTCAGAGGGAAAAAAAAACAAAACAAAAAAAACTTATCAATTTTTAGCGGTTCACAGTTCCAGCATTTTCACACAAGAGAATCGGCTCGCAGCCACAATCCTTCACATTATTACCCCTCTTTGCACCGTCAATTATAATCATATATCAAAAACAACATGATTTGTTCGCCAAAATTTCCATCCAGCACCTCACTCTCATGTCATCTCTTGTCAGATAACCCAGTGGTTAATCTTTCTTATGCCAACACAACCACACTTCATACAATATTACATGCTGCACATCATCCGTTTTTATCCTATCAACTGCTAAGCTACTCGCCTTAAACTTTACCTTCCCCTTCTTTCCGACTACTAAATTTCATAACTGGGTTGCCTCCCCACAACCCAAGATATCTGTCTCCAACCCCGTTCTGTCACAAATACATACATCCCTGCACGTGTGACGACTGTCACTTTCTTACAAAACTTCTAACCATATGGACTCACTGTCCTGTACCAAATGCGTACGCCACCGATACAGTCTGCACGCGCACGACACCCGCATCGAGAACCCTAACTCGTAACGAAAGTGACAAGACACCAATATAAGTTGAATAGTCACGACCGTACTCCAGTATAAACCACTCGACCACAAATTGGCCTTAGCCCTACTACACAGTTAACCGATTCCAATGCTGTGCAGGTCAACTCCAGAATCGTTAATCAATTTCAACGAACTCCTACTATTTACAATTGAGATTGAGCACAATCATCAAACCTCTCTATGATTCACGCAGACACATCTGCACCTGACTCATATTATGATCCTCAACCAAATGCAACCTCGTACTACCCTCTTATTGAACCCACTGACATTACCATGAACTAACCACAAACAATATCTACATCACTGTCCATCAACGGTCATTATATTGAACCCACATTGTCTAGCCAAACTGTCCTGAGAAAATCCAACTCAGGAACCACTATGTACATTACTTACAAAAATATACAGGAAAAAGGTGACAACTCAAACCGGCTGACAACAAATTTCAATCACGGAACCAAGACGACATCATACCAGACAACCAGTATACGCAACGAACACATACAACTAATCCCAACATGAGACAACTACAGTACAACTCGCCATAATACAAGACAACACGACGAACTACAACACAACGAACCTAACAGATCACCAACCTGGACATACAGACGATCAACCACACCAGTTCTGCAACTGGCTGACAGTGGCTGCCAACAAGGACGACACCGACTCAGCACAGGCCAAGGGCACCCAAACCCGACGAGGACCTGGCACTAACTATGACTCGAAGTCACTCTTCAAAACTAACGGCGCTGCCGCCGCACCTACAAGGAGTACGTCCACTCCGACGAACACCAGGGACCGAAGTGAAGCTACCCCAACACATTCCGCCCTGGTCGGAATCAAGCGAACTCTACTCACCACACAAAACAACGATTGGTCAGAGCAGTGTATCCCTCTGCAGAGCTGACACGCCTGACCAACGGACTAGTTATTGCTCGTGCAACAACACGACAATTTACCACAACTACTCACAGACTTGACAACACAACAACAGCCGATATCCTGCCCCGCCTTCTCTGGTATAGAACCAAAGTAACAAAAGGGTAACAATCGGGAATGAAACCAACCTCCCGCTTCCATTCCATTCCTTCAATAAGTGAAGACTGGAATGAAAGAATACTGTATGTCCTATTTCCCCAGCCTCCTACCTAGCCAAATCTTTCTACCTAACCCTGAGGAACTTAACCTAACTCTAGCTAACTAAATCCCAACCTCACATACGCGCGAGCGCGCGTGCACGCACACACACACACACACACACACACACACACACACACACACACACACACACACACACACACACTCGCACGCATACTCGCACACGCTCTCTATCTTGGACCACCACTACTCTTAAACACGTGGACATACTAGTTTAGTACCCGCCGATCGGTGACAACCCAGAAAAGTGTATTTTGAATAATCTATGTAAGAAATATTTTTAAAAAAACAAAAAAAAACTATTATTTGTTAAAATGGATTTTTTGTGAATGTCGTGTATATATAACTTAAAAAAAAAAAATCTGAGAGAAGAGTGTATGTACTCTGAAGAAGACCCTGACAGTAACTGAACAATTTTAATGACAAATCTGATTAGCATGCATATTTTGGAAGATAGTTTGTCCGATAAGACTACAGAAAGAATGTTACTACTAAAAGTAGTTTTATGACACCTGTCCAAACAAATACCTTATCCCTGCTCGGCATGGAACATCGCCATGTTATCAGGACTAAGGAAAAAAAAAGTAAAATGATATGTGGAGCAGAGAGCTAAGCATACCTCCTTAACCAGTTAGGCTGACAGAATGATCGCCTTAAGTGAATTCACTTTGAGACTCTATCCAAACATAGTTCAGTTTTCGCATCTTTTCCTGGCAAATTGAAGAGGTGGGAAGGTGTCATAATGCTTGGACAGGTAAGTATAACGTAAAAACACCTACAGGAAAACTAAATGGAACGTTGTGAAAATGTGCCAACAAACATGCCAAAAATACAGAAGGCAGGAAGTGATGGTGCTGGGTGATCAGATTGCCCAGAATGAACAGGGTCAGTGGGTAATTGGGGGAGGGGATGTGGTGGCAGCTGAGAAACTACAATGCCCCCAATGCCTACTTATCCTCAGACACTTCCAAAAGTTGTCTGTGACTTCCAACCAGCTGCACATGCCGTGCTGGCTACCACAATGTTCCACAAGAGAACCTCTCTGGAGAGAGCCCAGACCTCATTTGCCTTTATCTCCACTCAAGGTTGAAGTGGTTTCTGGCCTAAGAGGTAAGCCTGGCAAATTACCTGCCTGTGTAGGGTTAAATGAAAGCCTTTCCTAGGCTGCCATATAACAAGGAACGGGAGGGGGGGGGTGAGAGGGGATGTGGAGGGGGGTAGGGAGGGGGGGGGGTGTTTCTTTTCCAAGGAAAAGGAAATAACTGAACTATGTTTGGGTATGAGTCATGAAGTGAACTCACTAAAGGGGATAACACTTTCAGCCTAACTGGTTAAGGTGGTGTGGATAGTTCACTGCACCCTCTTTTTGGGGGGAGGGGGGGGGTGGAGGTGGTGAAGATGGTGAAGATGATTGGGAGGGAGATTCTGTTAATGTGATATTCCATGGCAATCAGGGGTAAAGCGTTGGTTAAGACAGGTGAGTATGAGAAAAAAAGGATTTGTTCTGAAGAAACAAATGAATGTAGGACTGAAGGGAAATGCCACACTGGTCGCTGAACTCTCACTGTCCCCACAGACATGTACTGCTGCTGGAGCGCTGTCGATTCTGGGGCAGCTGGGACGTGGAGTGGAGCATTGACGTGGACGCTGTCCTCGGGGTGCCTGGCATACATGAGGGCAAGCTCATCTTCAAGATCAAACAGGTTAAATGTGCATGCTGGCAAATACATAACTTTTTTAACCGCCTCATTGGTTTTTAATCTGACATTCATAGCAGGAGACAAACTTTTGATTGGTAGAAAATAAGGAACAAAATTTGGTGTCCAAGTCATCGCAAATTTTATTTTTAGATAAGAAAAATCTATTCATAGATATACTTAGCTACGCATGTGTCTGTGCATTGTTGATGTTTTTAGTTGACCATTGTTGTAACTCAACTTCAGTGAAAAACCAGAATTGATTTACAGCACTGAATTCCTACATCCTGGTCATCTTACAAACAGTCACTGAAGTTGGAAGAGAATGCCAACACATGTGTACACTCTGCTCTGTGAACTACTGTCATTATTGTCATTACTGATTCAGCTATTGAGCTGATAAACGGTCATGTGCAGTCCCCTGTCACTGTCACACATGTGGGTCAGATTCAAAGCTTTCAGGTCAGCAGATGCTTTTGAACTCTCTGTCTTAGTGCTCTGATGTTCCTCAATAGCCCATGTTGGAAAGAGATCTGGAGTCACCCTTAGTGGATGGATAAGGGCAGATAGGTTGATAGGTGATAATGGAGGAAAATGGAGCTGGAAGATTAGTTGTTAAAGAGTTAATGATGTGTGTGTGCGCACGCGGGTATGTGTATGTGTGTGTGGTGGTGGTGGTGGTGGTAGTGTTTTTGTCGTATTTAGTATCTTTAATGTACACCCTTTCACAGAATTACGCAGTTTTAGACGAAGTGAGAGCAACAGGGTTTGACAAGGTGGAGTCAAGAAGATGTTGATGAAAAATTGTAACCCCTTCACTGACTTGATGTGATGAAAAAGAACCAGCGCTTTTCGTCTTCAAATACAGACCTAATACATACATCTTCATACTGCACACTAAGATTCTAAAATAGATAAGCTTGTTACTATTGCAATCATAGGAGAACATCAGGCATGTCTCTGTAGATAAAGGATTGAGGGAGCTGGGTAACAAGGTGCTGACATGACAAGGTCAGGCAGGTGATGATTGTTTGGTGCATTGGCAGGATGAGTCAGGGCTGAACCTGTTCACCGGTGGAGAGCAGGAGGTCAGCAGTCCAGAGGAAGACATCCTCCAGTGGATCCAGCACCAGGTGGAGCTGCTCATCTCTCAGCATCTGTCCTGAAGGTCAGGGACGCTTCTGAACGTGACAGACTGCTGCTAACCCTGCTGTGCGACACTGTCTATGACCCGTGACCTCAATGGATGATGATGACCTGGATTATGATGGATGGTGACTGTTTGATAATTAAAGTTATTGTGATTGACGATGACATGACTTGTAATGGATGCTGACAGGTTCTGTGATTGATGATGACAGTTATTGTGATTGATGATGACAGTTATTGTGATTGAAAGAGACAGCGGTTAACGTCTGTTCTCGACTCCTGATGATTGATGACAGCGCTCATGACTGAGGGTGACAACAGCTCTCTCTGATCTAGACTTGCCACCTTGACCTGTTGCTTGACGCAGGTGAATCCAGAGTATTGACACGAAATGTCTGTTGTTGAATGTCTGGGCTCTTCTTCTTTCTCCTTTCATGGCAAAATAGATTGTGTGCTTTTTGTCTTGGCTAACCAGAACAGAAATGTTGTGATTGTTGACAGAGTATCACTCATACAGTGATGTTTTGTTGTTCCAAGGATGCATTGTTTATCATTTATTATTGTTGTTGTTCTTTTGAAAATGCTGTCATATATCTCACAGTCACAACTATATCCAGCATGGATTTATGGACACTGGCAGAGCATACTGGACTTTGTACTAAGACCATTGGTTTGCTTGCTTGTATTTTCAATATACATTTCTGTCAAATTATAAACATGAAGATTCTACATGTCACTTTTTTTTTTTTTTTGAGTGGACATGAATGAGTTTTTATTATTATCAAATAAAAGAGAATTATTCTAATTTTTTTCCTTGCAAGATTTATGTGATGTTGATTAACATTGTCATTTCATTTCAACAAGAAGACTAAGAACGGCTTCATTGAATGTGTGTACAGTTTTCTCCCATTTGTAATATAGATAAGAGGAATTTACCTACGCAAATTTCACTCATTTAGAAACAAATGTTCATGTTGTAACTAACCTTTGCCAAAAAAAAAAAGAATTAAAAAAAAAGAACAGAAAGAGACACTTTGTTGTTTCAGCCTACCGCACATGAATCTATGAAATCCCATTCCCGTGTATGATGACACATGTAATATTTGTTTTCTTACAGACTTTTGTTCATTCTAGTAGTTGTCCTATGGCTTTCTGTTCAAATGGCTAAGAATGATATGACTGAGCAGCTGCAATGTTTAGACCTTCAGTTTGAAACGATGTGCTTCACAAACGAAACACTCCATGCTCACCTTGCATAATACAATTTTTGTTTTCACTTTAATTTAGACGGGTAGCTGGCAGGTTCTTGAAAGTAAGGGTGTGTTCTGTTTGCGTGCTTTATCTGCAGATTGCCACAATGTCCTTTCCGGAATGGAGCATTGTTTGCTCCCCTTATGGTAGTATGATGTCCTTTTGGGAACAGACCTAACACGTTGTTTTTTCAGTTTTTTGTTTTAATTCTTAACATGTATAAAACATATTGTTCTTTCACTAATCACTCATTTTGCTTTCAGAGAATGTATACTTTTACCTATGTTAGTTCAGAATTTGATTTTTTGTATTTTTTTTTTCAACAACTACCTGTGGTTTGGCAAAAACTCCCCCTGTAGATACTGTTTTGTTATAGACCAAATCCCCTGGCAGGCTAAGGGATCATTTTTTTTTTTTTTTTGGTTACAGTATTTTTAATGTGTTTTGAAAACAACACTCTTTTATGTGGTGATTTGCTTAACCAATAATTTGTTTGCAGACTGTACATAAATCCCCTGTGCTTAAAATCAACATGTGTATGAAATATATTAGTCAACAAACACCCATGGATTTGATAACTGAACTTGGACAGCATGAGCCATTGAAAATTACTGAGTGACACAGACACTAAAACCTATAATTTTTAGGTAAAAAAAAATAAGTGAAGACAACTGTTGAGCATATTGATCATTGAACAATATCAATATTTTGAGTTTTGTTTTGTACAGCTAATTGTTGGAATTTATTTTTAATTCCTGTGTTTACTCAAATATGTTTACAGAAATATCTGTCTTTTAAAAGAACAATCTTCTGATGATTTATGTATTCATCCATTTTTTCCATTGATTTATGCATCTGTTTGATTTAAGCATCTGTTTGCTTATGAGACCACCAAGTTGATCTGATTGACAAGATTATCTATAAGGTCGCATTTAAGGGTTTAAGGCCCGAAACGTTTGGTCATTCTTATTCTTTTCCTTGGATGACCTTTTCCACCCTGTTTGTTCATTCTTTATTTTGTCACATTTAAGATGTGTAGACTGATAACCAATTCTTTCTTAAATACTTAGAACATTAAGAACGTTTTTTTAAAATCCTTTGCATGCACACCACAAATACACACTAAAGTATGCACACACAAGGGCGCGTACCCTTGTGTATGCAATATGTATTTAGGTATACATGCGCACACTCACGCACTTGCGTAATCCCACATATATTATTTCGCCGCCTGGAAATACAACTGCCGTAAGTCTAAACTCAAATTTTACATGAGATGAAAAAAAAAAAAGATTATTTATCCCCACAAGATATACTTGGAGCTGAGTTACAGTACACGTATTTTGATTACAGCATGTTTATTTTTAGGATAATGTGACTGGGACTTGGCTATGTTATGTCCCATGGCCCGGTCTTATAGTATATCAAAAATCTCAAAAATGCAAAACCATTTGAGTTATAGCAGTTGTATTTCCGGGTGGCAGTACATAAAGAGAACGAACACATCGAGTTTAAAGAAACGTGGTGAAAAGATGGAGCATGGCGGAGGACATAGACATTTCATGCTGATGCACGTTCATGGTGTGGGTCAGAGGTAGATCCTGGGCCTGCTCTGCAAGGTCAGGTGAACACGGTGGAAACTGTGTGAACCAAACGTGGTGGATGACATGGGGCTCAAGAATGAACCAGTAAACTGTGGTGCAGATCCTGATCTGAGACTGGATCCAGGAGCGGTTTGACCTTGGCAGAGGTTGTGCTGAGTGCTCTTTACGTTTTTTCTGTTGTAATTTCTTTTTTTCTTCTTTCTCTTTTGTTTGTTTGTTTAGTTGGTTGTTTTCTTTTTTGTTTTTGTGAGAATGAGAGATTCTCAGATGGGAAGAGGTCAGCAACCCACTTGTTGTATATGACTGTGTGTGTCTACAAAATATTTGCATGTAAATAATAACTGTGTACTGTCAACCAGAAAGAACATTTGTTTCTCCATTTTCACAGTGATATACCATAAAAAAGAAAAAGTGGCAAATGAAGAAATAATTTTTAAAAAATGAAAAAAAAATCCAGACTTTTTTTTTAAGTTTTAATCCTCTGTATAAACTTAATGACAGATCATTAGAAAATATGAATAATTTTTATTCACACAATGCTCCTTGTCTTTTTTTTTTTTTTTTTTTAAAGAAGAATGTGTATTAATCATTTTTAAGGCTTGAAATCATATATACCAGACACTGTGAACTTTTCTTTCGTGGAACAGTCTTGGCAAGGATAGGTCTGGGCAGATATGGTGAAAAAGTGAATGGGTAAGTGATGTCATGAAGAAACAGCAACAACAAAAATGTCCTGGCTGGTATTATTTTGCACAGACTTTCTGTCATTTACCAGTCAATGTCAGGGGCATCCATTAATATACATAGCTTCGGAAAAGTTCAACACCGTGATTTTTCTTATACTTGCACATCCAAACAAATGCCTGATTCTTAACTGGTGAGAACATTGCTCAAGACTAACGACCAGAAAAAAGCAAAAACAAAGAGAGAGAGAGAGACCAAGAGAAAGGGGGAGACAGAAAGGGAGCTAAGTGAATCCTTCAACACAGTCCACTTCTCTGCTGTCTCTTGGACTGACTTCCCATGATTCACACTTCATTACTAGTTGTGAACTGAGTCAGTGTCTGCATCTTCCTTTGGCAAGGGAATGCTTTCCACTTCTGCTCTTAGCATGAACTTTTCTTGTGTCCCTGCCGCTGTTGATGGTCACCCTATCCGAATCGTCTACTTCAGTAATGTTCAATCCTCTTGCCTTCTGCAGGATAAGTTTCTTTTTTAACCATCAACAATAAAATGTCCTGATTGGTGTCATTTTCACAGAGTGTCCGTCACTGAAGGTAAATGTCAAGAGCATCATCAGTGAATATAGCTTGGGTAGAGTTCAGTGCAGAGAGTGGTCTTTACACAACATGAAATGCTCAAATGTTTTGCTACATTTATTTAGATCAATCACGCAGTACATTTACTTGTTAGTCTGCTGTTGTTTCATATGTTAGCATTTGAATTTTGTCGTTGTTAGGTGAAACACTGTAATTGACCATTAGGAGTCCAGGCGTTGGCGAAATATAACCATACTCTTGTTGTGTTTGCTGCACTATTGTGCAAAGATGGTGTGATATTAGTGATGCTGGAGCATGGCTGGTTTGGCAAGTTGTTACAGAATAGAAATGGCCTGTGGTATGTAAATAAGTAGACATCATCTGTTTCTTGTGGTATTAGATGGAGTGCACATCACCTATGCAGGGCTGAGATTTAACATTTGCCAACTCGCTGATTGTGCCTAAAAGTCACTTCAGGTGACTTCAGTTTGTAGTTTGAGCTGCCTGGATGGTGACTGTACAGTAGAGATTCTGTACTCTGGTCACAGAGCTTGACATGCAGAACACAGCACACACACGATCGGACCTGAGAGAACATCTCTCATCATCAGACACCGTGCCTGTGCCATCAGTCACCAAAGACCTGCATTAGCTTCACTTAGCGCATGCCCGTTGTCACGGCCAGACATGTGGCGTTTTCTGAGCAATGGGTCGGGCTGGACGATGAAATGTTGGGCTGCCTCAGCTTCTCAGGTAAGGAGCCCGGTAGGCTGGCTGGCTAAATCTCAGCACTGCTGTGGTCTGTGGCACGTAACTGAAGTGGACATTACCTGTGATTTTACCCGTAACTAAGGTGCCCATTACTTACTGTGTGTTGTTTCTGGTCGAGGTGAACATCGCCTTTTGTCTGTATTGTTTACTTGAAATGCACCATCCCTCTGTGGTCTGGTATAACCAAGATAGGCATACTCTATTGTCTGTGTTGTATACTTAAGGTGAATTTAACCTGTCTTGTACATAACTAAGCTGGGCATCATCTATTGCATATGGTGTATACTTCAAGAGAATATCACCGCGTTGTCTGTGGTATATAATGTGGACATCACCCTATTGTCTGTGGTGTGTACTTGATGTAGAATTCACCTGTTTTCTGTGGTGTATACTTAATGTAGACATCACCCGATTGTCTGTGGTGTATACTTAATGTAGACATCACCCGATTGTCTGTGGTGTATACTTAATGTAGACATCACCCGATTGTCTGTGGTGTATACTTAATGTAGACATCACCCGATTGTCTGTGGTGTATACTTAATGCAGACATCACCCGATTGTTTGTGGTGTATACTTAATGTAGACATCACCCGATTGTCTGTGGTGTATACTTCATGTAGACATAATAATAATAATAATGTATGGATTTTATATAGCGCAATTCTTGGGATCAACTCACTGCGCTCAGCACACACTCAAACACTCGCACTAAAATGTGGTCACACACACACGCAAACACTCGCACTAACATGTGGTCACACACACACACACACACACACACACACACACACACACACACACACACACACACACACACACACCTACCGACACAGGCGCACTTATCAAGTTCATCGGTTCAAGCGTAAACAATACAGTTATGCATGCAGTACATAAAAAGTCAGGTCATAATAATAGACACAGCATTCAGATATTATGGTTGAAGAAGGCTTTCCTAAAGAAGTATGTTTTTAACTCTGACTTGAATTTAGATAATGTAGGCAGGTCACGTAAGCTGTCAGGAAGAGAATTCCAAAAATGCTCTCTCACCGATTGTCTTTAACGAGCGCCTAGGAATTTTCAGAAGTTTTTGAGAAGATGAGCGAAGAGACCGAGAAGTTTGATAGGTGGACAGAGAAGCAGAAAGATACTGTGGGAGTGTCCCATCAAAGAAACGATAGGCAAAAACTGCGATTTTGAACTGCCATCGATATTTGATGGGAAGCCAGTGGAGTTCACGTAACAGAGGTGTAATATGCTCATTTTTACGCTTTTTGAGAACAAGCCGAGCTGCACTGTTTTGCACCCTTTGTAATCGTGCAAGCTGTTCTGAAGGAAGTCCTGCTAACACAGAGTTACAGTAGTCTAGTCGGGACATTACCATGGCGGTGATGAGTCTGATTGTTGCCTGTGTGGAGAGTAAGACCGGATAGAAGCAATACGTCACAATTCCAGGAAGCATGCACGACAAACATTAGATATTTGGTTCTGCATAGAGAGCGTTTGATCAATGCTAACACCTAAATCACCCGATTGTCTGTGGTGTATACTTCATGTAGACATCACCCGATTGTCTGTGGTGTGTACTAGATGTAGACATCACCCGATTGTGTATGGTGTATACTTAATGTGGAGATTACCTTTTGTTCTCTATGATGCATACTTGGGGAGCTATTCCATGGAGTCTTAGTGGTGGACATGACAAACCTGGGTATGGTTGTGTATTGGCGAGCTGAAATGAGTGATGTGGAGGTGATGCCATTTAGGGGTGGAAGCCGAGAAAAGAAGAAATGAGTGATGTGGAGGTGATGCCATTCAGGGTGGGAAGCCGAGAAAAGAAGAAATGAGCGATGTGGAGGTGATGCCATTTAGGGGTGGAAGCTGAGAAAAGAAGAAATGAGCGATGTGGAGGTGATGCCATTTAGGGGTGGAAGCTGAGAAAAGAAGAAATGAGCGATGTGGAGGTGATGCCATTCAATTAGGGCTGGAAGCTGAGAAAAGAAGAAATGAGCGATGTGGAGGCGATGCCATTCATTTAGGGGTGGAAGCTGAGAAAAGAAGAAATGAGCGATGTGGAGGTGATGCCATTTAGGGGTGGAAGCTGAGAAAAGAAGAAATGAGTGATGTGGAGGTGATGCCATTTAGGGGTGGAAGCTGAGAAAAGAAGAAATGAGTGATGTGGAGGTGATGCCATTTAGGGCTGGAAGCTGAGAAAAGAAGAAATGAGCGATGTGGAGGTGATGTCATTTAGGGGTGGAAGCTGAGAAAAGAAGAAAGACAACAACTGTCTGTAGTATGTTAGTAAGGTAAACATGAACACTATCAACACAGACCCTCGTTCTGTACAAAACAAAACTCAAGATATTAATAACATTCAGTGACATCACCTGGTGTGTGTGGTGCACAAGTAAGGTAGATATCACCTTTGCCTGTGGTGGATGGCTAAGGTGGACGGACACCTGGTGTCTATGATGTTTAAATACGATAGACATCACCAGATGTCTATGATGTGTAGTTGAGATAGACATTACCAAGTGTCTGTGATGTGTTAGGTACACATCACATACTGCCTGTAGTGTGTACTAAAGGCAGACAGCTCCTATCATCCGTGTTGTATAGTTAAGGTAGATATCACTTATTGCCTGTGGTGTATAATTAAGGAAGACATCACTTATTGCTTTATGCAGTCTTTGAATTCTTGAAAGAGACTAACATTTTTCATCAGGTCTGAGATTTTACAGTGGAAAGTTTTTTAACAAAATTTCGGGTGGGTTTTAAGATGTATTTTAATGAGTTGTGTGAATGAATGATTTGTGAGTTGATTTTAACGTGGTTACAGCCCCGATATGGCCCTTTGTGGTCGGCTGGGCTATAAGCAACATTACCTTACCTTACCTTACTTACTGCTTTGGTTTGAATTTGATTTAGACAACACCTGTTGCTTGCTAATTAAGGTAGACATCACTTATTGCTTTGGTTTGAAGTTGAGGTAGACAACACCTATTGCTTGTCTGTGGTGTATAGTTAAGGTAGACGTCACATATTGCCTGTGCTGTATAGGTAAGGTAGACGTCACATATTGCCTGTGCTGTATAGGTAAGGTAGACATCACATATTGCATGTGCTGTATAGTTAGGGTAGACATCACCTATTGCCTTTAGTGCATAGTTAAGGTAGACATCACCTGTTACCTGCAGTGTGTAGTTAAGGTAGACATCACCTGTTGCCTGCATTGTATGATTATGGTATACAACACCTACTATCCAATGTATAGTTAAGGTAAACATCACCTGTTACCTGTGGTGTATTCTTAAAGCAGACATCACCTGTATGGTAAAGGTAAATATCACCTGTTACCTGTGGCATACACTTAAGGCAGACATCCCCTGTATAGTTAGGTAAATATCACCTGTTACCTGAGGTATATACTTAAGGCAGACATCACCTTTTGCCTGTGGTTTAGAGTTAAAGTAAATATTTCCTATTGCCTGTGGTGTATAGTTAAGATAAATATCACCCTCTGCCTGTGGTGTATTGTTAAGGTAGACAACACCTACTGCCTGTGGTGTATATTCAGGGCAGGCATCACATTTTGTCTGTGGTGTATAGTTAAGGTATATAGCACCAGTTGCCTCTGGTGTACGATTAAGGTAAACATCACCTGTTGTCTGTAGTGTACAGTACAGGTAGACATCACCTACTGCCTGTGGTGTATAGTTAAGGTAGACAACACCTACTGCCTGTGGTCTGCGTGCGTCGTGGCAGAAGTGCAAGATACTCTTCATCCGACGTGGTTACCTGTGATACACACTGATCACTGGATGTTAATTCCTGTTTAACAGAAGAGCAGAGCAACACACTGCCCCCCAGAACCACTACTACCTGAACCAGGGAGTAGTGGATCTGGGGGGCTTGGGTCATTCGGACCCACAACTCCCTGGGCAACAGCTGCTGTGACAGACAAAAGTGCAAATGCTGTCCCTTCCTCAACACTACCACTCTCACCTTTAAAGGGCCCTCAGTACACCATTTCACCATGAGGAGAGTTTCACCTGCTAAACCAGTGATTTGGTATATGTAGTCCACTGCAGCCTGTGCGGTCGCATCTACGAAGATGAGACATACCGCACACTGGAAGAACGCTGCAAAGAGCACAGGGACAGCATCCTCCAGACAGAGCAAACTCCTGTGGTTATACACTTCAACACTGATCCCCACAGCATAACCCACTTCTCCATATCAGTGGTCTGGCGCAACAGCACTGGTGACTCCTTCAGGAGAAAGAACATGGAGAAACAGATCATCCACCATCTCGGTACCACAACACCAGATGGCCTCAACATCAAAGACTAAACCAAATCACAGCTTCCCCTGTCCCCACCTTTCCCCTTTCCCTCCCCCCCCCCTCCCCCTCATTTTCCTCTTCCCCCACCACCCTTCCCTCTCACTATTTACGTTCACATGCATTACGTCATAATGCAGCGATGATGAAATTCTGATCTTTGCGTCATTGTTTTGAAGACTCTACGAGTTGAAGTACTCAATTCCTCATCTCTCCAGTGGGTTCGAAGGTTTTTTTTTCCTCTGTTGTTTTGTTATACTGCCTGTGGTGTTTAGGTCACCTTGAGGGCGTGTCATGAAGAGCCATAAAATTTGTGTCTTTTTTTATGCTGGTCGATGAAGATGAGGATGATGAAGATGCTATGGAGTTCTAATCTGGTCTGAGACTACATTACTTCATGCTTGCTTTCATATTGTATCCCAGTATCAACCAGGCTTGGGAAGCATAGACATCTGCAGTGCTGGTCAGGAAATTGGTGAAACACTCTCAGAGACATATACATTTAGAGAATGATGATACTGTGAGATCCTGGTCTCTTAGTTCAGCCCACAGCAAACTCAACTCTGGGTATAAGCAGGGCGGGGAAGAAAAATCCCACAAATAAACAGCTCTAGTGGGAACGACCTCCCAACAGGTAATCTGAGACACTAACTACTGCACTAGGGTGGTTGGTGGACATCTGAGATCTAGTTGTGGCTTTGCATGGGGGAAACAGGGATTAACATCGTGGAATAATGCTACTGGGGGGGGGGGGGGGGGGGGGGGGTAAAGTGTGAGCAAAAATATAAATGAACTCTGCCTGTGTTATCTGTGGTGTAAAGTTGAGGTGGCTATTATGTGCTTGTCTTTGATACATACTTAAGTGTGGACATTACCATGTATCTGTAGTGTATAGTTAAAGTGAACCTTATCTAGCAATATGATTTATAGTGTATAGCTCAACGAGTGTGATATCCCAGTAATGATTTTATTTAGTGGCAGTGAAGACTTGTTTTATTTGTACAGGCATTCATGGCTGCAATCAGGTGTCCTCTGGTATGCCTGTGTGTGTATGTGCTTGTGCCACAAAATACGTTAAAGTTTATTATTTTTTCAGAGCCCCAATCATTACTGATTTTACACAGTGTGAAACTGCTAGCACATATGCTCCATGTTGCTGTACATTGGTTTGCAGAGGCCTGAACTGCATTACAACATGTTCCAACTTCACTGGGGAATTCTTCTGTCGTTATCATCACACAAAGGGTCGTTCAGCTCACCACTTTATATTGCATTGGGAACTACACTGATATTGTCAGAAAACAAATGTCAGAAACAATGGAATGGAAATTTGGCAGGTGCATGTAAAACTTGGGCTTCTGTTCCATGTAGTGCTATGACTCTCCATTTTTCACCAAATTTCATCAGGAAAATCTTTCCCTCATACAGTCAGTAGTTCAGGGTTTACATCACATACAAATGGGGATAAATCACCAAGTGAAATACAGGACCAAGTACAGTGAAAAAAGCAAAAGGGTATGAACACGTAAAGGAAATCAATTCAAGGATTGGAAAACATACTGATTTTACAAGGAGTCCTGTTACAACAGACACTTTCAGTATGAGACGTGAAAGGGATGATTGTGAGTTTGGAACACACATAGTCCTGTGTAGAGAGCTTTCCCTTCAGAGATCTTGGTTCATCAGTCAACCAGTCAGCAGCAGCCTTATGTCTAATTTGTCGGAAGTGAAAAGCTGAATACATGTTGCAGTTCACTTAGTTCAGTTGTCAGTATGGAGGAAGTCAAACGCAAAGAGAAGAACTCAAGTCAGCCTATGGAGCAGATGGCAAAAATAACTGAAATGATGCCACATACTTTTCAGAATTCATGCTTTGATTATGCCCCGACAATCGGAAACATTGCTCAGAGGCTTACAGAACCACCATTGCTCAAAGAGGCTTACAGAACCACCAGTGCCGACTTCATCCCAACAGAGGAGGCAGACAGCAAAGTTTTTCAGCAATAATGTGGATGTTTGACTAGGTTTCAGTGGCTGACGCTAAACTCATTAAACTGTATGTTGTGCAAAATCTGCACACAGCAGAAAAAGCTTGCAGTGTTGTTGCCACAGAAAGATGGATTAACTTTCAGCAATCAACACACATTCGCCATCAAGTCCCATAAACTCTGATCTTCGTTATGTGTCATCACTTTTTGTGAGCAGATTTAACCAGCCCCCCCCCCCCCATATCTGCCACTCCCCCACCAATGCTACTAGCAACCAGCACTTAAACGCTAAACAGTGTCACACATTGACAAAAACAAAAACGAAAAAGCAGCAAAAAAACACACTCGCATATAGACAGTCATAACACATCTCATTGGTAAAAGTTGCTTCATTTGGTTGGTTGTTTTTTTTTAAACCAAAAGATGGCAGAATCCTTTCCATGTGAAACCCCCCAGAATTTTCATTGTTGAGGAAATAAAACCTCCCAAAAAGACAGCTTGGGGGATATGAAGACTCTTGTACATCTATTGACAGTTGCTTTCCAATGTGACAGCCCTGAAATTATTTTGAAAAAAAACCTTTGAGCAGAGAACGACAGGAGATGGAATACTGATAGGTGCACTCTGTTCTCAGAATTGAAGGATTTCTCTCTCTCTCTCTCTCTCTCTCTCTCTCTCTCTCTCTCTCTCTCTCTCTCTCACTCACACACACACACACACACACACACACACACACATTAAATGGAGCATTTCATTCAGACACTTCAAATTCCTTCCACTCTGTTTTAATCTCAGCTGTGATGGAGAATGCGTGAAGTTGTTGTTTTTTTTAATCTGCAGTCTGTTGACTACTGATCGCAGCCTTCTCAGGCATCAGATCCATTATTGGTTTCTAGCCTGGAACAATTTTGTTGATACAAACTTTCAACATAACCTGCACTGATGATGCAAGATATTTGAAGAAAAATAATGAACAATATTATTTTGCAGGTAATCATGATCAAAATTTAACGTTGCATATTCTGTGCTGGTTTATACTAGCTTTTGTTGCTCAGTTGATGTTGTGACATAGGAAAATGAGTGTCATCAGTATCTGACCTGTCAGAAATCCAGTAATCATTTATTATATTTCAAGGCAGAAAACCTTGCCGTTTATCTCAGTCTTGAAAATAAAGAGGAATATGATTATATCACTTTTTCCCCTTCTTTGAACATCTCTGCTGTTTTTCTGCCCTTCTGGACTATTCTGTCTTTGCTACGGAAAAGTTTATACTGTTAATCAGAGGCCCCTTGCGGTCGGCTGGGCTATAAGCAACATTATCTTATCTGTTAATCAGATCACATGCCATCTTTGTTGTTGTGATGTGGTGATTAGGCACTGTACACACTGTCCAGACTGGACGCTACTGTCCTTTCTGCAGTGTGCACATATGACCCCCATGCCCCTGTTCATGTTTAGTTTTGTACAGTGAAATGTGTTGGGTTTTTTTTTGCATTACTTTTGTCTGTCTGGAACTGATAAGTGAAGTCAAAAGGCTGACACTCTCAGCTTGGTCTAGTCTTGTTTATTGTTGTTGTATGTTGCTTTTTCAGGATAGGACTTTTTTTTTCAGGATATAGGACTTTTTTTTTCAGGATATAGGACTTTTTTTCAGGATAGGACTTTTTTTCAGGATAGGACTTTTTTCAGAATAGGACTTTTTTTCAGGGTAGGACTTTTTTTTTCAGGATAGGACTTTTTTCAGGACTTTTTTTCAGGATAGGACTTTTTTTCAGGAAAGGGCTTTTTTTTTTCCAAGATGTGACCACCTTTCCCAGTATAAGCTTTGACAGTCCTGTAAAAGGCTTTGTGTGGTTGACACTGCCATTATTCTGAACACTCTCAATTATTCTTCAGACATCAACTACAGTAGCAGAGAATGCGAATGACAACCAGAAGCTATAGCAGCTTCATGAGAGGCTGTTATTGACTTTAAGGGTTTCCACCGATGCAAAACACAAAAAAAATTATCCCAGCAAGAACGTTTTGATTCTTGGTACATTTAATAGATTAAATGTTCCAAAGTACTTCAAATATTGGCAGTCTGTTTTTAAGTTTAAACTTTTATTAGTGTCAAAGCGTTTGCTGTGATATGTTCTTTTTCCTTTTTATTTTCCACAAATTCCTTTCCTTTTTTTAAGTCTACAGCTGGAGCACAAGGCACATTTGTGTGGTTCATTCCCTCTATGTTTCTGTTTGTCCAGTATGTTATTATTACTATTATTATTAGACCTCTTAAGTTTCTGTGTGGTGTATTTGAGTCAAATGTGGAACATAACAAAACTCTTGTTCAGATTTTTAAAACAAAGTCCACAACTTTTATCTGTGAGTATTTTGAAGAGTTTTGACCCCTTAAGCTTAGAATTTTGGCACATGGTTCTTTCATCATTTTGGTTTCCTCTGTATATGTAGTGTGAAATATTTCATTCGTATTTGCCATTTAATGAGAACAGAAAGCTTAGATTTGAACACACATGAGAAATTGATGTTGATTTTTGTTAAAGACAAGGCCAGTAGGCCTTTCTATTTTTGCATTGAGTTGGAAACTGTTGGTGCAATACTGTTTGATGATTATTGTACAATTCCTTTCGTTTGTGGTGAAATGAGAATGTATAGATTTTCACTGCTATAGTATCTTGTACTTTCAAAATGTTGGTGTGTTATTGATTATATAAGCTTTATCATTACAGCTGCACCTGTAGTTTTTGATGGAGTTCTTTTCAGTGTAGCCAGTTTTCACCTCAGTAATTTGAATAACTTGTAGATCAGTTCAAAAGTATGCAGTTCCCATTCGGAACTTCTAATTAAGAGAAGAAAAAGCCTTAAAAAAAAAGTGTAAAAAAAAAAAAAAAAGCGTAATCTATGAAGATGTTAGAATTTGCAAGTGGTTTTTGTGAAGTCTTGTATTCACCACGTCAGGTTTCAATGAATCTCCAGTACAGGCCCACTGTACATCATCCACTTTTTTGCCTCTGTGATGTGATGGTGTGGGGTTTGTCGCTTCACAGATGGGGAGGGGGGGGGGTGAGGGGGTGAAGCCTTTGTTTAACCCACCACTTTTATGCCTGTGAATTTCACGGTTACAATGTGGCATGTACCATTTGGTTTATGTTGTGGGAACTTGGCGGCATGGTAGAGAGGGTAGCAAGCACACGCATGCACGAAAGGAGACACTTTGGACCCTTCAGTTTTTGGCAGTCTTCTAGACTTACGCTTTGGTGTCTTCTGAGTACCAGGCAGGTGATACGCTGTTTTACAGAGTTAATCTTGTTCTGTGGTCAGTTTCACATGAGTGCGTGTGTGTGTGTTTTTGTGCGTGCACATGCGTGCTTGCATGCGTGCATGTACATATGTGCGTGCGTGCTTGCATGTATGTTTGATGTAACTTTTGTCAGTAAAAGTTTCTTTTATTTAATAAATGATCCATGATTTACTTCCCGGTACATTAAAACAGATCTGTATATTTCTGGTATTACATGTTATGCTTAAGTGCTATTTTTCCACTTTCACTTCCGTCATACTGTGTTTTGTTATTCTGTTGCACCAATTGTTCCTCAACTCCGACAGTTTTAGTGTTTTGACTTTTGTATTAACAATTGCGAATGTTTATTTGTATGGTTTCATTTTGCTCCATACAGTTATTGATTTTTCTTCATTGCGCATGTTACGATGAAACCATAATTTTCTGTTTCTTCATTTCAGAAAATAATATGACTTGACAACAGATATCTGTGGACCTGTTGTTAGTTTGCTTCACATCTGTAGTGGTCAATATCATTATTGTGAATATACTTTTTCAGGAAACCCAAAGTTAGAACTGTCAAAACCACCAAACTAAGCTGTCTGTGAAAATGTAACCAAAGTATGTTTAGCAGAGGGTATGATATATTGCATTGGTGTGATGTTTAGTGAATGTCATGTAAAGAAAGTGCAGTCATTTGTTGAACAGGTTGGGTACACTAGTTCACTTTTGTTCCCCACCAGTGCATCAGTGGACTGAGCCCCCATGGACAATATTTTCTTGCCCTCTACAAATTTTCTGTCCTTTTTTATGTTCCTTTCTGTGAAAAATGTGTATGAGGACCCAAGAAGTGGTAACAACATGTAGAATGCAAGTTGTTTGATTCATATGAGGAGACCCCCACAAACATGGTTAGATTGTATGTTCCTGACTAACCTGGTCGGTTGTAGACATTCCCAGACGCCCCAGTGGTACCTCTTGTTGGTTGTCAAGGTGCAGAGCAATTCACCTGTTGGCCATGGATGTTTCGTGTCTTGCTATGGCTTGGCAGTGTGCATGTAGAGTGGTACCCATAGACCCAGGCACCATCACTCGGTCACCTTACTTCATGGAGATTATATGCAATGTTTAGATGCAAGGATTTGGGAAACGCTTTTGCTCAGTTCTAAAATAAAAAAAAACATGTTCTACTGTTTATTGTTTGTTATCATTTTTTTTTTAATGTTCTGGTGGATTTTCTGAGATGTGCCACAAAAGTCAGAAGGATTTGATGTCAAAGGGTAACAGTTGAAAGGAGAAATTGCTTCAGTATGCTTTCAGTTTGGTTATACACGAGTTATGAGAAGTTGTTTTCAAGTATAAGAACATGTCAGGAGATAAAATGGATCTGTAGTTTAGAAATCCTAGACTCACGCATTAAGCAAAAGCTATAACCAAGGTGTACATAGTTTGAATAACTTTGCCTGCATGGGATAGCGTTTCCCCCTATGACGCGAATTGTGACAGTCAATGATCACAGAATAATAACATTCTCATCAGACTGCCAAGCCATAATTATCCAAATATATTTGTTAATGATTTATTTTCTGGAAAGTGGAATAAAAACCAGGAAAAAAAATCTCCATTCCAAGTGAAAATGTTCCGATTTTGTTTTGAAATGAAGATTGAATGCAGTGCTGTCTGTAGTTTTGGGATTACTATCTTACATATTCATCTCCTTTTCACCAACATATCGTACAGGTGATGCGTTGGTGAAACACCATGAAAGAAGCGCATATTGGGGTACATCACACATTCATGGGTGGCTAAGCTCCATAAGCATGGGCTTTACAGGACTGGGGGTATGTAGAAGTGGATGCATTGACAGTATGAGGTGAACCTGTCAGGGGCAAACCACAGGCACATGCATGTTGGGATTGGGGGTGGTGGTTGAGGGTAGATGGAATGCATGGTTGTGTGTCATGTGTTCTACATGCTGTGGTGGAGGGAAGGGGGGAGGGAGGTGAATGGTGCTGTGTTTGTTTGTCCAGTGATTGGCTGAATTATGTGCATGTGTCTCCTTTTTTTTGATCTTGCAACTATTGTTGTGTGATATGTTATTTCTACTTAATCACTTCTTTTCCATTGTTGTTGTCATTATTATAATAATTTATGATAGAGTTTTCATCCAAGTTAGGCATATATTCATCACTATTATTTTGATTTTCAATACTATCATCGTCATTATTATTGTTGTTATTATTCTTATTGTTATTATTGATCAACGGTAACTATGTAATCTTTTGAACAGTCATTCCTCACAAATGAATAATCAAATGTGCACACAAACTCGCACACGCATGCATTCATGCATGCATGCATACATGCATGCACGTGCATGCACACACACACACCCCACACCCCCACACACACGTGCCTGTGCATGCAAAAATTCACAATGAAAACAGTTGAGACATAAATTCATGATACTAACAACTGTATCATGTCATATACAACAGAAATATGATTTCTTAAAAACAGTGGGACTGCATTTAACTTCGAACATCGGTCAGTCAAGTCATGGGTTGGCAGATGAGCTTCACGCGAAAATTTCAGAACTGGTGGTCAGTCGAAGCAGCAAGGGGGTTGTGTTGAGTGAGAGTTTGACCTGGACACTGTTGGTGTGTAGCCCTATGACGACTGACACACTACTCGTATTTCACCGTCCATGGAATGACTTGATAGCTCTCAGATAACACCAACGCCTTGCTTTCAGTTGGAGGGTATCAGCTTGTCCTACCATCAACGATTGTCAGGTATACCATCATCCGCAGACAATATACTTGCTAAATGTGAAGGTGTCATCAGTACCTTCAGCCTGTGGAGCCTACTCTTTTGAAGGATGGTGATGAGATTTGACATGTGGGCACAATGGTTTTTTTTTATGTATTCACACACGGAACCTTGGTTTATTGTGTTGTTGGAATGACAGAAGGGAATGGAATCATGTTAACTCCGTATGAAACCCCCCCCCCCCCCCCCCCCCCCCGTAACCATACTGCTCTGCGGAGTTCGAACCAACAACCCCAGCATCATGAATGTGACGTTCTAACAACTGAGCTATTCCGGCCACATTGACAGCTTCCCAGTGGTCATGACTGATGTGACAGGACAGCCCCCTGGCCATGGGGCTGAAGGGTAAGGCACACGGTCCGCGCTGCTTCATGTTGGTCTAAGGTGACCACCGAGCTGCCCACAGAACAACCTGCCCTGAGTGAAATGATGGGGCGTCTCTGTGCAGATTAGATGATACCCGATGATGGCGATTTTTAGTGTGTCATTCTACTGGTCAACCGTACCTAATGTTGGTAATGCACAGAATTTGGTCGGATAGATTAAAAAAAAAAAAGAAGAAGAAAAGAGAGGGCAACACTCATGCACACACACACACACACTCACACATACACAAACGCACACGCACGGATGCACGCACGCACTCGTATGCACACATTCACTCCCACGCACGCTCAGGTACACAACACATGCGTACTCTTTCTCTCGCTCTCTCTCTCTCTCTCTCTCACACACGCGTGCGCGCGCAGATTGAGTCATCAAGGATGACTCGCTAGGTCATTTCATAGATGGCAGAATGAGGGAACAGGTATGAGAGGAAGAAGAGGAATGCAGCGAGCAAGGTCAGTATCGGCCACCGGTTTGCATGATGAGAGCAGTCTCCATTAAGTTCAAGACGACCAGCAGAAGGCCTACAATGCTTGCTGTGGTGGCCTGGCTGGTCTCAACGCCATTCGTCACGCACAGGGCAACAGGACATGAGACTCTTCACAAGCGACTCCAATGTCACCAAGAGCTTCCTCCTCGCCACGATTGGGGATTTGGAGAGGTCAAATGGTGCCCTACCAGAGCGGCGATTAGCATGGAGGAAGGTCACTGTGGCAACTGATTTTAAGAAGAATTCTTAGTGAGGTCGCCAAAATCAAGGACAAACGAGTTACAAGACAACACGACGCATTTTGACTTCTTAGGTCTTCTTCAGGCAAGATAAACAACGTTCAGGACAATGAAAACGAAGAACAAGCAATCACTTATCTTCTCATATTCGGTGCGAGATGAGCGTTGAATCATTCATTTGCTCCGCCAATACTGCAATAGGTGCTAGCGATGTTTTATGTTTATAGTGTTTGATTTCAGTCGTGTCGCAATGTTAATGTAAACATACACGAGACAGGACAACAAGAAATTCTCACAGAGAGTCCTGTCTTAGGAGAATCTGCTCACAAAATTCTGCGACAGATACCTAAACTGTAACTCAGAAAAACAACCACTACATAGCATATAAAAATCAATTGAAAACAAAAGATAAAAAAAAAAAATGACACAAAAGAAAGCGACACCAGACAACTGAGGTGAAATGTAGGCCTAAGCTGCATGCAGAAGAATGAGGGAAAAGAGTTGCGCTCTCTCTCTCTCTCTCTCTCTCTCTCTCTCCCACACACACACACACACACACAACGCACACACACACAAACACACACACGTCAACATGAAAACTTATTGTTGACATTTCTACACAGGCTTTATGTCAACAATGCCTTGTGTGCCTTAAGCGGGTGGGCCACTATCACGAGCTATGGTGTGTAAAACATGCAAAGCCCTTGCTTGTGCGCTTGGGGAATTCCAATTTGCTCGTGCCACTTGAAGTTAACGTCCGACTTCAAAATTTAAATAATCGAATCGGTCTCCCATGGAGACTCGCAGTTTGCGGCTACGCTCTGAAATGCTCTCTTGCTTGCATGTGTCCCTGATGTGGAGATGTCCTGAACTGCTGGCGGAAAAGAAGAAAACAAGAAAATTCAAACACACACACACACACACACACACACGCTCGCTCGCACACACACACACACACACACACACACACACGCACGCACGCACACACACATATACATAACATACATAAATATTTTTATATATATATATGGAGAGAGAGAGTTATTTTCAACCTGTATTGTTATCACTTATTCAGTGTTGTGTATTTCTTGGAATGTTTCTGGACTCTGATCATGGGAAAAAAATTCAGTGCATGCTGGCGTGCCAAAATATGCTTTTTTTGTTTGTTTTTTGTTGTTGAAGATTTGGGGGTGGAGGTGGACTGAACCTTAGAGTACTGCAGTTACAGTTCAAGTGAAAAAGGTCAGGACACAAGTGATTCTCTTTCACCTCCAACTATCTGCTATTCAAAACGTT
>CM065727.1:12544546-12552046 GCA_033310375.1 Conus canariensis
TCGCTGAGATCATAGAGTAACACACCAGCCACTGATCCCGGGCAGTAGCCTACACCAACTGCTGTCAAGGACAAGGGGCTATCAGACGGACTCAGAATCTGTTCTATCATCCGCATAGCTTTACCCTCAGCTCAGTTTGCATGCTGTCTACACGCGTGATTGCGAACAAAACAAAACAAAACACTAACAAAAACAACAACAACAACAACAAAACAAACAAACAAAGAAACAACAACAACAAACCTCATTCAGTGTGAGCATATCAGAACACTTTCCCATTCCATTTTTGTTTGTTTTTTTAATCCTCCTATCTTTGCTATTTCCTTATTTGATTTTCTATTATAAAAAAAAAAAAATATATATATATATATATATAGAGAGAGAGAGAGAGAATGGTACTGAGGATCAGCGCAATCTTAAAAACAGTGCTCAACCACAGTGGGAAAAAAATCTTAGAGAAAACCATAAAAAACATAAAAGAAAACACTGAACTCAATCTCTGGAAAAACACATATGAAGTAATACAATGGTTCAAAAACCTCAATAAACAAGAAAATACAGTTTTTATAACATTTGACATAGTAGATTTCTACCCATCTATAGATGAAAAGCTACTAACTAAAGCTATAAAATTTGCCAACAAGTACACAGAAATATCAGGGTCAGAAATGGAAATCATTTTCCACACAAAGAAAACTTTACTGCACAATAAAAATGAAACCTGGATTAAGAACACAAGCAGGAATTCAACTTTCGATGTCACAATGGGATCATACGATGGTGCCGAAACTTGCGAACTTGTCGGACTATTCATGTTATCCAATATTCAAAAAAAACTTGGAAAACAAACTGGACTGTACAGGGATGACGGCCTTGCCGCTCTGAATGACAACCCTAGAAATATTGAAAATAAGAAAAAAGAATTGTGTAAAATTTTCCACAACCAAAACTTAAAAATCACAATAGAAGCAAACAAAAAGATAGTGAACTATTTAGACATAACGTTAGACCTCAACCAACACACATATAAACCATACAAGAAACCAAATGACACGCCTGTTTATGTAAACATCAAAAGCAATCACCCACCCTCCATACTGAAAACAATACCCAAAAGCATAAATAAAAGACTATCCAATTTGTCATGTAACGAAACAGTATTCAACAACGCTACAGCTGAATACCAAGAGGCGTTACATACAAGTGGCTACAATTACAAACTAAGATACGATCCAGACAATGATACAAAAAGATGCAGAAAGAACAGGAAAAGGAATATCATATGGTACAATCCCCCATATGATGCAAGAGTTAAAACAAATGTAGGGAAAGAATTCTTTAAAATCTTGACATCATCTTTCCCAAAAGACCATAAATTATTCAAGATATTCAACAAAAACAACATCAAATTATCATATTCATGTATGCCAAACCTTAAAAATGCCATCGATTCAGCAAACAAAATGAAAAGCAGCACAGAAAAAAAGGAGGGTAACGAAAGGAAATCTTGTAACTGTACCAAAAAAGAACAGTGCCCCCTAAGCAACAAATGCCTTTATAACAACATTGTGTACCAAGCCACTGTAACATCAGAGAACGCAAAAGAATCATATGTAGGTATCACGGAAAACCAATTCAAAACTAGATATGCAAACCATAAACAATCATTCAACAAAGAAAGATACAAAAACCAAACAGAATTGAGTAAATACATTTGGAAACTTAAAGAAAAAAACATAGACTACAACATATCTTGGAAAATTTTAAAAAGAGCAGCATCATACAACAACATTTCAAAAAAATGCAATCTATGCCTAACAGAGAAATACATTATACTATGTAAACCACAGTTGGCAACTCTAAATGTTAGAACAGAAATGGTTAACAATTGCAGACACAGATGGAAGTTTCTATCAGCGAAAAAAACCAACACCTGAGAAACACATGTAGCACGGGAAAAAACAACAGCAAACCAGCTAGCTATATATATACGTGGCACTGGCAACACAAGCTCATCACATCCTGACGACCGCACAGCGTGAAACAAATTTGTAGATGTTTTTAGAAGCTTGATTTTAACTTGCTTTTAATGTAACAAATATATATATATATATATTATATATATATATATATATATATATATATATATATATTCCTCCATCTTTTTTCTTTCTGTCGGGTCTTTTCTACATTTCCGCCTGTCTTCCCTCTTGACCTTTTTCTTTCAACATACTCTAATCTCCTCTTCCAGTTTGTTTCCATTGTGAAATGAAACACCAGGGACAGCTGGTATTTCAAATGGCAAGGCCTTTAAACAGATGGGAGAACGTTCGTTATTCCCACATACTCCACTCTTTCTGTTGTCTTTGTATATGCGTTTTGATTTTGTTCACACTGGAATATGGGTAAATTCGAACAGGTTGGATTAATTGAACACCCAAGCTTGAATGCCAAGGAGACACGAGCTAGGGCTATGCAGTTCTATGAATGTCGTATCTTCCTTCGGAAGTATTAGCATTACAAAGATAGCAAAAGCAAACGTTCTAAGAAGCTATCAGCGTTTAAAACCGTTTTTCTTTGAATGATTCTTCTTGTTCTTCTTGTTTTTCTTTTCTTCTTCTTTTAAAGTTTGCAATAAAAACGCAATAGACCATTCCATAAGCCTTAAATAGCTATGTACTTGTGCACAATGTTTTAATATGCAGAAAGGATACTGTGGTGTCAGCCATGATAAAACGGTACGCTTGCGGGTAATGATAATAATAATGACAATAATAATAACCGTAGTAGTAATAATGATAATGATAATAATAAAAACAATAACAATGATGATGATGATAATAATAATAATAATAATAGTAACAATAATAATAATGATGATGATGGTGTCGATGATGATGATGATAACAACAACAATAATAACGGTAATAAGATGCAAGGTAACAACAATAACAAAAAAAAACAAAAAAAAATTTGCACAGTAACGTGCACGTGCTCTACAGTTCTGTATTTTCTCACTGGGATGAAACACTAAACGAAACAACATTCCTGTTTAGCTTACTTTCACGTTCTCCGCCAGAATGACTTCAGTTTTGATTTTTAAAAAATTCAGTTCAATTTTCCGTAAATTTTATAACTATCTTTCACAATGCCACAATTTTGATCGCAAACAGAAAATCTCTGTTGTGACTGCATGCCAAACCTGCAAGCTTTTCTCTGGAATTAAGCACAAGTGGAGACCGACGGGTCTCTCAACCAACCGCAGCGAAGTTAACAGAATTTCTGCGAATCACGAATCCTGACACACACAGTAACAGTCGCGAACAAAAGAAATAGAGATGAAAATCATAGACGAAGTTTATAAACAATTTTATTTCTTAACCACCTTTTTTTCGTTTAAAACCCACTCCATCTTTTACACTGACAAGTGTTGTCCCATAGGTCTAAACTTAAAGCGGGAAAATTGTTTCCGATTATGCTCAGCTCTCATTTCTTTCCCCATTCACCGAAAGGAGTCATGTGCTCTGGTTGGTATGTAGAGACTGTCGGAATTTTTTTTTACTCTTTGAAGACCATTCTGGCTAAGAACTGGACAGGGATCATACCGGTTTTTAGTAGTAAACCACATCATTAGAGTTTGAGGGTATGGGCAAAGCACAGCAGCGTTCTGAAGGTTCTGGAACATTCTGTCCCGAAGAGCAGCAGACATCTTTAGCCCGCGCTTCACTGAAGCGATGACGTTCGGAAGCAGCTGGGGTGAGGAAGGTGGAGGGGGTGGGGGCTGAGAGGGGAACGGGAGGGAAGGACCGGGTGATGGGAGAAGTGATAGGTTAGGGCAAACAAAAGTCAAAGTAGAGCGTGTTGATGATATGAAACGACAAGAAACGCAATATGGCGTTCATGCCTCAAGTGGATACCCGAAAGGCCTGCCGAACCGGCTTGGCGTCCCAGTTCCGATAACATACGTGTCCGGGACCCATTATGGGCACGTACATGGCCTGCAGAAAAAGGGCGTCGTGCACGAGTCGCGACCTCATGGACAAGCGACGTAAGGGTTCTGGCAGGTTCTGGAAGATACTGAAATGTTTTATTGGGGGCAGACAACCGTACAGAGACATGACTATACAGGAGTTATGGACCCTTTGGCGCGTGAACGATGTTCAGCTAATGCACACACAAAAAAATCTGTAGGGAGGCAGGTGCTATACTTCAGTGATAGCAACTTCATGGAGAACAAACGAAGATAACTCTCTGTGTCTGTCTGTCTGTCTGTCTGCCTGCCTGTCTGTCTGTCTGTCTGTCTCTCTCTCTCTCTCTCTCTCTCTCTCTCTCTCTCTCTCTCTCTCTCTCTCTCTCTGTAGTATAGGTCATGCTTTGATTTTTCCTCAAAAATTGTTATTTGGATATAGATTATGGTTCATGGTCAACGATGGATCATTGCAACTGACAAAAAAATCTCATTGTGCACAACAGTTAACTAATTCATGAACATATATGTGGTTGTACACACACACACACACACACACACACACACACACCCCACACACACACACAATATATATATATATATATATATATATATATATATATACTTTCTTACTTTCTCTTGGACTATTGGAAGAACGTAACGTAGCAAGATACTCAAACATAACATACTGGCACAGAGAGAGAGAGAGAGAGAGAGAGAGAGAGAGAGAGAGAGAGAGAGAGAGAGAGAGAGAGACAGACAGACAGACAGACAGACAGACAGACAGACAGACAGACAGACAGAGAGTCAGTCTAGTATATCTGAGATATAGAGGACAGCGTTGGGTACACACAAACCCATTACTGAGGAAATCGATAAGGACTTAATAGCGGGACCGCCATTTCATCGGCTGGGATTACAACAAGGACCCTCAGCTCTCTGTGCCTGGCCATGACATAACGGTCAGTTTATTGGACACTGTCACGCCCGCCACGGGCACATAGAATCCACCCCTTGGGCCTGTGCCGCCGCTTCCCCTCCATGCATTACTCACCCTGGACTGCAGGCTGGAGCTGATGATTAGCCCGCACGGACAATAGACACCTTGGTCTCACGGGATTCGGGCGCTGGGCGAAAATCTCTGCCGTGTGGTTTACGTAATCTGATTTTCACCGTTGTGACCTTTCACTGATAAATGAGGGTGATGCTGACGTTTTGCCATTTTCAGACTTTTCTTCTTCTTCTTTTTTAACCTCCCTCACCCCCCACCTCCACCCCGTCTTTACAAAAATTCCCAGTTTGCCAACACTGCCAACCAGATTCGGATCAGAGACTTAAAGAGCCAGACCAACAGCCCATCAAAGAAGATGGCATCTCTTCCCCTTACAGTTTTCAAAGGGAAAAAACTGTGCAAAGTCTTTAGTAATAATGATGCTAGTAACAATAACAATTACAATAATGATGATGGTTGGATGTACTGGTGTAGATGCCAGGTCAACAAGATGTAGGCCCATGTACCGATCAATATGTCGTTTCCTCCTCTGAAAATGCTTTAAATCGTTTTGGTTTTCTGCTTCTTAGTAACAAAGGTATCATAATTTGTGCATTCTGAAGTTTTCTTCAAACATCGTCATAGGAAAACGTCATCAGCTAACATAGTCACACCAAAAAAAAAAATAAATAAAAAAAAAAAAAAAAAAATATATATATATATATATATATATATGCATGTTATGTCAAAAGTAAACTATCGTTTGTTGACACGTCACTCCGACACTCGGAATGATGTCAACATCTACTCTCACATAAATAAATACATCAAATGTATGTATCAACACAGTTTTGCATTTTACACCTTTAAAACTTAGTACCAAACTTTTCCTTCTGGTTAATAAAAAAATATAAAAAATCAGAGGACTGGTCATAACCAATGTTTCAATCAAAATAATTAATCTAACCAACGGAGGTGGTACCGAAATGACGGTTTTCAATGTTTAAATCAACCACGACTGCGAAAATGAAGACAGCTACCCTGAGGCCATCATTCTAACATGAGCATTAGGAAGTACTTTACCACCTTCTTCCAAAAATCATGAACGTTGTCGTTGTTTTGTCTTTCGTTTCTGGTCATCTTTCTGAATATCCATGCCGAGTTGGAATCCGATTCCAAGCCTTTCCGATGACTGTCGTTTCCATGGAAACGACATAAAATAGAAACATACGAATAAGTCAGTATGCTTCGCCAATACTTTTTTCCCCCATATGTCTCAGTTAAGGATAACGGTTCTGACATGGACCGGTGGTCGGCTGGCTTTTAGCTCTACATGAGTCATACAGTGTGATCCCTGGCCAGCAGAGAAGGAGCACAAAGGCATGAATGATTACCGGTAGGAAAAAAAAAAAGAGAGAGAGAAATTAAACCTTAACACGTCCGCGAGGCTGCTGACATAGATCGATCGGCCTACAAATTATGGCCGAATTTCCCCCAGGCATTGGCGGCGCTCTGAATTACACATTTCCATGCCGCACAATTCTATTTCACATGGCTCTGGTCAGATGCCATGATGAACGATGTGACGTACAGCTGTTGAAGAAAAAAAAAAAAAAAGGTTTTACGCCAGAACCAAGGCAAAGGTCAAGTTCATACACATCGTGATAATGCATGTAATGTTTATGTTTCCCTTGTTCTGAATTTGTATGTAAGAATAGAACATACATTAACGTTGATGTAATAACTGACATTAGTTTGCAGTTGACCGAATATATCTGACTAATTGTTTTTAACGAATCGAAATATTGTAAAAAGTGTTGCTTTCTGGTGGTTTTCGTCTTCCTCTCATAGGTTTACATTTTTTTTTTTAACACGCCAGGAAAACACACACACACACACACACACACACGCGCGCGCGCGCGCGCGCGCTTCAACACACACACACACACACACACACACACACACACACACACACACACACACACACACCACACACACCAAGAAAGAACCAAAGAAAGAAAGAGAAAAATAAAACCACCATCTGAATACAGAAAAGGAAACAACCAACCCCCCTCCCCCCTCCCTCCCCCCATCCCTTTTTTTTTTCTCTCCACAAATCAAGAATCTTCCCACATGTCTACCGACTGAAGGAATCAGCTTACAATGCCATGCGCTAACAACGACGGGTATCAAAGACTGCCGGGAGGAGGGCTTTCAATGAAGGAAGCCCTTCGCCTCTCTTGCCGTCTCTTACAACACAGACACTTGAGCAGGACAGCTTCAAACACCCAGCAGCTAAAACCAGACTCGAGTACATCGGGCGGTTTGCTTTTTACAGAAGAGAGAGAGAGAGGGGGGGGGGGGGAAGAGAGGGTGGTGGGTGGAGTGGGTGGAACGAAACTGGGAAGAAGAGAGTGGGGAGGGGGGAGGGGGGGGGGTTGAGGGTCGGAGGATGGAGATTGGGCTGGGGATAGCCGCACATTCGCAATCAGCTGAAGTGAAGAAGATTGGGAATTGTCTGTCTGTCTGTCTGTCTGTTTGC
>CM065727.1:12554546-12569546 GCA_033310375.1 Conus canariensis
ACACATACAGAGAGAGAGTGAGAGAGAGAGAGAGACAGTATCATTGTGATAGTGAATGTTAAAAACAGGACAATGAAACATAGATAACAAGAACAACAATAACAACAAACAAACAAACAAAAATAAAAACAAAACAAAACAAAAACCAAACAAAACCCAAAGTCTGAGATTTATGTCAGCAGTCAGTCAATCAATCAACACATTAATCAACTATGTATGTATGTATGTATGTATGTATTCTGTTTCTGTCTGTCTGTCTGTCTGTCTGTCTGTCCCCGAAAGGATTGATATTATCTGACTGTGTTTGATATAGTCTCATTAAATTCTCAAAAACAAAAACAAAATCATGAAATTTAACACTGTCAACAATAGCACACGATCAAAGGCCAGTCGTGCCTAAAAGATCCCTCCTGTCCATGTTCTAAATACGAGCTCTGGGGCAATACAGAAGGAGGGGAAGGGGGGGGGGGGGGGTGGAGATAGGGCGGGGATGTGATGGTAGTAGTCCCAATCATACCCAGATCCGTTTATACAACATCTTAAAGATGATACAACACAGATTTATCCCGCTTACCACTCCAGTGCAAATCTGCGAGGGAACCCTCAAAAGAAAATGCACACACGCACGCACGCACAACCACACACACACACACACACACACACACACACACACACACACACACACACTACCACTAACACAGAGAGAGAGAGAGAGAGAGAGAGAGAGAGAGAGAGAGAGAGAGAGAGAGAGAGAGACTGAATCACAGTGTACGTGACGCCAGGCGGATACTGTGACGTTCTGATTGCAAATGGCCACGCCTCTACTGAAAGGGTTAACCTAATCGGACATCTTTTCTTTGCACTTCTTTTTTTCCCCTGTAGGAAGAAAGGTGTTTGTTAAACAAAGAGAAATCCATCACCGATAGCACACTGAACAAAGATCCAAAAATGCGTTTTCTTGTCATCTCTCATGGAAACAAATGCTGAACTACATACAAATTTAAAAAGAAGAAGAAGAAGAAGAAGAAAAACCAAGCAAACAATAACAAAGATTTAAAGTGAAAACGTTACGATGTTGGTAAATATTATTTGCAAATAAAACGTTTCACACTGAAACTCAAATCCGAGTAACGCTCGAACCCCATTCCCATGTGTTATCAACTGACAGTGAGAAAACAAGCAAACAACCAAAATTCCTGGTCAGATGAGACGTCAGTGAACATGCTGGATGTTTGTAAGGAACCAGCCTGCTTGGAAGTACAGTCCTCAGCCCATGATGAATTGGGCAGAAGGATCAAAGAGAAGAGACGGTAATCAATGAACAAAGCAGCAGCAACAACGCCGTCAGCCAAGCGGTGGGTGACTGCAGCCAGAGGCTGTCATCACGTTAGCAATAGCACCGCGCGTTCAGCGAACACCACTCTCGCCTCCTTTCACTTCTTTCCCTTACTTTTTAACCCAGTCTTACTTTCTTACCGCTTCTTCAATTTTCTAAAACAATGTTCCCACTTTAAAAAGAAAGAAAGAAAAACAACTCTTCTACTTTTCTGTAGTTTATCATGTTTTTAGTATGAGTCGTTCTGTCTATTTCAAACAGTCAGCAGTAGCACAACCCCCCCCCCTCCCCCCCCCCCCCCCCCCCCCCCCCCCCCCCTTCGATGGTGTATGAAATTTAAGTTACTACACAACAAAAAGGGTGGAAAAACACCCCATCTTCTGTGCCGCCTCAGTGGCATTGCACCCACGCCAGTCATTCTGACCCCCCCCCCCCCCTCCCCCGTCTACAGCCACAACCCAGCCCGGCCCGCCGCAGCCCTGGCACCGGCGATCCACAGGCAATCTGTCAAGTCGTCAAGAGGCAACTCACCAGAGGAGACACTGCACTGCTGTCGATTCACTTCGGTGGTGTTCAGTGGCGCCTGTTCTGATCCAACATACGCAGGTCACCACCTACAAAGCCCCGCTACTGACGACAATAATTGCTTAGTCGCGGAGCCGGCGTGAGTGAATTCTCCCTCCGGAGGGCGCCACCACGTCCGTCCAATGACAGCCCCCATGAATTTGCTAATACCAGTGACCTCAATGGAACCAAATCAAGGCCATGGACGTGGACAGGACATAAAAATTGAGGTCACCATGACAGCAGGGCGTGAAGGGCCACAGAATTTGAGACTTTCTTTTTTTCAAAATGCTAATCGATGACAATGAAGATGATAAACATGATGCTACAAATTTCCATTCCGGTGCGAGACTGCATGACAGGACTGTACTCTAGCATATCCCGGCGTCAACCAGGCCCGAGAGATACAGACATCTGCAGTGTTGATCAGGAAATTTGAGCAACACTCTTACAGACGCATCCATTTAGTGAATGAAACTCGACTGTGTGGTCCCAGTCTTCCCAGCTGAGACCGTAGCAAACTCAACTCTGGGTAGGAACCGGTCGGGCAGAAAAATCCTACATGACTCTGATGGGAATCGAACCAACGACCTCCCAGCCAGGAATCCGCGACGCTAACCACTGCGCCACGACGGCTGGTCAATTTCCTTTTCTTCTTCCAAGTAGGATTCCAGGAATCCAACTGAAAACTGAATTGAATTCAGCGGCGGACATTGGTTATGCACAGCGGTTTTTGCACCGTGGATCTCCTTTGTTACCGTAAATTCTAACCTGGTAATGACAACCAACGTTCAGACAGAATGTAGTAACTCTGGGTCGCGGTCGGAAAGATAGGCAGGAACGAGTAGGGACGGCATGAGAATTTGAAGCTGACTGAACGCAGGTGAAGAGGTGGGTGATACGATGGGAGAGAGAGAGAGAGAGAGAGAGAGAGGGGGGGGGGGAGGGGGGAGCTGACGGGTGGTGGAAGGCAGCCGGTTCCGTGAGCGGCAGTGCACATGGACACGTACTGTGGAGGAATGCAGGGGGTCGACACTCTATGCCTGGCAGTGACGAAGCGTAGTCTCCTAGCCACGAGACTGGTCATTCTTCAGTAAACATCTTCCGTGTGAGAGATCCTTCTCTCTGTTGTTAAGAAGGTAAGGTTGGGGTTTCTTCGTGTTTCTTCTCTTTCAGCGCATCTGAAAATGTTCTTCAATCTGCACATTTTTCAGTTTCAAAGTGAGGTGACTGCAGGCGGAAATTGAAACATTTTTTTAAGAACAACTCTTATTGAGTCCGCCGAAAATAAGGAAAAACAAGTGACAAGACAAAACACCACGCGTTTCGACCCCTTAGGTCTTCTTCAGGCAAGATAAACAACGCCAATCTTGCGCCAAATATGAGAAGTTAAGTGATTGCTCGTTCTTCGTTGTCATTGTCCTGAACGTTGTTGATCTTGCCCTGAAGAAGACCAAAGAGGTCGAAACGTGTCGTGTTTTGTCTTGTGATTTGTTTGTCTTTATTTTAATTACGCAGTCTCTTTAAGAATTATTCTTAGAATTTACACATTTTTATGCCAAAAAAACAAACAAACCACTATGATACTGTGACAGAAGACAATAATTTCAGATTAGTTCGAGTTTATTTCTTACTCACATGTATAGTCGTAACAATGTCACTGCAAGGTTCCTTTTAAAATTAGATGTTGCTTTCGTTGATGCATTTTTCATTTTCGCTGAACTTGTACCACCCTCATGCCGCCGCTTCTTTTCTCTCATGTTGTATTCCACCTACATCCAAAGCCTTTTGTTCTAACCCATTGTGTGATATGTCTTAGAGTACGCCTCTCCGTAAATTTATACCCAGGCATAAAACACCACTAAACAGGCCTTTTCTGTCAACCTTAACATCACGGATGAACAAGCATTTTGATGTTTTTGTTTGTGACCCTATCCCTCCCTTCTGTCTGCATCTCAGTTCTCCTCGTTCATTGTCTAGACATTCGTGTTTCTGTTAAACCACATATGCCAGTCCAGTGATTAAAAAAAATCTGCTATGACTGATAAGGCTGAAATTCTAATATAATGGTGTTTCATATGACTGTCTGAACGTGGAAACGAACGCAAACACCAAAGCATAATGAGATTGATTGTTTTAGAATTTCACCGTCCATCCAAAAAAAAAAAAAGAAAGTTACTGTCTGCCCATCATAAATCATGCAGTGCTTACATCAAGTGCTTACATCATGGCACGTGACGGAAATCTTGCCTTCAGATGTACACTCCACGCTCTTTCATCCGAAGAACGTCATAGCAGGAGATGAAAGCTTGCATAGCGAGAATCCAGAAGTTCAGATGACGGTAGTCAAACGGGAACGGATGCTCGCATACTTACATGAACAGAACATTTCATGGAGAGAGAGAGAGAGAGAGAGAGAGAGAAGAGAGAGAAGAGAGAGAGAATGGACGCACAAACGAATCGTTTTTAACGAGGGAAAAGAATCAACACAAAAACAGTTCTTTCCCCCCAAAAAAGTTTTAATACATCTTGACTTCCACGAAGAAAAAGACTCAGCAAAGTAAGTAATTCGAAGAAGAGAATAAACAGTGTCAACTGTACAGCCAACGCTAAATTGCGAAACAAACTTGCACAGGCACGGTACTAATGACGATTGGGAGGTGGAGGTGGGTGAGTGAGGATGGGGATGTGGTGATTCGGAGAAAGAAGATAGACAATAGAAACAGGACAGCGTACATATTTGCGAACGCGCGCGCGCGCGCGCGCGTGCGTGCGTGCGTGTGTGTGTTTGTGTGGAAAACAAGTTCGGTTATGCATATGTACGTGTACACATACTACGATATGAGAGAGAGAGAGAGAGAGAGAGAGAGAGAGAGAGAGAGAGAGAGAGAATCTTTATCTCCAAGAGTAACAGATAAGCAAATGTATGCCTTTTTTTTACATCCGGCCCTTGCCCCACTGAGGGACTGAGTGACTAGCAACTAAGCATGACTAGCTATTAAACCTTACAAACAAATATATGTATCTTTTAAAATGTATAAAAACATGGATAAGTTGTTTCTTCATCGACATTGACGTATAGAGAGAGAGAGAGAGAGAGAGAGAGAGAGAGAGAGAGAGAGAGCTGGTAGAATATTTTCCGGCTTTTTTTGAAAAAGTGCTCAACCATGTGGGAGCAGCTAAGCAATGATTAAAAGCAAATCTTAAAAACCGGGACTACAAACTTGTTTCGAGGTCCTTCCTCTCTTCAGATCCCGTGCCAATCCCCTGCTATTGACCTCAATCGTATATATGTTTTGATTTGTGAGCTGTGGTCTAGTTGGGTTGTGTTGCATGTGTTGTGCAAGGGGGGCCCTGTCGAGGTTGTAAGGCTTTCTTAAATATTATTGTATGAGGGGTCCTATCAGGGTTGCTATTGTATACTTGTTGATAAAAATTTCCTTTTGTGCCTGCAACTGTCTACGATTTCAACTCTTGTGTTCAATGTTGCCATACTAGGTTTACATAGAATCATCCACTTTTCTGTTGTGCACAAATTACATCTTTTTGTGCTATTATTGTATGCTGCTGCTTTTCTGATTATTTTCCATGTGATGCTAAAATCTGTATGAGAGAGAGAGAGAGAGAGAGAGAGAGAGAGAGATCATCGGATGCATTGCAGATTTGATAAACTAGCGTCGATAAAGAATATCCATGGAAGGTTTTACACTGGAGATAAGGAAAGCTCATGTTAATGGGAGACCTCCTATAGTGGACCACTCGTCTGTTAAGTTCAAATCGTCACTCCGTACTCTCTTGAAACATATTGTCTTTGGCTCTGCCTTACATCATCTTCTGCTGAGCGTGTTTTCTGACTTCGTGAATCAGTTAACTGTCTTTGTTCTGAGAAGTCGCGCGCGCGCGCGCGCACGCGCGCGCACACACACACACACACACGCACGCACGCACGCACGCGCACACACACACACACACACACACACACACACACACACACACACACACGCACGCACGCACGCACACACACACATATATTATATATATATATATATATGTATGTATGTATATGCACAGAGAGAGAGAGAGAGAGAGAGAGAGAGAGAGAGAGAGCTATGGTGACAGACTTAGATTATAGCCATAGTTCTACACCGCTTCTCTACACGTCCACCCCCTTCCCACCCCCACACACTCCACCCACACACACACACACACACACACACACACATCCTACTTTCTCCCTCCTCCCTCCACCCTCCCTTCCCTTTCAATTTGTACAATGAAGTTCTGCTGACTGGAAATGCGCCATTCCTACTCCTCTGAAAGTCGCTGTGTTGCGATGCGCTGTCTGGCCTGGACTCATTAGATATGCACGTTTGGAATTTGCCAATTTTCTATGCACACCCTGGGATTAGTGCGACGCCCAGCTGTCAATATAATTCACCAACTCCACAGTTTTTCCTGTCGTCTGCTAGACTTTTCACTCCAAAATCCTAGTGCCCAACCAATGGCGTAGAAACACAAGGAGTCAACAAATCGTGCATCATTCTGCTATTTTTGCTGATCTATGGCAGTGAAATAATTTACAGGCCCGAAATTCCAGGATAAAATTATCTTTTTCACATTCAAAACATTTTTTTTCCCCACAGAGCCAGGGCAATTTTCGTCTGTTCAAATTTTCTCAAAACTACTTGACCTTTGCTGTGACCCCGAACTCTGACCTGTATTCTCACCCTGCTCATTGGTTTTTAGGTTCTTGTTGAGTACCCGTAAGATCCCTGTTCAGCACCATGTTGATGCCTCTTGAACTATTTTGGCGCCAGCGTCGAAATGGATCGTAACACACAGAAACCATTGTGATGCCAAAGCCACTGGGTGGTGTTACGGGCTTGACGCTGTGGGCATTTTGATGTGGAATCCTTGACCCTCGCTGATCAGTACAGAGCGGTTTGTTGTCCGTTTTGTTTTGGGTTGACCATTCGGATCGTTTCGTCGCCAGAACCAATCTGCTTTAATATCAGTGGCATTGGTGGTAAATAACTAATACGGCTTTCTTTGAATTCACAAACGACCAGTTACTTTTCAAATAGGCCAAAGTGGTTTCCATCCCCTATTATTTTTGCCGTCACTTTTTTTTTTTTTTTTTGGGGGGGGGGGGGGGGGGGGGGGGGGGGGGGTCGCTTTTGTAAATCCATCGTGATCAGAAAGAAACCTCTTGCGCATATTTTCGTCTTTTGCTTAAGTTTCCACATGTGCACAAACAAGATGGGCAAGCACACGCACAATCACACTCTCACACACACACACACACACACACACACACACACACAACACACACACACACATACAACACACACACACACACACACACACACTCTCTCTCTCTCTCTCTCTGTCGTCTCTGTCTCTGTCTCTCTCTCTGTCTCTCTGTCGTCTCTCTCTTCTCCATCTGTCTTCTCTCCTCCTCCCTCTCCTCTCTCTCTCTCTCTCTCTCTCTCTCTCTCTCTCTCGCACGCGCGCACTCGCACATACACTCACAGAGGTACATGGAACAAGAAAAGTATGGAAACTCTCTGTCTATTTGTCTGTCTGTCCCTCTGTCTGTCGCTGTGTGTTGTGTGTGTGTGTGTGTGTGTGTGTGTGTGTGTGTGTGTGTGTGTGTGTTATAGAATCATCACATCTAAATCAGTAGAAGAATGGACCACCGCATGATGTTAAAACAAAAAGTCAGATTGTAGACGTTGAAAGCTACGTCACGGCTGTTTCTGGACGGGTTGTAGGTTTCCGAAAAATCCAGAATTCATTTCATACTTCTTTTTTTTATAATTTATTTCCTTCCCGACCCATCTACTTCATCAAAGCCATAACACTCCCAAACAACATATAAAAGTAATTTTGTTACTCGCTCCGAGACTGCTAAATGGCAAAAGCTCTTAGACCAGGCTAATGGATTTACCTCCTTCTCTCTCTCTCTCTCTCTCTCTCTCTCTCTCTCTCTTCCTCTCCTCTCCTCCCCTCTCTCTCTCCTCTCCTCCTCTCTCTCTCTCTCTCTCCTAGTCGTAGGTGATGATTCTCATTCTGGCAAAAATGCTTTGCATGTCGGATCGTGGCTGACCAAGCCATTTGTCCCATAAACAGCGCAGCATCGGCAGTGCTGCAGAGCCTTCAGCTGTGCTGGTTTATGTCTCACTGTGACTCCCTGCACACATTTCACTCATAACTCTGACCTGTTCACGCTTCTCTGTCTGGGTGTAGGAACTGTTTTGTGATGCATCGACGGTTTTGTTTGTTTGTTTGTTTATAAAATTCTTTGATATGCTTGTAGTGTAGCCTGCATTATTTGCGTTTAATCTTATGTTAGGTGCTTACGATAAATCAGTTTCATGCGTCGTCAAATACTTCATTATCTTCAATATATGCACGTGCGCGCGCACGCACGCACACATACACACACACACGCACACACACAACACACACACACACACGCACGCACGCACGCACGCACGCATGCACGCACACACGCACGCACGCACGCACGCACGCACACACACACACACACACACACACACACACACACACACACACACGTGCGCACTCATACATACGCATACATACTTACACACACACACACACACACACACACACACACACACACACACACACACACACCCTGCCTTCTTCTAAGAGAAAAGGGAGATAACAGTCAACCATTCTTGGATGTCAAAAAAACAGGTTAGTGAAGACTTTTGACATATGCCTAACACATCACAGAATGAATCATAGTGATTGCCATTATTCCTCTAGGTAGGTAGGTAGTGTTGCTTATAGCCCAGCCGACCTCAAGGACCATAATTATCAGGGCTGTCCAATTGTCCCTCTTTTCCCGTTCTCTTCTTCCACTTACCTCCCCTCTCATCACTCTTCTAAATCTCTCCATCTCTTCACTTCCTTTCCCCGCTTTTCTGTCTGTCTGCATCTCGCCATGCAGTGAAGCTAATCGAAAAAGATATGGCTCCACCACCATCACCAATCCACACCACACACCACACACACACACACACACACACCACACACACACACACACACAACACTTACCATAGAAAATGGAATAAGCATGAAGTCAACGCTTGCACCTACGATGAGACAATAGACTGCTTCCGGGGGGGGGGGGGGGGGGGGGAGAGAGAGATTAGTGGAAGATAATGCACAAATTTCCATTGCTTACCTTTTGTCAGTTGGTAATGGTAATGATGCTTATAGCCCAGCCGACCGCAAAGGGCCATATCAGGGCTGTCAAAGCGTTGAAGTCAACTTACGAGTCATTAAAGCACACACAACACACACAACACACACACAACCACACACACCACACACACACACACAACACACACACACATATACACCAAACAAACATTCACACAAACCTTTGAAATACACCTTCTAAAACACACTGGTTATTTTGATTAAAAAAAAAACACACAAAACCTCTTTCATCTGTAAAATCTTAGATCAGATAACAAATGTGAATCTCTTTCAGAAATTCAAAGATCACGTCAGGTGGGACTAATCATTGATTGCCTTTAGAAGAAAGGAGGCATGTCCAGCGCTCTGTGCAGCTGCCAACTGGCCTTGGTTAGCCTTCACAGCTTGTCTCATATTTGTAAGGGGGTGTGGCGTCCACTCAGGCACATGACATGTTCGAGCGGAAAAGTGCCTTCAGCCTTCTAACTGGGGAGTAAAGTGGAATTGACAGGAGAGATGAGGATGAATTCAGTGGCCTGCACAAATGGCCCTCGTGCCAGTCACCACTCAAACAGCGCATGTGCAGCAAGCAAATTTAATTCAGAGGAAAAACTCTGTCTGTCTGTCTGTCTGTCTGTCTCTCTCTCAAACACAACACAGCGCGCGCGCGCGCGCGCACACACACACACACACACACACACACACACACACCCCACACACACACACAGAGGAGAGGAAGAGAACCACACACACACACACACACACACACACACACACACACACACACACACACACACACACACAAGAAGGAAGGGCTGGACACACACACACACACACACACACACACACACACACACACACACACACACACACACACACACACACACCATTCACTCACTCACCCACCCAACAAAAGATTGTTTGTGTATCTGATCACAAATTATATTGCTGGGCGTTGAGTGTCACTGTAAATCTTGCGACAAAACGAATCGTACCTCGAAGACCAAAACATCGCAGTGTCAAAATGGTTCATACTGCTCCTGCCAGAATGTCGCATCTCAGCAACAAACGGCGGCAAAGTGGTTCATGTAATACGATCCAGTCAGAAGGCCATGTCAAAATGGATGAGATGCCAAAACCATACAACAATCCTCTAGCCCACCATTTATTTTTCTACGTTGTTGTCCTTTTCTTAGTTTACTAACCTGTCTCACGTCATCTTTGTACTGTGATGCTGTGTATGTGATCTTGTTAATCTTAATAAGTGGTTAAAATAATTCCGCCGAATAACATGGACGAACGAATCACAAGACCCCCCCCCTCTCCTCTCTCTCTCTCTCTCTCTCTCTATCTCTCTCCTCTCTCTCTCTAAGACACAGACAGCCAGAGAGAGAGAGAGAGAGAGAGAGTTCTTGTTAGCACACCTTCTGAAGGAAAATGAACTGAATCGAATTTCAACCTCAATGAGGCAGGGAACAGTAAACAACGAACAAGGAGGTTAACTCTTGCTCCCATGATGAAATAAATACACGCCCGTAACTCCAACAAACGAATGTTGTTTAGACCAGCCAAATGCTTTTATACCAATTAAAGCGAGGTTACCTGAATTGTTTGTGTGTTGGTGTGTGTGTGTGTGTGTGTGTGGTGTGTGTGTGTGTGTGTGGTGTGTGTGTGTTTGACTATATTCAGTGATCGAAAAAGCTGTGCCAGTTTTGATTAAATGTTAATTTGTGTTTGTTCACTTCTCCAGTTGTTGCTGTGTAGATGTGTCAGGTACAGGGTATAAGGGCAAACTTGGAACATCCTTTTTTTTTTTTTTTTTTTGGGGGGGGGGGGTCTCCTTGTTTGTTCTGTGTGCTCTATGTTGTCATTTCTGCTGTTTGTTCTGTGTGCTCTGTGTTGTCATTTCTGCTGTTTGTTCTGTGTGCTCTGTGTTGTCATTTCTGCTAAGCGATTTGGTGTCGTCAGCAACATTCGTATGGAGTCATGGGCGTGCATTTGTTTCACCATGGGGGCAAGAGTTACCGTACTTGTTGTTAGTTACTCTTTTTTCCGTTTCCTGCCCCATTTAAGATTTTCTTCCATGCCAATCAAACAGAGGTATTATGTATCTGTTACTGTTCACCAGTGTGTTTGTTTGACTATACTCGGATCGAAAAGGCTGTGCCAGTTTTGAATAAATGTTAATATGTGTTTGATTTAATTTATCCAATGGTTGTTGCGGCGTAAATGTGTCAGGTACATGATATATTTGCAAGCTTGGAATTTTTTTTTTTTTTTTTTTTTTTTTTGGGGGGGGGGATGTCTCCTTGTTTGTTATGTGTGCTCAGTGTCAGGCGATTCGGTGTCGTAAGCAACAAAATTCGCTTAGAGCATCTATCTATCAATCTATCTATGTATCTATCCATCCATCCATATATCTATCCTTCTATGTATGTATGTAAGCATGTATGTATGTAGGTATGTATGTATGTATCTGTCTGTCGGGCTATCTGTCTTTCTATATCTCTCTCTGTCTTCTGCTGTTGTCTCTCTGTCCTGTCTGCCTGTCTGTCTGTCTGTCTGCCTGTCTGTCTGCTGTCTGTCTGTCTGTCAGTCAAGAAGTGATATCAATTCATATCACATCCTTGCAATGCTGCTGTCACACTGATTTGACAAAGAACAAAGATAAGTAATTATTCCCCTTTTTTTTCTAGACAAGGAGGAGGTTTCCAACAGTTCGGAATTTGTTTCGTCCTTTTAGATCTTTTCTGAATCATCTACTTCATCAGTGACATGAGACTCACGAACAACACGTAAAATGTATACTATCACTTGGTCCAAGACTGCTGAAGATGATACGTGAAACAGCAATGCTCTTAGACCAGTCTAATTGATTTACTTCTTTTTGCCGTGTCCTCTCCCCTCCTTGCTACCCTCCCTTGCCTACCTCACCTGCCTTCCCTCACTCTCCTCTCCTCTCTCTCTCTCTCTCTCTCGCTCTCTCCCTTCTCTCTCTCTCTCTCTCTCTCTCTCTCTCTCTTCTCTCTCTCTCTCTCTCTCTCTCTCCTCATCCTAGTCGTAGGTGATGATTCTCATTCTGGCAAAAATGCTTTGCATGTCGGATCGTGGCTGACCAAGCCATTTGTCCCATAAACAGCGCAGCATCGGCAGTGCTGCAGAGCCTTCAGCTGTGCTGGTTTATGTCTCACTGTGACTCCCTGCACACATTTCACTCAAAACTTCGAGTTCTTCATAGTTCTCTTAAGTGTACGAACTGCTCTACGACATATCATGGCTTTTTTTTTATTTTTTTTTTACGTTACTTTCGTGTAATCTAATGATAGGAGCTTATCATAAATCAAGTTTGGGGTGGTCAAATACTTCAGCTCCTCCTCTTCTCTCTCTCTTCTCTCTCTCTCTCTCTCTCTCTCTCTCTCTCTCTCTCTCTCACACACACACACACACACACACACACACACACACACATACACACACACACGCGCGCGCGCGCGCGCACGCACACGCACACACACACACACACACACACACACACACACACACACACACCACATCAGAGAGAGAGAGAGAGAGAGAGAATGTACGTATATGTATATATACGCGCGCGCCCGCGCGCGCGCGCGCGCGCGCGCGTGTGTGTGTTGTGTGTGTGAGAACAGAACGAACAGAACATAATTTTATTCAAAAAGGCCAAAGCCCCATTTGAAGGGAGTGTAACAATAACAATGAATATATGATACAAATATGAATGACACTGTCATCCCATTATAAGCATGAGAATTAGGTCAAATGCAAGACTGAAAACCAGTTTCCAACTTACAAAGGAAAATAATGGAAACTCAATAAAGAAAATCATTACATTCGCACATTTATAGACTCAATCAACAAATTCACATTCATACAACGACAAATTTGATAAATCAAGATATAACTATTTCCCTTCTCTTAAAGGCTTTGTAAAGATATACAGCAAGATTTTTAACGACTTCTGTCTTTCGTGATGCTAAAAGTAATGTTAATCTGAAATCACTAGGATTATTATGATATTTTGGATGTATTAAACTGTGTCTTAAATCATCGAAAGCAGGGCAACAAAAAACATTTCTAATTTATCAGTGTGGAGAGAGAGAGAGAGAGAGAGAGAGAGAGAGAGAGAGAGAGGAGAGAGAGAGAGAGAGAGAGAGAAATTATCAACAATTCATGCTCGGATATCAAAAGAGGAAAGAGAGATAAGTTGTTTCTTCATCGACATTGACGTAGAGAGAGAGAGAGAGAGAGAGAGAGAGAGAGAGAGAGAGAGAGAGAGAGAGAGAAATTATCAACAATTTCATGGCTCGGATATCAAAAGAGGAAAGAGAGGACTTTCAGCTTACGCGTAATACGTCCCCCCCCCCCCCCCCCCCCCCCCCCCTAAGAATTATATTACTTACCATTGGTGTTCTTTATCGCCTCGCTGTCATGATTCCTAACACGATTTTGCCAATATATATCAAAGTTCCACTGAGGTACTTCGTCAGTCATCTCATTCTCTTCTTCCCTTTACCACCCTTATTACCTCCCTTCTAGTTCTCTTCAACCCCTCAACCCCTTTCCTCGCTTTCCATGTCTGTATCTGTATGCGTTTCACTGTTCCGTGGAGCTAATCATCGATTTTCTCTGGAAGAAAAAAAAAAAAAACGGCAAATGTAATGCTCAACGCAGTTTGCAACGAGCTGTAGTTAGCCTTGACAGCATTTCTCATTATTTGTGACGGGGTCTGAAGTCCCCGCTCAGGGAGATCATAGGCATGACTGGACAAGACCGCTTTACCTTTTAATTGGGGCGCGGTGGTGGGGGGGGGGGGGGGGGGGTTGCAGAATTGAAAGGGGGAGAAGAGGCCGAGTTCTGTGGCCTCCAAAAATGATGTGCATGCCAATCAACGCTCAAATAGCGCATCTGCCGCTCACAACATTTATTTGAGGGAACTCTCTCTCTCTCTTCTCTCCTCTCTCTCTCTCTCTCTCTCTCTCTCTCTCTCTTTATCACACACACACACACACACACACACACACACACACACACACACACACACACACACACACACACCCCTCACCAGAGAGACAGAGAATTACGTCCCCCACGTAAAGTTGCACATGCGCACGCACTCATACACACACACACACACACACACACACACACACACACACACACACACACACACACACACACACACCAGAGAGAGAGAAAGAATTAAATCCCCCACGTAAAGTTGCACATGCGCACGCACTCATACACACACACACACACACACACACACACACACACACACACACACACACACACACACACACACACACTCACACACGCGTGCGCACACACACACACACACACACACACACACACACACACACACACACACACACACACACACACACACGCACAAACAACAATAGCGACAACAACAACAGCACACACACATGCACACACACGCGCGCGCTCCAACCAGTCACTAACATCCACACACACACACATGCGCAAGCGCTCCAACCAATCACTAACATCCACACATATATACACATACGCGCGCGCGTACACACACACACACACACACACACACACACACACACACACACACACACACACACACACACACACACACACACACACTGTACAGACGATGAAGCTGATGGGGAAAATGCCGATGATAAAGTTGATGATCAGGCACCTCCTTCGCTTTCTCAGACCACAAGAGTGGGATTGTAAAAATTAATCTAATTTGTCAGTTTATGTTAATTCGCTCCTAATTCTCTGACAAGATCGTTCTTTTCCATGTATATTTTGTAATATCAATAGTTGTTCAGTAATTTGTTCATTCCAGTGTGACA
>CM065727.1:12582616-12585116 GCA_033310375.1 Conus canariensis
TTTGCTGATTTTTTTTTTAATGGAAGTGGGGGAACTGGGAGGGTGTGTGTGTGTGTGTGTGGGGGGGGGGGGGGGGGGAGGGCTCTCTCATTGTGAAAACTTTCAAACACCACTGCAGTTTCTGCTAATTTTTCTTTTCATAAAAGTGGGGGGAACGGGTGGGGGGGGGGGGGGTGTGGGCTCTCTTATTATCAGAACTTTTGTACAACAGAGGAGGGGCGGAAGCGGAGGTGGGATATGGGGGGGGGGGGGAGGGATAACGGGGGAAGACTCTGATCGTCGAAACTTGCATACAAGCGGAGAGGGGGTGGGGGACTCTTATCTTCAAAATTGTTGTAAAAGCAAGGAGGAGAAGGAAGCACTCTCAAGGTCCTTTTTTTTTTTTTTTTTCATTTTGAATGAAAAACTGAGGTGAGGTTGGGAGACTCTCATTTTCCTTTAAAAAAAAAAAAAAAAAAAAAAAATTATTACTATTCTTAAAAACGGAAAGAAGTGGGAGTGGGGCTCTTATCTTCCCCATTCTTTTAAGTTCAGTTTTCGACCCAAAGAGGCAAAATGACGCAATGGTATTACCCTTAATACGTCTCACCAAAATGCCGCTCAGGAGGACACAAACAATGCGGTGGCAGAAGATAGTCTCCCCTCTCTCCTTGCTCATATTGTCCTTGAGGGCCAGTGCCCCCTGACCTCCCTCGCTCTGACGCCACTCTTACAATTCAATCAAGTGCGCTTAAATGTATGATGTCATGTAAAGAGTGAGACTTCCCCTTGGTTTGTTGGAAGGAGAGGGATTAAGGCGATGGATCTGTATGTGCTGTGTGTGTGTGTGTGTGTGTGTGTGTGCGTGCGTGCGTGCGTGCGTGCGTGCGTGCGTGCATGCATGTGTGTGTGTGTGTGTGTGTGTTGTCTGTCTGTCTGTCTGTCTGTCTGTCTGTCTTCTGTCCAATCGCCAGTTTCAGTTGTATCAAAGCCCAGCCGACAACACAAGACCTTTTTCAAAGCTGTCACTACAGGGAGAACTCCTTTCCCTGAAAAAAAAACCCAAACAGACAACAATAAACACAGTGCAACTACTATCCACTCAATATATATATATATATATATATATATATATATATATATATCACCACCAGTCTATTGACATCTTTACTTTAGTAAGTAAGATTAGGCTGTGCGCAAAGCGACAGCCATTCCGCTCTATTTGTCACCTCGGATGTAAAGACAAGCAAAACAAACAAACAAACAAAAAACACGTTGTACTGCAACCAAAAATGTACGAAAGAAACATTCGAGCAAAAAGACATTAGACAGCGCTTACAGTCTGACGACCTTGTCACCTGATTTTGACCCCAATGCTTGCATGTTATCAATTGTAACGAGAGAAACGAGGCGAAAGGATTTTTATAGACAAGTCAATGGACCACAAAGGCTGGGGAAAAATATAGTAGAAGGCAGTCAAAGAACACTAGCAAATAAACAAATAAAAACGTAGGTTTAAGGGCAGAGAGAGAGGAGAGAGAGAGAGAGAGAGAGAGAGAGAATTTTTATTTAGTGAGGGAAAGTGATATACATAAAGTCAGTGGGTTTGTTTTTTTTTTTTCCATCCAGACCTTAATGAAAGAAAAGATATCTGCACATATATGAAAGAAAAAATCGCACGTAACTGCATATCAACACGTGTACGACAATAAACACATAAAGATTTACAATGAATGATACAATATATATCTAGAGGAAAAGAGTGTGGGAGAGAGGGAGGAAGGAATCGAGAGCAACTAAGAGAGAGAGAGAGAGAGAGAGAGCGCAATCGCAGAAGAGAAATCACCATGCCGTCGAACAAAATAAACAAACAAATGACAAGACAAACCCGACACAAATGGAGACTTTCTCACCCCACTATACCCTCGTTTTCATCCCTGGCTCTCTCGCTATATTGTCCAGTTTCACTACGAGTTTAATTACAAGACAAACACGACACAAATGAAGACATCCTCCCCCCACCCCCACAATACCCTCCTTTTCATCTCTGTCCGTCTTTCTATGTTGTCCAGTTTTACTACGAGTTTAATCACAAGACAAACACGACACAAATGAAGACATCTCCTCCCCCCCCTCCACCCCCACTATACCCTCCTTTTCATCCCTGTCTCTCTCCTGCTGTGTTGTCCAGCTTCACTACGAGTTCGCGGAGGGCGTGGACCAGACGGCCACGCGTCAGATCAAGCTGTGTCTGCGCAGGGTCCTGGTGATGCTGCTGATGGTCCTGTCCTTCCTGCTCTTCTGGTACCCGCTCTTCATCCTCACCCTGCTGGACGTGCACTACACCAGGCCGCCCCAGACCTACCGCGTGGTCATGATCCTGGCCTGGAGCCACCCGGTCACCACCCCTGTCTTCTGCGCCGTCATCTACTTCGACATGCTGAGCATGAAGACGTTGACCAGGTCCGTCTACTCCGCCGCTATACCGCTGAAAGATTCATCCTCCTTTTCCTCCGGCCAG
>CM065727.1:12590116-12630116 GCA_033310375.1 Conus canariensis
ACACACACACACTTATATGGACGGACAGCCGAAACAGCATGGTTGCAAGGACACACTTGTTACATTGACATCTGAGCTCAAAATGAAAGGACACTTGAACTGTGAAATACCAAAATGACCAAGGCCACCGGTACTCTGTCCCCAAGCTCGCGAGCGCGCGCGCATGCGTCCTCGTGTGTGTGTGTATGTGTTTGTCTGTGTTCATCTTCATCCATTAGACGGCTGCATTCAACAAGCTGATTACTTTGCCTCTCTATGGCAATGTGCGCGTATGCGTGCGTGCGCGCACGTGCACTTGCTTGTGTGTGTGTGTGTGTGTGTGTGTGTGTGTGTTGTTGTGTGTGCGCGCGCGCGCGCGCGTGCCTGTAGCTGTGGTTTTTACAGGATATGAGATGATAATGTACCACGATTTTCAGTTAAATTCATTTCTGCATCAAGCTCTCATAGATTTGAACTCAATTCATTCACTAGTTAGTTCCTAACTTAATAACACAAGGTCTGACCGGCGCACAGGTTCATGATTAATGCGTAGGTCGTCAGGCTTCTGCCTGTCTGAGAGACCTTCGTCTCAAATCTTTTCATCTTATTTATCTATTCATTCATTCATTCATTCATTTATTGATTGATCGATCTTTTTGTTTGCTTGTTTACTTACTCATTTATAAATTATTTATCTATTCATTCATTTACTTACTTACTGTTTATCCACTGTAGTCTTGTAACTTGGGACCAGATGTGGTGTGGTCCGTACACAGTGACACCTCCTTGACGAAACTGAAACTGAACTTTCTAACTTCTTTAATATCCGCAATATAGTGCTATGTTTTGTTTTAATCCATATTTGTTATTAAAGAATATTACGATAAACTATACATTGTTTAGTGTACGTTCCGATTTACATTTTGCATTACCATGACATCATTTCCATACTCAGAGTCTTATGACGATGTACACTTGAGTTGTTGAGTCACGATCACGATTTGGTTTGATAAAAAAGGGCCCCATTTAAAGGAAAACTGGCAGGCGGCACAACATATTCAAGCAAGTGATACAGAGAATTTCTTCAGAATCAGTCACCATGTTTAAGAGCGGTCCTAATTATACAAAACTGAAAACAAACTTGCGGTTAACAATCAATCGCTTGAAACTGTTGGAGAAGAAGAAAACGGAGATTGCGCTCAAGTCTCGGAAGGAAATTGCAGACTACATCAGTGCTGGAAAAGAAGACAGGGCCAGAATTAGAGTGGAGCATATTGTTCGAGAAGATTATCTAGTGGAGGCGATGGAACTGCTTGAGATGTACTGCGACCTGCTTCTAGCGAGATTTGGCCTTATCCAAACACAGAAGTAAGTTTGAAGTTGTGTTGACATTGTTTGGTACGTAAATGAGGCAGTAAGAGTAAGACAGTTTAAAAGAGAAATTGTGCAAGACGGTATGAACAAACAGATTTCAAGACAATTGCCTTGAAGTCTGACCATGTTGTGCCGAATCACTAGGCCGAACAATTCTTTTAAAAATTTGTCTCTGTTTCCGCCTTCCGTCTCCTCACTTTGAAACTAAGGGAGACAATTGTTCAACTTAAAAAACATAACTTTCGCCAGTTCAGTACCATGGTGAAACGATTTCGTGCCAATAGCATAACTTGGAAAACAGTGGGCCTATAATTGTCTTACAATGGGAACTTTGTTGCCTTCCTTGTCTGATATTTCATTTATTCAATTCGTTATACATGTAAGTCTTACACAGCCCCATTCACACACAACACGCATAAGCCACAACAGTGCGAACAAACAGTTGCACGTTACATGCAAAGCGCGCGCGCGCATAACACACACACACACACACACACACACACACACACACATACGAATGTTGTATGAACTCAAAGTAATTTCTTTTAAACTACTGTTATTAACCAAGTTAGAAAGAGAAGAGGAGAGATAAATGGGAATGTTTTTAATTCTGATGGTGGTTTCAGTCATTTGATTTTGTAATTTATGTGCTGAATCGATTGCTATTGAAAATGACCAAAGCATTTTCATTCAGATAGGCATCTTTCTTGTCAGATTGATTAATTGCTAAGTTGGACATGGCAGTCAATGTTTATGGTCAAACTGTTAGTTATCTGTGTGTATGGACTTAAAAACATTGCTGAAATTATTTCAAGCCAGCATTTATGGAGCTTATTGCTTATTCAAAGTAGGCACTCTGAAAGTAAATTCTCAAACCATGGCTCCAAAGAGCCAAACTTGATACTTGAACAGTGTATGCTCAGTTTTTTTAAATTGCTCTGTTTAGATGGAAATCAAGTAGGTATAGGTTAAACTAAGACCTTTCAATGATCGCACACCAAGACAAAGGTAACAGCTGTGCCAGTAGTCACAAATGTATAGTCTAGTCCATATGAAGTTCTCTGCTGATCAAGGCAGTAACATGATATTATTAAGTTTTAAATCTAATTCTTTAGTTACAAGATATCACTTCGAAAAAGCATTTTTATGTGTCAGCTTTGTTTAACCCATATTCACATTTTTGCATATGGGGACCAAAGACCAGAGTATACTTCGAAAATGTGTAGTGTACACTTCACACGGAGGTGAGGGTAAACCAGTTTTAAACATGCAACTGACAAATTCCCTTGCACTGGAATGGAAATATCTATAGTCCAGGCAATAAAAATTGACAACTGTCTGCCTGGTGCCCACAAGCGTGAGTTAAGTTTTGCCCCTGATCAAGTATGGGTTAAATTGCTAGCATTAGTTCCCATTTTTCCCATAATGAAAGTAAATTTTGGCCTCCGTGTTACTCTTTCTTGATTTTGATACATTTGCATTGATAATATTAAACCTTAAGTTAACAGTATAATAAACAGCTCCAAGGATTTTACACACTGTAAATGTGCAAAACTAAGTTATATCACTGATTGTATAACGCAGGGAACTGGACCCAGGTCTGGAAGAAGCCATTGCCAGCCTGATCTGGGCCACACCACGCCTCCAGGCTGATGTCATGGAGTTCAAGGCCATCTCTGATGAGTTCGCGGCCAAATACGGTAAAGAATTTGCCATGGCCTGTCGTTCTAACGAGCACAGCAATGTCAGCGACAAAGTGATGCACAAACTGTCAGTGCAGGCTCCTCCCAAAACCTTGGTGGAGCGTTACATGGTGGAGATTGCCAAGTCCTACAACATCCCCTTTGAACCAGATGCATCTGTTGTGGCTCAGGATGAAATCATGTTGGCTGAGAATCTGCTGATTGACTTTGATGCTGACCAGAAAGGGAAGCCAGGAAACGGTGGTGGGGGACCAAGTGGTGGCATGGGTGCCATGCAGCCTGCACCTTCACAGGTGAGCTTCTTTCTGTGTTGTTTATATCATGAATTTAAAAATCCACATCCTAAGAATTTATCATTGTTTGTTTATTAGTAATCGACAGGCTAAACATTCAATTATATCTTAACAAGTGTAAGTAATAAATATCTGCCAAACATGAACAAACAAATCACAAGACAAACACAAATGTATTGTTGTGTCATTAGCAATCATGAACAATGTCAAATCTTGCACATGTATGGGAAAGACTTTCACTGTGACCTAAGGCACCCTATCTTATCAGTGTATATTCAAGGGGATGGTGGTTGATGGATGTGCTGACACCCTCTGGAGGGGGCTGCTCACTCATGTTGGCTGTGGTCAGTAGCGCTTAATTAGTGGTGTCCTGTGCATAATGAATCTGAACGGGCGCCAGTGAATACCACCAGATTTACTGGGCAGTAGTTTTGTCTTCTCTGAAGGGTTGTCTCATGATGACTTGATTGACTATTCCATTGGACTGCCAGGGCTGAATGTGAGAGTCTGTGAGTGTGACAGTGTAAACTTAGGTGGAGCTGTACAGGGTATGCATATCCAGCATGAGCAACACAGGAGTAATCCACTGCAAAGGGGGAAGTGGGTGGCACACACACGCACACACACATACACACACACACACACACACACACACACACACACACACACACACACACACACACAATGTATGCATGTGCCAACATAAATGAAAATTAGAGTTTCCATTGTAATCTTTAACAATATGTCAATAAATTTCTGTGTTTGTACTTTATACTTTGTCACCACTGGCTTAATTATTAAATAAACTTACTTTATTTGACCTCTGGCCCAGCAATGGTTCAACTGATTCACATTCATCATATTGAGAACAAGAACAGCAGACAAGCACAGTGAGCCTCTGTGACTGATTCAGGCCAGCACATTTTTTTCTTTGAGTCAAGTCCCACAGTGATCTTCTTGCTGCTCCTCCCCACCCCTTACCCCTTGATAATGAAGGCAGTGTGCCATGATAAACTGTCATTTAGATCTGACTTATCCTCCCCACCCCCACCCCTTGATAAGGGAGGCAGTGCCCTATGATAAACTATCATTTAGGTATGATTTATCCTCCCTACCCCCACTCCTTGATAATGAAGGCAGGGCCCCATGACAAACTATCATTTAGATATGATTTATCCTCCCCACCCCCACTCCTTGATAATGAAGGCAGGGCCCCATGACAAACTATCATTTAGATATGATTTATCCTCCCCACCCCCACTCCTTGATAATGAAGGCAGGGCCCCATGACAAACTATCATTTCGATATGATTTATCCTCCCCACCCCCACCCCTTGATAATGAAGGCAGGGCCACATGATAAACTATCAATTTAGATCTTAAATAAATGTTAGCGAACCTAAAAAAAACAAAACCATGGGACAAACGAATCACACTCGTGTTTTGTTGTGTGATTTGTTTGTCCATGTTTTTTTGGGGGGGCAGTTCGCTTACATTTATTTAAGATTTGTTTAGATTTCCACTTACAGTTGTCTCACTTTGCAACTAGATCTATCATTTAGATATTATTTATCCTCCCCACCCCCACCCCTTGATAATGAAGGAAGGACCCCATGATAAACTATCATTTAGATATTATTCATCTAATGGTGTAGACCTGAAATCTGATTGATTTGAGAAGCAGAGTTTCCAGTGGGTTTTAGTTTTATCTGACAACACAACAGATGGTGTTGAAAAATTTCTATCACTGCAGTATTTCACTTATCATTGACTCGGAGCTTTTTGCAGTACTGTGTGTGTAGAGCACATAGTAGGCCCTATTTTGATGGAAGGATCATCAAATCTTTCTGTTTTCCTTTCACTGCAGAATTGTAGACTTACTTATGACGTTTCATAGGAATCTTCCTGATTCAGCGGAGTGCAGCATAAACCCTTCTTACATCCCATGTTTCCCTTAATTTTCATCGCGAACATATGCATATCAAGATTCTGCTGTCTTCAACTTGGAGTCCCTGACTTTGGCACATCAGTGTAATGTTTGACTCCCCTCCCTCTCCTTCTTTTATTTTGTACACTCATTCTCTCTGTGTCTTGTCTCTCTAGTTAAACCACTGGAGTAGGATCTGGAGAAACTGTGATCTCTCACAACATTGAGCTAATGTTTCACAATCCATTGCTGTAATTTGTTGCAAGAGTATACTAACAGTGGCAAACAAGAGCTTTTGACTGTCATGCTTAATACAACCATGCACTGGCTTTACGTCTTGTCCATGATCATTCTGCAGTACAGGGATATTGTGGACATCTCAGAGGCAGACTGAAAATGCCCTTGGTGGGTAATATGAAAGATAAGACAGGTGACAGGACCTCTGGCCTGTTGCACATGAATGATCAGGACCTGTAGAAACCTGTATTCACTCACCAGTCCTTGAGCAGAACCAGAAGTTTTGGTCAATTTACACATGCAAGAAAAAGGTTGAAATGAAAAACTGCTCAAGTGTAAGGGAGAGGAATCCACTTTAAGGGCGGTATCAAGCCAGCAGTTTTGAGCTGATCTTGATGAGGTATCCATGCCTCATGGCTTTGAGTTTGTTGAAGAGCAAGCTTCATGATGGGTGCAAGGTATGCCCTGAAGATTTTCTGTGCTCTGTGTGTGTGTGTATAATTTGTGAGTGTGTGTGAGAGAGAGAGGGACTTTCAGTATTTGATACTACCACCAGCACTACTGAAATTGTGAGAGGGCAGGATGAAAAAAAAGCTGTAAAGCTTATTCTTTAACACTCAGTAAAGATGATTTTGACTTGTTTTGACTTGAAAAATTCAAATATAACAGTAGGCGACTTGCAAAATACTGCACATGGGGTAGAAATGTCTAGGATGAATTTCATGTGCATGATCATTTCCTATTAAGACAAAATTGGCTGTGAACTTTAAAACTTTGTTTATAATTTTGCTCTGGTTCACTTCACAGATTCAGATTGATAGTCCCCCCCTTTTTTTTAAATCCAAGATATAAACTATAAGTATATTAAAGTCTAGTATGGGATACATGAATAAGTGATTGCTGTGCTCTACTGTTACAGTATTTGCAACAGAAAATGAATGATGCAAACCTTAAAATTGATTTCTCCAGGGGAACTTTTATATAGTTTGGGTAAGGTGGACAAATGGAACACTTTTACACGCTGACAGAGTTTGTGTTTGTAGTTTATTGAGGCAGATGTAGGTACACACTGACATAGTTTGTGTTTGTTGTTCATTTAGGCAGTTATTATTTAAGGCAGGTGTAGGCTGACACAGCATGTCATTGATTGCTAGATGTTGTGCCAGACTGAGCTGATGCCAATGTTGCAGGCCCCCTATCCTCCTGCTGGAGCAGTGCCAGATCCTGCCCCACCCACCACTGCTCCCTTTGCCTACCCGGGTCCCAGTCCGTACCCAAACCCACCTGCCAACGAGAAACCAGCTGCTCCTCCGAATTTCAATGACCTGTATGATAACCCCAAACCCTCTCAACCTCCTCCTGCGCCAGGGTTCCGTGACTGCCCGACCCCGCCAGGTCCACCGCCTAAACTAGACGACTTCCCTGAGCTGCCGACTGTTCCTACCAGCAGCCTGACCGACACTCGCACAGTGGGGGGCACGTCTGCTGGAGGGAAGATGTGGACTTTGACGACCTGACGCGCAGGTTTGAGGCGCTCAAGAAGAAGAAATAAACCGTGGAAAAGGAAGTCCTGTGCACATACAGAATTTGAAAGCTTCTCCACTTTGTTGGAGGTCTAAGACTAGGCTAGAAAATAGTCATTGTTTTTAGGGTGAAAAGAATGGATCATGTTTGTATCACTAACCACTTTGATGACAGGACATGGTGTGCTTGTTTGATTTGAAGAAAGCACATAGATAATGTACATACACACATGCATGCACCCATACACACACACACACACACACACACAGACTCTCTCTCTCTCTCTCTCTCTCTCTCTCTCTCTCTCTCTCTCACGCATACACACACATATCAAATAAACATAAAATACTGAACACATATGAGAAAAAAAGGAAGTAAAAAAACCAAAATGGTTTGTCTCTCACACAGATGCTATTTCCTGCTGTCTGGGCTGCACAAGTTGAAACAATGGAGCAGATTTTATTTTCTTGAAGAAAATTATGACACAGGAATATTGAATGAGAAGAAGAAGATCTCTGAGAAGTGAATGACAAGAACTGAAGGCAAGTGAAGGCACAAGCACAATTTCTGCTCTTTCTTTCTGTGGCATAACCAAGCGCAGGAAGAGTATGGATGAATTATCTTTTCCTTTTGTTTTCTTTCTTTATGTGTTTTGACAACTTACTAAGACTGATGATAGTGACAGTCAACTATCGCTGTTATAATCCAAATGATTTTTTATTTTTGATAATTTTGGATGAGGCCTGTTTGTTAACACACGACTGTAATTTATTTGACTTTTGACTCCAAAAGGAAAGCTTAGATGTATACTCACTTAGATTTGAAAAGAAACTGGGAAGCTTAGTTTGAGGAGGGGGAACAGGATCCAAGAATCCAATTCCCTGTACCTGTTTCACTTGCTAGGTATTAGTTCCCACATGTAACAGGGTATATATCAGCTTATTTTGATCCTCAGTTGTGAACTTATTTCTTCTGTACTTGCTTCTTGCATGCTGGACCAGGATATACACCAGGTGTATGCCACAGTGCCCTGTCTTCTCTGGTGAGTTGCCGTGTGATGCCTTGATACAGACAGCTAGCTGACTGTGTGGACTGCTGGCGCTGAGGCCACTACAGGAGTCAAGGAGTGGCTCTGTGTGGGAATGCTGTGCAGAACAGTGTGACAGCACTGTCAATTTGGTGACTGAAAGAGCGCGCCAAATTACACTGTAATAAGGCAGGAAAAGAAAAAAAAGTGGGATGTGTAACATGTACTTGGAATTCTTTTTTGGGTGAGATTCACAGAAAGCAAGAAGGGTGTACACCATGTACTTTTAATTCTTGTTTGGACAAGATACACAGAGTGTTTTGTAGTCTTCTGTTGGATGACATTTGCACCATTATGATGTAAATAGATTTCTAAAAGTAATTTTTCAGTCTCTAAGAATGTTGAGTCTCTATGAATATTTGGGGTGAACAAAAAAAATCAAAAGGTCTCAGGAATTCTTCCAGTGGACAAAAGCTATTTTTGTATCATGGTTTAAAACGATGCATTAAATGTTACCGTGTATGAAAAAATTAGGAAAGAAGACGACTGAAGACTGAACTTTTTGATGTTCCTTACATATATAGCTGTTGGTGATTGATGCAGATGGCATTGGGCTCTCACTGTTGTTCACATGTTCTTTTCTTGCCCTCTCCTTGTTGTACATTGCTGCCTTCACTTCAACCTGTTCTTTTTGTACAGTGCTACCTGCAATTCAACAAAACATACGACTGATGTGGTATACAGTGCTGTCAATTTGTGTTGATCAATAAATATGCAAATTTGTTTTTGTTTTGGTCAGTATTTTTTATAAACTGCATTATCTGTGCTCGTCTGTATGCCTTTATGTTACTTGTTGACGTGTTCATGCTATTTATTCTGTGTGTGTGTGTGTGTGTTGGGAGAGAGAGGGGGGGGGGGTTGGTGGAGGAGAGTACATAAGTATAGATTCGGTCAGAGAGCAGTAAACAAAGGGAAGTATGCTCCTTAAAAAGAATGAAAGGATCACTCTGTGTTTTCCCTGTCTTAAACCAGAAACATTCTTGAAAACGTAGCTGTTTCAATTGATCAGAAATTGGCACAGAACATTGACATTGATTAGAAAAGTCAAACATTGTTCTATTTACTGTGTTCATTTGTGTGCTTTTGGGGGGGCATTCTTTTTGTTCATTTTTTCAGATGAAGAAAATGAAAATTAATTTTTGTAAGTGAATACATCTTTGCTGTATTGATATTTTCTGCGTGTGTAAGCATCATCACTAACCCACATTGTTCTGATTTGCATAAAAATGTTGACTTTTGAGTTTTTATGCTAGTCAAAGGAGCTACAGTAGCAAGCAAGCGACTTAGAGACAATATTTACGAGTAGAAATTGGTCTTTGATTTCTTTGTGTGTGTGTGTGTGTGTGTGTGTGTGTGTGTGTGTGTGTGTGTGTGTAATTAAAAAAAAGGTTAAAACAACTGTGATGCATGCACAAGGCTGCATTAATGGGAGGTGAGTTCTGCACTGCATTATCTTGTGGATAGGTTCTATTCAGACTGGGGTCAGCAAGTGGTATTTCTTGTTGCTGCAAAATTTCTAGAGCATTACCATCTTGACCAAAGTTGTCCACCATTTGAACTGGTTAAAAAGTCTTAGAATCTACACAACAATGCAGCCATTCATTTAGTAATGGCATTTTAAGTCATTGTTTTTGTAATGATATTACAGTGATGGCTCCTTTCCCGAAACAAACTTACAAGAAAAAAAAAATAACACAAAAAAGAAGTCACTGAATCTACAAAGATCCTGTAGTTTTAACAAGAAAATTTACCCTTGTTTAATGAAAGTGCTGACCCTGTTGACATGTCCATGGGAGTTTTTAAAATTTTTAATACATATGGTGTTAACCTGAGGGTGTCTCACCAGCACTTTGCCAGTAAGTTTAGAAGCTGACAATTTTTCAAATCAGCAGACAATTTTCCATGAATTGAGCACCTATCATAACAAAGATCTTGAAAAATCTCACTGACAAGGAAATGTTCAGAAAGGGCAGAATGTAGTTCCCATATTTCTGGCAAGTGCACGTAAGTTTGGTGATTCAACTGGAAAGTGCAAAAGACCTTTTGTATATATTATTAGGTTTTAAGATGGGATTGAAAGCGCTTGTGTTTCTTAAGCAGGTGAGTGCACAGCACTGCAAATATATCTAGGTCCTTTATTTGGGAGGATAAGAGAAAAATCCAGTGCTAGTACCTGCTATGAAAAGACCACATGATACAGTTGGCAGGCAGAATCACTTAGTCATGAAGGATACAGGCAAAGAGTTTTGATTTGGAAGAAGAAATACATCTAACATAGCATTTGATGAAGAGATGTTTTAAAAAACAAACTGAAAATTAAATGTATGCCAAGTTGCAAAATGTGCATGCATTATAGAAACACTAGCATGTCTTGCATGTAAGTTGTTACAATGCGGTAGCAGTCAGTCCTTGTAAATGTTTGTACACTTGTTAAGAAGTCCATGAACGGCCCTTGATTTTCATGACTGCTAGTAATGCTTGAAAGGGGTGCAACTGCAACAGTGTGATTAAATAGTTTTAAATGAACTTTCATCAAATAATGTTCTGATTACATGAAAATTTATGAAAGAAGCTAGGAACCCAGGTCTCCAAGGAAAAAATGTACAGGAAGATACACAAAATGCTATAAGTCCAATGAATTAAAGTGTCCATGCACTGGGCATGGAATTACTGATACAGATTTATTTCTAAATGAATGGAAGTATAGTTATCAGGTATTTGCGGTAGCAGTTGAACAATCAGAATCTTTATGTATCTTTACAGAGAATTTCATGTGTAGTTGGAAATGCACGCACAAATCCTCAGACTTCATAAGTCAATGAATTGAAAAGAAAACTTGCTGATTCAAACATTCTGAGACCCCTCGATGTTATCGGTGCCTGTGCCATTTGTTGATTTATTATTTGGATCATCTATTTAAACAGAGTACTTAAGCCCTGGGTTCTTAGGAGTGTGGGTAGTCTAGGGACGGACCTGGTTATCTTCAATCTTGTGCGACATTCAGTCTTGTACTGCCAAGTTTACGTTAGATTTCACTGAACTGTTAAACTTGTTAGGGAGAAGCTCTTTGGCCTTCTTCTTTGACATTTCTATTGCCTGAATCTGTCTTTCCAGACTGCGCTTTCAGTTCCAATGGCTGCCCTGCCTTCTTATTCTGGAAGACCTGTGCTTAGCACTTCCACTCTTCAGTCAGTTTCTGGTACATTTTCAGAAGGTGTACTTTAAAGAGATGTGTGAAAGGCGTGTTTTTTTTTTTTTTTTTTTTTGATGACTTGTGAGTTGATTTTAATGTGGTGACAGCCCTGATATGGCCCTTTGCTGGGCTATAAGCAACATTACCTTACCTTACCTTACCCTTCAGTCATTTTCTTTGACACTGATTTTGATTTATAAATATTTTTGCTGGTCTTTACTTTTGTCTTCTGTTTTCCTGCCTTTGTAGTGGATTATTTCAGGAAGCTGTTATGCATCATGTAAGTATTGGCAAAAGGGTACCAACCTTCTATCTGTAGGCATCCAGGCCATACCCCATGCAGAAGTAGATGACACGGATGTGCCAATCAGTAGATAATACTTAGTGTGTTACCACACCATTAATTTGATATCTGTGTAAAAAGTGAACCCCCCCCCCCCCCTGTTTTTGGAAGAACTTGTTATGAGCTATGACAACTTCTGTCCAGTAGCATCTCTTTTATGGATTTTAACTTACTTTCCGATCCATATTTGTTAATTTTTCTTTAGCGGAGGAAAGCAGTGAGATAAAAATATTTTCAATTATTATTTGTGGAATGAATTTTCCTGAACCACACCTATTTTCAACGTTGTTAAGCCTTGCAACCCAAGTATACCATTTCATACACTTTTTGTGACGTTTTTCTTCTTTTTTTGGTGTGTTTTCCTATTCCTTATAAATTTGCAACCGAAGTTCTGCAAGGCTTGAAAACATGTGTCAGGATAGCAGCATCCACGAACATATCAGTTCGACAGGATGAGTGTTTTATGCTGTTTTCTAACCATTTGGGGTCAATTGATTTCCAATCCTGATCTTGAAACAGCAGTTAATAACGCCTATTAATTTTTGACTAGTTTAGCCAAACAAATTTTTTAATCATTAGTAAACCGCACACCAAGTCTTTCAAAATTTAATAGATTCCATTCATTTGTGAATGCTCCATGTAATGGGATTCGGTGAGTTTTTTGGCTACCTAACCAGGCAGCACTGGCATCATTTTTCATTAATGAATAAAACTGATTAAATCCAAACAAAGAACAGATTTCAATGTATGCGAAAACAATTTAAACCACATTGAAAGAAATTATGTATGAGCATTATTTTGAGTTGGTTTGCATTCTGTATTGCTTATTATAATACCTTGAGCATCTTTACATTCTCGTACCAAATTGCTAAATTTCAACATATATCAAAGCAGAACAAATAACACGTGGTATTGGGTCGTCCTGTCTGCAACCTCGTTTATGTTAAACCAATGGGACTTCTATGACAGGAGACTTGATATTACTCGTAACATGGTGTTACTCAATTATAATATTTTGCTTGAAAAAACGAAGGCTTCTAGTACTTTAAACGTAAAATTTCAGTCACCAGTGTCAAATGCTTTCTTAAAAGTGATATCAACTGAACCCAGGTAAATTATTTTCATTTAGATAAGCTATTCTCTCGTAAGTTAGTCTGATACTGTCTATATCTCTATGTCATATATCTGTACCGTGAACATCCTGTCTGTTCTTCATTTATAAGGTCTGGTTGTACAACATTCAGAGGGCTTGCTACCGCAGTTAACCCAGTCATGTAAATCAGATTTAGAAGTTCTGTAAAAAAAAAAAAATTCTAGGTTGGTCATCTTTAAGTATACACGTTACTAACTTTTGCTTCTTAACATGAGACATCTCTTTTTTTTTTTTTAATTCAGCATTCAGTGCTTTGAAAACAAACGACCCCTTTATTCCTAGAACCATGGAAAAAAACTCACCACTGTACCCGTCTGTCCCTGGACTTATATTGTTATGCACGTCTTTCAATTCAGTTGCACAGATAAAGAAAAAACATTCTTCTGGTATACCCCGGGATAAAATCATATGCGTTGCATTTGAATTAGATGTATTGTGCAGTGGCCTATGCTGGCTTCCAGACTGTTTCTGAAATCAGTCTTTGTTTATTGTAATATCAACATAAACATAACCTACTTCTAAATGTAAAACATACTATTGTCAGTCAATCATTCATAATTATCTCCACACATCTATTATATAAAGCTAAGTTTGTCTAGTCTGTCTGTTCGCTTATACACGGAACACTACACGGCCACAGTTTTAGGCCGATCGCCACCAAATTCGGTATCAAGTATCCTTGGTGTCATACAAACGGCAACGTCGGGTCGGCATTCACGTGACGCAGTTTGCGTCCACACTCAACATCGGAACACTACACGGCCACAGTTTTAGGCCGATCGCCACCAAATTTGGTATCAAGTATCCTTGGTGTTCTACAAACAGCAACGTTGGGTCGGCGATCACGTGACGCATTGCGTCGTGACGCAGTTTGCGTCCACAGACGCAAAACTCGACATCGGAACACTACACGGCCACAGGTTTAGGCCGATCGCCACCAAATTTGGTATCAAGTATCCTTGGTGTCCTACAAACAGCAACGTCGGGTCGACGATCACGTGACGCATTGCGTCGTGACGCAGTTTGCGTTCACAGACGCAACACTAAACGGCCACAGTTTTAGGCCGATCGCCACCAAATTTGGTATCAAGTATCCTTGGTGTCCTACATACAGCAACGTCGGGTCGGCGATCACGTGACGCATTGCGTCGTGACGCAGTTTGCGTCCTCAGACGCAAAACGGAACATCGGAACGCTACACGGCCACAGTTTTAGGCTGATCGCCACCAAATTTGGTATCAAGTATCCTTGGTGTCCTACAAACAGCAACGTCGGGTCGGCGATCATGTGACGCATTGCGTCGTGACGCAGTTTGCGTCCACAGACGCAAAACTGAACATAACAACACTACACGGCCACAGTTTTAGGCATAAGGGTTTTTTAATGTGATAAGTAGTATTAATATGTAAGAAGTTTGAGTGATATATGGAACAGATGTAGACTGCTTTTGCTGTTTAAGAAAGAAACAAAAGCATGTTCTGTATGATATTGCCTTTAACTAAGGTGAATACAGAACGCTTTATCATGACTTGGGACTGAAGGCAAAGTAAAATTCAGCAGAACCTGAAAAAATCCTCTGATTTTAGAGTTCTCCGTTTTAAGCCCTGATTACTATTGTAATGATCGTTCGGTTTACAGATACAGAGGGATGTTAGGAACGCCGTTCACCACATCTTATCAAAATAAAATCCCGCTAAAAACCGTTCTTTTTTATTTTTCACTATATTTTTATATAAATCGGTTTATAAGAAATAAATGGTTGAACGAGGGCTGAAGACCTGAGTAATGTAGGCTTATAGACTCCCTCCCCCCCCCTCTCCTCTCTCTCTCTCTCTCTCTCTCTCTCTCTCTTTCTTATAATACCCGGGTGACGCCGGGTAACCGGCTAGTCTGTTATATAAAGCTCAGTTTGTCTGTCTGTTTGTTCGCTTATACACGGCCACAGTTTGAGGCCGATCGCCACCAAATTTGGTATCAAGTATCCTTGGTGTCCTACAAACAGCAACGTCGGGTCGGCGATCACGTGACATATTGCGTCGTGACGCAATTTGCGCCGGGGCGAGACGGGGTCGAAGCGCGTAAGCGCTAGTACATACATAAATACAAACATGTATATTACGTTTTTTTTTATTTCCAGTTTCTTTTCTTGTTAATTTCATTTGCAGATGTATGTTGGGGGAGGATGCTACATCTACAAAATAAACAGAGTCAGAAGTTTATGACCTTTATGGAGATTATAAAACCTGTGTCTTCTTGTACAGCATCAGTTGATCGTTCTTCAGTCAATGAAGAAAAGACTTCCTAAAATACTTTGTGGTGTTTTTAATCAATGTCATCATAACACACTTTTTCCTGCATCAATATTAGAAAGGAGTGCCTCCCAAAACATGACTTTGTTCTGGTGATTGTAAAAATGAATTCTACGTCATTTTCGGCTTCCACCCAGAGATTTTGGATACGCTTCAGGCTTAAGCTGGAAGACAAAAATCACATCGCCGGGTTTCAAGCAATTCACGGGTGTATTTCAGAGAGTGTTGCCTAAATTCCTAATCAGCTCAGCAGTGATTTTCTCTGGCATGTCAGGTCTAACACCGAAATATTCTCTGAAAAAGGTGCAAGGGATACAACCCTGTCGTGAAGTTGCAGATCAGTATTAAACTACACAAGATCCTTTAAATCATCCAACTATTATTGATCAGCATACAAAGAGTGTTTCAAATCCTATGGACACTCGTGTCTTTCTTTCATGGACAGCTCAGTGTCGACTTTTTCCCCCACGTCAGTACCTGTGGCGATTTCTTGTCAAAGTTCATAACGGACGTTCATCAGGCTTTGTCACTTAACATCATCATCTTCGGCTGAGGGAGCGGTGAAGAACGGCGTCTTCATCAAACACACTGATGAGAAACTGACCCCCACAGCCTTTCGGACTGGAATAAATTCCTCCAACTGCAGAGCAGAGTCAACAGTTCTGCTCCACGCTGAACAAGCGTTCACAGTCAATCGACTCACCACCTAAGACTGCTACCTTCACTGGCCGTAGACCTCTGCTGCAGGGACTTCAGAGAAACAAGTGAACAGCAGCTGAAAAAAAAAAAACAGAAGAAAAACCCTCCACGATCTTTCAAGACGATCCACTATTGTACTGCAGTGGATTCCATTCGACTGTGGGATCACCGGGAAGAGAAGGCTGACGCTCTCTCCAAGGCAGGCAGCAATATGGAGCAGTTCAGCCACTCGGTGAGTTACATAGAGGCCAAAACGATAATCCACAGCCGATATCAAAACCAGTGGAAGGGAAGGCTGGATACAGACAGTGATGTTGATCCAATCCATCAGTTCCAGTGATACCAGCAAACAATCCTGACTGAGAACCGGCCACTGCCGGCTTCTGAGCCACCTCAGCCGGATCAAGATCGCTCACACAGATGAATGTCCGTGTGTCACTGCATCTCAGACCCCAGAACACATCCTTCAATACTTTCCAGCCCACAATGTTCTACGGCATCAAACCTGGCCGGACGGATCTGGCGCAGCCAATAAAATCGACCGAAGAAGAAGAATCCGCTGGAGCCTTTTTATGCAGGGTGTTTCTGTGTGTGTTGGATCAGCACAGGCAGCGCAGAACACCCGTCAGAAAGGCTCATCAGCAAACTAGTGCTTCCTCTGATAGTTTACCTCATGATGGGCTGTTAGTAATTGCTCCTTTTGCAGTGACGCTATCGAGACTGAAACAGAATGAATATGGGTTTGATAACTGACTGAGAGAGAGACAGACAGACAGACAGATAGAGATAGACGGATGGATTGATAGATAGATGGATAGATAGACAGAAAGATAAGCAGACAGATAGAGAGATAGATAGACAGGCAGATAGATAGATATAGATTGTAGATAGTAGATTGGTAGACAGACGGTAGATAGTTGGATAGATCAATAGATAGACAGATGGATGGTAGATAGATATAGACAGACAGATAGATTAAGATAGATAATTAGATAGACAGATAGATAGCTAGATACAGACACTCAGCGGTCAAGAGGGCTCTACCACTTGCTGTGCTAAGCCATGGACAGCAGGGTAGAAGGTTCAATCTGGTTCATGTGTGTATTCTCCCGCACTATGTCTCTGGTGACCTGCTGTGAAAGATACATTAATTTTATTCGTGATCTGCCACAAACATTCACTCCAGACGAGGTCACAGGCTTCCTTGAAGTCATAACATTGGGGCGGAGATCACATGACGATGGTCAAGATTCTTATGTTTGTACTTTCGAGACGCTTACCTAAAGGACAGTTCGATCTACCTCATAATTATCCTTTTTTTTTCTTTTGGCTTACAAGTGCTACATACTGAGCAAGGCTGTTGTCTTGTTGCTGGTTACTTGCTTCCCCGACCCTCACAACCCCCACCCCCAGCCGTACATTTTTTCTTAGGTTCAATAGTAGACATACATAATACTCTTTGCAGAAGATTTTTTCCTACCCTTTCTCTAAAGCGCAGGTTTGTTGTTTGATGTAGTCAGTCTCTGCAAGGACTGTTTTTCTGTTCTGAAATATTTGCTCCGTTCTGACTGGGCTATAAGCAACATTACCTCTTTTATCAGAAACAAAATAGAGTGCTTTTCAAAAATCTGTCTTCATGTAACCTTTGCTTCAAATATAATTGTGCATCAACACATCAGTGAAGTGCGTGAAACATTTATCGAAATACAACTGATAAACATTGCAGATCCGAATGAAATTCATTTTAATCCGGTTATTCATTCACTCATTTGCCTTTTTTAATTTTTTTTGTTTTGGTTTGTTTTACTCGCTTATTTATTTGTTTTATTGACATATTTATTATTCAACAAAAATTATGTCTCTTACTGAGCGCGTAGCAATTTCTGGAAACGAAGCTCCTTTGCTTTGCGCCGTTTTTCCAATATTATATTCAGTGTATAGAGGAACGGGTTGAGAGCTGAGTTGAGTGGCAGCACAAACTTGGCAATGGCCACGTTCACCTCTCCGGAAATGACGACATCACAGGCTGCTAGAACACCGCACAGACCAACAGGAAACCAGCATAGAAAATCTGACAGCAATGGATAGGAGGCGCCTGGCGATGGTGGCTTCTTTGGATTGGGCACTCTCAGTACCATTGTCTTTAGTCTTAATCAGCCAATCAGATACAGTGTTACTCCTAACTGACAACTAGATAAGAAACTGACCCTCACCAATCATGATAAAGATGACCAGGTTGAAGACAATAAAAATACTGAAGGAACAAATATGACCAGCAAAGTCGACTCTGGTGACAGGCAGTTGAATGCAAAGTTCTGTCTGGCTGTAGGCTTTCCAGTGCGATGTCACAGGAAGCAGAGGTATGGTGGCCAGTGTGAGTCCCAGTGTCCAAACGATGAGACAAGCTACATGAGCTGATCTAACTCCGAATCGGATATGACTGAAAGGAAAACGGAGAACAAGGAATCGATCTAAAGTGATCAAACAGATTAAGAAAGCTGATACCTCAGACGATAACAAAGACAAAAATCCTGCAATACTACAAAGTAAGCTGTTTTTCCAGGCAGCTTCATTCCAAATGTAAACGCCAGCAAAAATCTGGTCAGCCACTCCAATGACGACCAAATACACTCCCATCAACAGGTCAGAAACACTTAAATAAAGGACAAATATGATAAATCCCGCCTTTGTGCTTTCAGACAAGAAATATGTACGATACACAAAACCAGCAAAGTTTCCCAGAGTAGAAAGCACCGCGAATAAAGCGAGAGCGCCACGAAAAGCAACAGATTTCAACAAATCATCGCAGGAGGAGATTTCATCGGATGGCGCCAAACATTCACCTCGGAAATTGCCTGGTAAAATAACAGAACAACATAATTTGTAGTTATCCGCAGAAACATACATCAGATTTTTCATGTCTTTCATGAAATCTGGAGTGAAATCAGTTACAGGGCAACCCCGAAACTTCAAAATCCGAAGATTTTGAAACAGACGATTTCCACGCAATGATGTGATTTCATTCCATGACAAATCCAGAACTTTTAGGTTGGGCATAAGAGCTGACAACACGGTCATGCTGAGAGAATTGGCTTGGATACGAGAAATATTCAAAAGCACTAGAGATGAATGTAGATATTGAGTTGATACGGCAAAAATACTTCTGGACAAAGGATTACGCATGAGAATCAATTGTCGAAGTTAAGGCATACCAGAAAAATGGCTGAAATTTACAAAACGAAACAAATTGTTACAGAGATCCAAACTGTGAAGATTGTGTAAATTAACTGTTGTTAATGTTTTCCACCCACACGCCTGCACACCCAGGTGGATCAGCATGGTGCTGTTTATGATCTCATCAAGACGGATTCCACTACCTCCAGCATCCAGAAAACGCAGCTGTGGAAAGGAGCTAATGTGGAAAGGGTGGTTGCAGTGAAAAGCCAATCCATAGCACATGCATGGCTGAGGACAGGTCAGGCTGCACATCAGTTCATCATCATGCAGAGGGCACTGGTCAAAACCGTCACACAGGTGATTGACATGTAAACAGATTGTGTGGTAACTCTCGCGACATCGATAAAATCCTGCACACGTTCTGTCATTCCTGCAATCAACTTCGTCCTCATGATTTGGACAGTCGAACATGCCATTACACCTAACATAGACGGGTAGACAGTAACCGTTGTGATGACACTGAAAGTGAGTGTCTGGGCACCTTGTGTTGTTCTCTGGTAGAGGAGCCAAGTTGAATCCTCCAGCTATGTCAAAATTGATCACAGCAGGGGTGTTCTATCGTAAAATGTGTAGTATGCGGAGTAGTGACAGTTTGCCTCGTCAATGTTTGTCAGGCAGTCATTGAAACCATCACACTGTTTGTCCTTATCTATACACTGAACAAAAGACAATGACAACAGATCTTATACACATATTTGAGCACTTTCCATCTGTGGAAAATGTAACGGAAGTGGAGACATCAGAAATCAGCATTTCTATTAGAATTGCCCCCCCCCCCCCCCCTCCCCCCAATCTAAATGCAGATTACAGATAAGAATAGAAATTTAGGAAAAGAAAACACTTTATCATTTTGCACATGTGGGAAAGCCTTTAATCTCAGTCAACAATTTCAAAGGTTTACATTGGACTCATCTCTGTGTGTAAAGGTTAATGCTTACGTGTGTGCATTTATTTCGAAAAGTCTTAGCACCAATATTACATGATGTAGTGGGCAAAGCAAATACTTCTTAGAAGCGCATGATTTCAGAAGTACTTTGCTTTGTTTAAGAAAAGTTGGATTTTTTTCAGTGCATCATTACAATGCACCGAAGTTAGCCGAGTTAACAAGACAATAATTAGAATTTACTTTATCTCTGTCCTCGTCTGTATTTTTACATAGTGGGTATTGAAAAGACAGAAGAATTGTTTTGTGGCTATTTTCTCCCCACAACTGAGAATGTGGATCAAAAGAAAACGATGGTAGTAAAAAAAAAATTTAAAAAAGAAGCAAAATTCTATGCCAATATGCTGTTTTCAGGGGGAAAAAATGTGTGTGTGTGTGTGTGTGTGTGTGTGTGTGTGTGTGTGTGTGTGTGTGTGTGTTGTGTGTTGGGGGGGGGGGGGGGGGGGGGGGGGGGGGGGGAGAAGAAAATGTCAGATGGATTTTCTAAGATATGTTGCAAAAAGGTGAAATGTAAGGAGAGAACAGGGGATCATAGAAAGGAAAGAACACTGACCTGTCCTTGTCCACAAGAGATCATGTCTTCCTTGCATGAAAGATGTTCACAGAAGCCTTCCTGACGTGTATCAGAACAATCATCACGGAAATCGCATACCAGACTGTAGGGCACAAACTCCATAGATATGTCACAATAAAAGTACGGCTGTGTTGGTCCTTGGGACACACTGCAAGTCGCTCTATATGTCTCTGCAGTACTTTCCAACCCCCCCCTGCATCGAGTTCTGGAATCACAGGCGAGTAATTCGTGCGTAAAGTGCTCCATGGGGCAAGTGCTGAGATGAACATTTAGTTTCGTCGTATTTCGGGGTGCGGGAAAGTGAACAGGTATGCTGTTGTGTTGTTCGTCTGAGACCGGAAGTTCACAGAACACGGCATCTGCTAATGTATCACAACTGGGTAAATATAAGTTGATGACAGGGAACTCCATTATGCCACAGCTATACCTATGAGAAGCCAGTAATTTTTCTTCAGGCAAAAAGAAAACAACCGAACCACTCTCCCACCTCAAAGTATTTGAATACCTGAAAATAAAATGAATTCGTAGAACCGAGATTTGAAAAACAACAGCAATAACAACATGCAGAAGAAATGGAAGAAGAGAGAGAGAGAGAGAGAGAGAGAGAGAGAGAGGTTGCTTCAGGACGGCTTGACATTGACTGCTCCCTTTGGATTGCCGGTGCCAGGGCTGTAGTACGAGAAGCTAGTCTGTGACTGTGGACGGAGGAGGGGGTGGGGTGGGGCAGAGTGAGCAGCGTGGGTGCAGTGCCACTGGAGAAGAACGGAAGAAGAGACAGCCCCCTCTCCACACTCCCTCCCCCCCCCCCCCCCCCCCAAAAAAAAAAAGAAAAAAGAAAAAAAAAAGTGAAGTTGACACAGAAAGCTCTTGTAGACCGGCAATCAGTACACATTCAAGTGATCGATACATGGTTTCAAGAAACTTCAAGAATGTGATTATGGCTGAATTATATCTCATAATTATTCAACAGAAGTAATCAAGAGATGTATGTTGCCATTTCAGATTGGGCATTACAGACCACTTGATGGGTCCCAGGCATTGCAATAGCAGTGCCAACAAGACCTGCCCAATTGGCAGATCCAGTTTTGGAAACGAGATTCATTTCCTTCTCAAATGTCCTCTTCATGTTCATTAATATAAGATCGCTCTCTCTCTCTCTCTCTCTCTCTCTCTCTCTCTCTCTCTCTCTCTCTCTCTCTCTCTCTCTCTCTCTCTCTCATTCAGAACTCTGTGCACTTCGCCAATAGTCGGGATTTCATCAAACAGGAAAACAAAATTAGCTTGGCTGTTTGATTTTCCCTGGTCTGTTGATATCCTATCTTCCTATAAAGCTCGCTCAAGGCCCCCTCATACAAACCCACGCACACATTCTTCCTGCCACAGCCTGACCACCGATTTTGCAGGGAAAAAAAGCGAATACTAGTATGCCGTCATGAGGCAACCCACCAGAGGAGACACTGCATTACTGCCGCGTCATTGTGAAGGTGTCTGTGGTACTTGTTCCGATCCAGCATACCAAAGATACCGTGTACAATGCCTTCAGCTGCCGACAATAAGTCGCCCGCCCTGCGTGATGAGTGCCCCACATGATCTTGTCAACAACACATCTGGACACGACCTCCTAACAGGTATTGAGGAGAAGTCACAACTGAGGTCAGCACGACAGCAGGACATGAAGGGCCACAGACAGCAGGACATGAAGGGCCACAGACAGCAGGACATGAAGGGCCACAGACAGCAGGACATGAAGGGCCACAGACAGCGGGACATGGTGATGATGCCTGATTAGAGTGAAGGTGACTGAAATGGTGCCATAGCCTTTCACTCTGCTCTGTGATTTCATACCAGGACCAGCTGACACAAACCTTCAGAGCTGGTCAGGAACTTTAAGTAACACCCGTAGAAAACCATCCATGAAGTGGAAGAAATTCGACTAAATGTTCCTCGGCTTTCAGTCTGAGCTCCCAATACACTCAACAATCTTGAGCAAGAGTCGGCTAAGGAAAAGATATTTAAAAAAAAAAAATCAATTTGCTGTGTAAATAAAACTGCTTAAATAAAATGAGGTTTTCAGGAACAGAAATAATTAAAACCATTACATAGTATTATGAAAACTCCTTTCTCCTCGAACTGAAGCCAGATCGATTTTTGCACTACCAGGAGCCGCACGCTTCAAAACCTCCATGAAGGTCCTGTTCTCCTGGGGAGTCTCCAAACTGACCAAGGAAACCCCATGTCCTCGACATATCTGCGCACCGTGCTTACCACGAAATGAACGATCTTTGTGAATTTTGTTGATGTACCATCTTCCCCCAGCGTCTATCTGTAATACAGATTGACAAAACACATACACTAAAAAGGAAACTGCATACGTGCGTATATGTATGTATGTACGAAGTCAGTGATGAAGGATTCACTGACGAAGACATGTCTTGATTTCAAATGTAAGTCATGATGAAATTGATATTGCGACATACGTTCTTTCATTGTGACTTGAGACCATTGATTACAGCAACTTTTAAGATAATCTGGAAATCAACAAAGGCTACTGGACAATTGTGTTTTCTTCAATTAATACACCAGACTATTTGTTGAAATTGCTTGCAATGCTGTAACTTGCTTCACTTCAGATCTCTCAGATTTAAATGATTGAGTGCCAACCATCGTCTATCAGTTATCTTTGGCTTTTCAGCTGCACTCAAAGTATATCTTCCACAGTTATCCATTAGAAACACTTTTGACGATAATTACTTAAAGCAAGAAGACACCATCTGAATTTGCATTTTAGTGGGGGGGGGGGGGGGGGGGGAATAAATCATATGTTTGAATAAGTTTCTCTACAAAGATACAAAATGTTCATAAATATAAGAAAGAAAGTGTCAGCAAATGTTTTAACCCATTTATGCCTAGCGTCCCTATAGTGGGACGCTATAGTTATTTGCCCTTTATTGGCTTAATGTTAAAGATAAGGCAACTAAATTGTGATAATTAGTTAAAGGGAAGCAACTACTATAATTCTACTACACACAAGCGTTATCTCCCTTGGAATGTATTTCCGGTTGTCGGCTATTTGTGATGAACCACATGGTTGAAAACAGTCGAGATGGATCAAAGCAGAAGGTAAGTCAATATCTCTTTTGTCAAACACATTTTTAATGATATTATTGAAGTAAATGTGATACGTAGGATATAAACTAAAACCGTGTATGATGATATAAGCTTATTGTTTATAATAGGTAAAATTTGTTGCGTTTGATAGGCGTTCCACTATAGGGACGCTAGGCACGAGCGGGTACAGGTTTTTCATTTCATGCTAGTAACATTTTTTTGTGTGTTTGAAATCAGTCTAAATTGTAACAGTGCTGAAATATTTATGTTACATTGTTATTTCGTTTCATGATATGTTATAATTTTAATGTATATATATATTTTTTTTTTCGTTACGTCAATGTTATTAGTTACAGGATTGATAAACATGCACAGGAGAAACGAAAAAAACAAACAACATGACACATCATGTGTTTCTTATTTATTCCAACTTATCTCTAAAGATGAAATAAAGTCAAACTAATCGAAGAGCTGGATAGCTCAGTCAGTAGAGGGTTCGACTCTTATTCCAAAGGTCAAGGGTTTGAATCCCGGCATTACTGAAACTGGTTCGCTGGTGTTAGGACAATGTGACCAGCTGTCTCTGATCCGCGAAAGTGGCTGAGACGTAAAGCACCAAAACAACCAACAGTCAAACTAACCTAAATTGTGCATGCTCGACTTCCTTGGTGCTTACTTTATCAAAACGATCTCTGTTTTGCAGACGATACAATGTAAATGAAGTACTGGATATCCTTGAAGCGGACACTGCTTTCCAAACTGCCAATATCTACATTGATCCCCCACCTACTGATGAATTGACAGACGAGGACAGTGGAGATGAAGATGCTGAAATTCACAATCTGAGTGGGCGGCAACTTCAGTCATCTGCTTCAGCAACAGTCGTTTATGCTGACGGAAGACAGATCACCGGTGGTGACAGCACTCAGTCTACTCCCCACGAGAACGACATGGTCAGTTTTTATAGTTATTTTTCTCACATACCTACCTCCCTCTATTCCCTCTCCCTCCCTCCCTCCCTCCCTCCCTCCCTCCCGAGAGAGAGAGAGAGAGAGAGAGAGAGAGAGAGAGAGAGAGAGAAAGATAAAATACTATAATTCAATACCTAAAACGTGTGTTGTGTGTGTGTGTGTGTGTGTGTGTGTGTGTGTGTGTGTGTGTGTGTGCAGGATTCAGATGAACACGTTTCTGAACTGGGGAATGCAGAGTACGGTGCAATCTCTTCACAACGTGGCAAAAACGCAAAGCTGGCTCGGAAAGGTTCGCACCTTTCTGGCCATCCTATTTCTATCTGGTTACTGCACACTTTCCCGACGCAGAATGTACTGGTCCAATGACATGGACATTCATAATACAGCTGTCACCTCAGCCATGAGCCGAGACAGATTCGAGGAGATCATGAGATACCTCCATGTGAGTGACAACACCAACCTTGAAGCTGATGACAAGATGGCCAAAGTCAGACCACTGCTGACCATGCTGAATGAAAGAAGCGTTCGTTACTTTCTAAGACAACAGAATCTCAGCATTGATGAGAGCATGGTCCCGTACTATAGTCGGCATGGCTCAAAACAATTTATAAGAGGCAAACTCATCCGATTTGGATTCAAGATGTGGGTCCTTGCTACCCCCTTGGGATACGCCGTCCAATTTGAGCCCTACCAAGGGGCGAAAGGATGGCAAGCTGTTGCGGCCTGCCCTGGTGTGGGAATGGGAGGATCAGTTGTCATCGATCTTGTATCTGAGGTCCAAGGAGAATATGCTTTCCACCTCACGTTTGACGACCTCTTCACGTCACTGAAAAACTCGTGGACTACCTCTCTTCCAAAGGCATTGCATGCACAGGAACCATTCGTGCAAATTGGGTTGAAGACTGTCCGCTGCGATCAGTGCAGGAGATGAATAAAACTCCAAGGGGCACCTTCGACTACTACACTGACACAAGCAATGCAATAATTGTGCTTCGTTGGTCCACATTACATTGCGTTTAGCATCTTTGAAATGAACAAAACCTATTTCAACGTTACTTTATCCGGTCCATATTACATTGCGTTTAGCATCTTTGAAATGAACAAAACCTATTTCAACGTTACTTTATCCGGTCCATATTACATTGCGTTTAGCATCTTTGAAATAAACAAAACCTATTTCAACGTTACTTTATCCGGTCCATATTACACTGCGTTTAGCATCTTTGAAATGAACAAAACCTATTTCAACGTTACTTTATCCGGTCCATATTACACTGCGTTTAGCATCTTTGAAATAAACAAAACCTATTTCAACGTTACTTTATCCGGTCCACATTTTTCTGAGGTGTAGGGGCAAGGGACCTCATCTTCGCTGTGTGCACACTGGGGAACCAGGTCGCAGGGGAAGTGTTGAAACAGATCAGGCCAAACAGCTGCTGAGCAGTTCCAGATGGCTGGCCTTTCACGCGCTATTGGGAACACTGGGCCCAGCACTCGCTTGGGTTTCAACTTTTCTGAGTGGAACGAGAAGCGAAGGCGGAATCCAGTGTGCTCAGAAGCATCAAGGCCGTTGGAAAAGGCTAAGGATATGAGGAATTCCTGATTTCTTTTAATGTCAAAGTCACTTGGGAATACAAACGCAGGAAACAGAAACGATTTGAGTTTTTGAAGAGAACTCTGCCTTGAGCCACAATGACCAAGGTACGTGATCACACTTTTACCAACGGCAGTGTCCCAGATGAGATAACTGATGAAGATGATGTTGTCACTCGGCCGGCTGAGGGTGACACAGCTTCTCATTAGTGCAGGGTATTGGGTGGATCCATCCAGTCCGGGTGTCTGTATATATCCTGCATAGCAGGTTCAGTTTCAGGCAAGGAAGTGTCATTGCCTGCAAAACAATCTTTGTGTGCTAAATTATACCCACTATGCAACGGAGCCTCGCATATAGATGTAGATGTAAGTATTAATTTATATCTACAGATAGACGGAATAGTGAACAGACAAAATGGGATAGGGACCTTATTCCTACACTCTGTATTAACATACCACACTCATCTAGCGCTCAGTCTGTATTAACATACCATACTCCTCCAGCGCTCAGTACTCAATACGTATGTGACTTTCCTGTTTGAGGTGAAAAACGTTATAGCTTTTCCCCCGTCAGGGTGTGTATACACGCAAACATGTCAATATATGTATGACATAGTGATTACACAGTTCTAAAGGATGTGGGTAGGCTTCTCATAAAAAGAAAACTGATGACTCTTTATCTCGGTACTTTGTGGATATGCACACACCCATTCTTCTTTTATGGGATATCTTGTTCCCTATCCATGGTGCTATTGATACCCTGTTCCCTATCCATGATACTGTTGATATCCTGTTCCCTATCTATGGTACTAGTGATACCCTGTTCCCTATCCATGGTGCTGTTGATATCCTGTTCCCTATCCATGGTACTGTTGATATCCTGTTCCCTATCCATGGTGCTATTGATATCCTGTTCCCTATCCATGGTGCTGTTGATATCCTGTTCCCTATCCTGTTCCCTATCCATGATACTATTGATATCCTGTTCCCTATCCATGGTACTGTTGATATCCTGTTCCCTATCCATGGTACTGTTGATACCCTGTTCCCTATCCATGGTACTATTGATACCCTGTTCCCTGTCCATGGTACTATTGATATCCTGTTCCCTGTCCATGGTACTGTTGATATCCTGTTCCCTATCCATGGTACTGTTGATACCCTGTTCCCTATCCATGGTACTATTGATACCCTGTTCCCTGTCCATGGTACTATTGATATCCTGTTCCCCGTCAATGGTACTGTTGATATCCTGTTCCCTATCCATGGTACTATTGATATCCTGTTCCCTATCCATGGTACTGTTGATATCCTGTTCCCTATCCATGGTACTATTGATACCCTGTTCCCTGTCCATGGTACTATTGATATCCTGTTCCCTGTCCATGGTACTATTGATATCCTGTTCCCTATCCATGGTACTGTTGATACCCTGTTCCCTAACCATGGTACTAGTGATATCCTTTTTAAATTGCTTTAATTCTCAAGGCCTAATTTTTTTTTTTTTTTACTGAGCTTGTCAGTGGTCGAAGTGATAGTCTGAGTAAGATTGTAATTTGAAATCACAAAGGAGGTAACAAGGAATAAGAAAGAAAATGAGAAAAATAGTGTGGTCAACATGACAAACATGTCAGCAGAGAAAACTGAAACTGTCAGAAACATAGAATTAACAACAACAACAAAATCTTGTACACCATGAGCGTCAGTGTCAGTATTACGCAAGAGCAATTATGAAATGGGCCAAATAATTTCAAACTTTGAATTCATCGGCTCTTTTCATGATGATTCTAAACTCTTCCATTCTCAGATTAAATCAAGTATAAGATCTCACAGAAATATGTTTTTGAAAAAGAAAATTCCTCATACTGCATATCCTCATACAGTAAGGTATTCAAGTGGGCAACCTGGGATGAATTTACTCTTAAAACACTATAGCTCACAAATTTACCCGTTTTCACGAAGTGTCGACACTCGGAAACACTGAAATGACAACAACATCAAAAGAACACTTCTCACTCTCCAAAAAAGAAAATGAAATTATTATATACCTGTACTTGAGCGTGTGCACGTGACACACTTGTTTGTGTGCGTATATATGCGAGTTTACGTGTGTGAGTGTGCATGAGTGCGTCCGTGCATGTGTGCATGCATGCATACGTGCGTGGGTTTGTTAAAGGGGTTGTGTGTGTGTGTTTTGTGTGTGTGTGTGTGTGTGTGTGTGTGTGTGTGTGTGTGAGCATGTGTGTGTATGGATATATGGTGTGTGTGTGTGTGTGTGGTGTGTGTGTGTGTTAAAAAAAAAAAAGGGGGGGGGGGGCGATGGTAATAAGATATACTTTCATTTCCTATCTTCTTTCAATTTCTAACACAAAAATGTAAATTAACACTGTATGCAGGTCATATAATGTTATGTCTGGGTGAAAAGCATATCTTGAAAAGCGCGGTACGGGCAATAGAAATACTTGAATTCCTCAGAAATGAAAACAAATATGCGGATCATATTCTAGCCCAGCTCCCTAACGTGATCATCGTTAGACTGAAAACGGAGCCGACGTGGGCCAGACCAAATGAAAAGTAAAAATACTCTTGCGCTTGGAATTTAAATGTAAATCACAACCCACAACGCTTCCCATCTTACTGAGTGACAGCAAAAATGAGATTCATTGACAAGAGACTAAAGACTTGCTTCTCAAGGCTGCTTTGTGCAGGGGAAAGGTGTTGATCTGCAGACCCTGAATGTCAACTGAGATTCCGCACAAAAATTGTGTGTCGTCTGTTCTGCTGTTGTATAGTGGGTGGGTAAATGTTTCTGTCACTAACGAGGCACACAGCTGGGTTAACAAAGAGGTTGCTTCTGTGGATGATGTCTGCCATGACGTCATTCCTTGATTGCGGGCAAGTTAACGTTTGACCTCTCCCTACACGTGGGAGTTTGATGATGATGATGATGATGATGGCAATGATGTTATTTCACTCATAATACTTCCGTCTTGTGTCAAAATAAAACTGTGTCAGATGTAAAGATTGATGCCAATTCGTCAGACACAAAACTATGTGCTAAATAAATTCAAAACTATTTTCACTGTCACCAAGGGCTGTGCACAAGTTGGGAGTCAGTCATGAAATTTAGTTGACTTCTTGTGATCTGTGTGGCTTAACTCGCAGTGGAGTCGCAGTGAAATTGTGCTTGCCGACTCCTGAAATCGCATGTTTTTCGCTGTTTAAAAAAAAAAAAAGCCAAAAATTAAATTCAAAATACATCACCATTGGCGTGTTGATTCATCACTTCAATGTAGAAAATGCTCCTAGTAAGGTATCCAAACCAGCATGTGAAAAAACATTTTTGAACCACATGATTCACCCTATATATGTTCACTTGGTCTCAGCACACATTGTCACAGCTGTAAAACTACTCAGAAATGTTGGCTTGAAGTTTGGAAATACAATGGTCAGAACTTGTAATGAAGATGAATGCATAAAAATGAAGTTGGAAAAAAAATCAGAATCGAAAATACCGCCACATAGTGACTCGGAAAAATGCGCTGAAACTGTCTAACTGACCATGAAACATGGTCAAAGGGAAGGAATTAATGCCCAAAATGACACTAGTTTCACTTGCAACAGTTGTTTCCCGCCAATTTTGCTTATGCGATTAAAAAAAAAAAAAAAATCGTAACTTGCCGACGGCAGTCGGGTGCCGTCGTGACGTCAAACGATGTTCCGATTGACGGCAGCCCGGTGCCGTCAAGACTTAATAATTGAGCGTTAACTCAATGAAGTCTTGACGGCAAGTCAAAATCCCATTGCTGTTCGGTTAGAAAAGAGGTAGAAACTATGTTCTGGAAGCAGTAGTTCCTGGTTGCCCCTGAGACAACTTCTTGGTTCACTTGACTGGTGAACTGGTGTGTTTCCAGCACGACAGCTGTTTGCTTGAGTTCCGTGTTGAGATGGAACAACCAAAGTGTGATAGTGAATTATAATTGTTTGGCATCAGGCTGTTGTGTAGCTGGTTTATGTGAGACGGAATTTTTGTACTTTGACTTGAATCCTGATTTCTCTTTTTTCCTCAAAAAGGTTTTCTTATCCACATGCTTACTCATGCTCCATCCATTTGTGACAGATAGACAGAAAGAATGGGTGGGTGCAAAGATTTCCCGAGTTAAAACAGATAGCAAACACAAACGGTTTCTTTTCAACTCGTCAGAATTCAATGAACAGATAGCAAACACAAACGGTTTCTTTTCAACTCGTCGGAATTCAATGACAGATAGCAAACACAAACGGTTTCTTTTCAACTCGTCGGAATTCAATGAACAGATAGCAAACACAAACGGTTTCTTTTCAACTCGTCGGAATTCAAACAAAAATATCCAGACATTCATCGAACAAACTTTATTACATATATAACAGTATTCAAGAAATCAAATAGGGCCTATTTTTCAGAATAAAATTGTAATTTCGCTGAGTGAACGTTTAGACATTCGTGGATATTGAAGCCTAGTCGATCATTTTGAAAGGCAGCAAACTTCCTGCTGCATTAGCAGTCAGCAAATGAAATGAAAGGAATTGCAATTTCGACTCGAGTCTCATTGAGCACTGTTGGTTTTCTAGCGTCGGACATTCCGCTGAAATACACTGTATCCTTTTTTTTTTCTTTTGCGTGATTGTTCAGTGTCCTTTGTTTGCAGTCAAATTGTGAAGAATAACGATCACTTATCCTCGGAAATGTCCTTTTGTCTATATTTTTGGATTTGGACCATACTTGCAGTTTCTGCTAGAACATCTTTGCTGTGTTGATAATCCCAACAGCAAAACTCGTGTCCGTGTTTGGATTTCGTTCTGGTTCATCTCTTCAAAAGTGATTATCTAAGATGTTTTTCTGTTTTGTGTGTGTGTGTGCGTGTTAGATTTGTACTTTCCTTTAGCGAGAATCTTGTTCCATGTCGATTTTATCATGGTAGGCCTATATCCCTTAAACAATAATTATATCTGAAATATTTCTGTTATTAACCAAGTTCTTTGTATAGAAATACAGATTTCACGTTGTCCATAGGTCTACAAGATTTTCGTAAAACCTTGAAGTACAAGACACGCAACCAATAAAAAAAACACAAAAAAAACATGCAATGCGTGCACGCAATAAGTGATCTTGATCTATGGTAGAGTGGATCGATTATTTACATCTTGTCACATCGTTTGTTACACACATTGCCTTGTAATTCTTCGCCCAGGATAGACACCAGCTGTCCATTTTTTGCAGTCTCTGTTTGCCCCAAATGGTTTTGGATTAAAAAAAAACAAAAACAAACAAAAAACAAACTATATTTACGATTGGTTTTGATCTGGAGGTGAGGAATAAAGGTCATGGTTGGCGCTGTTGTAATGGCCGAGCCTTATCCGCCACGAGGACGCCGTTAGCTAGAATGTCATACAGTTGTTTTTGTTGTTTGCTACAGATTCAGGATGTAATCTATTTATACAGTCTGAATATTTAGAACGAGGCCTTTTATCCGAGATGGACAGCCGTGAACCAGCCTTGTGTGATCGGCTGGGGTGTTATGATAATCACAAGAAACTTGTCTCCTGATCATCTCTTGATCTGCGTGCTTCCTGTTTCCATTGTACATGCCAATTATGAACATAGAGTTCCTTGTAACGTGCCATGTGGTGAGATATGTTCATTTTGTCTCAAAATAGCAAGGACGACAGATTGAACATAGACAACAGATTGAACATAGACAACAGATTGAACATATAGTTCCTTGTAGCGTGCCATGCGGTGAGATATGTTCATTTAGCCTCAAAATAGCAAGGACGACAGATTGAACATAGACAACAGATTGAACATAGAGTTCCTTGTAACCTGCCATGTGGTGAGATATGTTCATTTTGTCTGAAAATAGCAAGGACAACAGATTGAACATAGACAACAGATTGAAGATAGAGTTCGTTGTAACGTGTCATGCGGTGAGATATGTTCATTCAATCTCAAAATCGCAAAGACAACAGATTGAACATAGACAACATAGACAACAGATTGAAGATAGAGTTCGTTGTAACGTGTCATGCGGTGAGATATGTTCATTCAGTCTCAAAATCGCAAAGACAACAGATTGAAGATAGAGTTCCTTGTCACGTGCAGTGCGGTGAGATATGTTCATTCAGTCTCAAAATAGCAAAGACATCAATGACATATTAATGACGAAGAGAGAGAGAGAGAGAGAGAGAGAGAGAGAGAGAGAGAGAGAGAGAGAGAGAGCTGATTTTGAACAAATAAGCGAACAACAAGCCTGAACTGTTTAATGTTGCCTGAATTTTACCTAATAATAAATCTGTGTGTATAGTGAATGCATTTAAATATCTAACTATGGTTTTAGCAGTTAATCACATCACTGTTTAACAGACACAGAAAACATGTCGCATAGGCCTATCAAATGTACGAAGTGTATTTACCTTTCTTACCTAAAAAGTATTGATTTCAAAATAACGTCATCGGCTTAGAGAACATTTCACCTGGCATACAGCTAGCGCTCCCTCTCTCCTTTTTAACACGCTAAAATCCGGGATAATTTCTGTGCAGGTCTCACAGAAATAAGATATGCGGATTGTTAAGACGCTGCCTTCAGAAACATCGGAGCTAAAGACCCAGGAACAGCACCAACAATATGTCTCAGCATGTGGTGCAAGTAAGATTGTGAACCAGTGCATCCCTCTGTCTTAATTCTTCAAAGACCATGTGTGTGTGTGTGTGTGTGTGTGTGTGTGTGTGTGTGTGTGTGTGTGTGTGTGTGTGTGTGAGACAGAGACAGAGACAGAGAGACAACAGACAGACAGACAGAGCAATGGAAAATGGTTTATCTGCGTTAGGCCACAGCCGGTACTGAAGGGGGTATCTGTATGCAATGGCATACTAATGACAAAGAGAGACAGAGAGAGAGAGAGAGTTCGAACAAACATGTTTGCATGCAAGTGTGTGTGTGTGTGCGTGTGTGTGTGTGTGTGGTGTGGTGTGTGTGTGTGTGTGTGTGTGCGTGCGCGTGTGCGCGCGCGCATGTGTGTGTGTGTGTGTATGGTGTGTGGTGCGCGCGTCCGTACGTGCGTGCGTGCGGTGTGTGGTGCGTGCGTGCGGTGTGTGGTGCGTGCGTGCAAACAATGGCATCATTTTGTGCAAACCTACGGCCGACATTGGGTCACAACCAATTTTTACAAAAACTCGAGAAGTAGCCAGCACGTCTTGTGTTAAAAATCTCGAATGCCCTCTCTCGAATTCCTGAGTGATTTGGATATACTCATTTTCTTAAATGCCGCGTTCAGTCATAACGGGGAATAATCTTGGAAACAACACACACACACCACACACACACACACACACACACACACACACACACGCACGCACGCACGCACGCACGCACACACACACGTACACGCACGCACACACTCACACAAACACACACGCGCGCGAGCGAGCGCACACGTACACACACAGAGAGAGGGAGAGAGAGAGAGAGAGAGAGAGAGAGAGAGAGAGGAGAGAGAGAGAGAGAAGATGAAGCAAATGCAGCGAACAAGCCAGCCTTTTAATTCCCGTTAAAAGAGTACAATAACAACAACAACAACAACATACACAAACACATTCAATATCAAACAAGTGTATGTTTGGGCTGTTGAGTACACGCTTTCATCTATTCGAACGAGTCCTTGGCCTGCACGAACACGTCACGTTTGTTTTCGGCTTTTAGTCATTGCGTACGTTTCCAGCGAACTTCAGCCACTTCATTGACAACTGCGTGTGATTCGACGTCGGCCTAACCTGTCGGCTACCAAGACAGCGACGTTATAAATACCCCATCTTCTGACAGAGGAACCGTAGCAGATACTATCGTTTCTCTGCCAGAAGACGGCGTGTTTATCTAGCAGCCCTGTTATCCTTGTTCAGCTCGCCAGGCTCGTGTCGTTCAGCTGTCCCACTTGAAAGTCGGTATGGTAACTTCTGCATACTTTTCAAACTGGGAAGTCTGTGTCTTCTTCAAACATTTTCTTCACAAACAACACGGTTGGCTCCAACATCGTATGTAACCTTTGGACACACAGGTGAACACTCGCACGGCAGGTCACTTTTCTACCATTAGAAATGACCACATATGACGTAGATTAGTCTCCATAATTACAGCGGTCCAACTGGACAAATTTTGACTGAATTGTCCGCGAGACTGAGGTTTTGAAACATCTCTAGGGCGTTTGTTTGTTTGTTTGTTTGCTTGTTTGTTCAATTTTACTTTGTTTTTGCGAACCACCGTTCGTTATGTTTCCGAACACGTTTACAAAATCGCTGGTCGCCACATCATGTTATGCAAACAAAAAAGTACATAAAGCTGATTTTTTTTTAATCTGAAGTTTGTGTTTCAAGCGAGCACCAAGCAGAAGCATAATAGACCAGACTTCTGTGTCATCCTTTGTATTAACGACATACCTGACAAAATCAGTGATTGAAGACTGAACACCTCAAAATGGTGATCAAGGATAAATGTAAGAGAGTGTCGTTAATGATTTTACATCCCCGCAAAAATCTGAACTTGTAAACGTCATTATAAACGCACACCTAAAATCGATGACGTCATCACAAATACTGGAGAAAAATGTTAGCTTTTTTTTTTTTCTGCGTACGTAGGCTGATACTCCTGCGGACACTCCCTGTATAGACAGGCAAGGATTAATCCCATCTACCCAACAAAGGGAGTGGAGTTTTGTGTGTATGACCGTTTGTTTTTTTAGCTCGCCATTAAGGCAGCTATACTCCAACTTAAGAGAAGGTGCATGCTATGTGTAACGTGTCATCCATACCAACGGCCAAACTGGCCTTCTCTTCCGAAAGTTGGTGATGGGATTTACGTGTGTTCAAGATGTTATGCGTGCGTTCACACACGGAACCTCGGATTATAGTCTCATTCGAAGGACTGTATGGGAAATGGAGTCAGAACCAATGTTAACTCCGAGGGAAAAAATCCCCCTGTACCGAAACGGCCCGGCGGAGATTCGAACCCGCAACGCCAGGATCACCAAGATTACGAGTCCGGCGCTCTACCACTAAGCTATTCCGGCCCCAAAAATGTGAGCTGAGATCAGAGCACGTCAACAGCCCCCTCAGCCCGTACACCGTCCTCTGTGGTCGGCTGGGCGAGAATTCAACTGATAATGAAGCAACAGACCTCCTAACCCTCGGAAGGGTGTGCTGGTATGTTCGGAGTGAAGAACAACTATTCAATAAGTGTTCACAGTGGAGATATGAATTGTAAGCATACAGCTCATTCCGCATAGTACCTTCGGGGAGGGGGGGGGGGTGGCGGGTGGCGGGGGGAGGGGGGGGTGGGGGGGGGGGGGGGGGGGGGATAAAGCAGAAAGGAATCGTTTGCTTATGTCTTCTTAAACGTAAATGGAAACTGGTATGGTTTTAGGTTGACTGGAACAACAACACAACAACAACAACAACAAATTTGTGATGTAAATGTCAAAACTTGAGATGACAGAGCCGTTAAGTTGTGAGTGATTTATTGCACAGCAGTAAACAGTACAACGGCAGGACGATGCGTTACGCCTGTGCAGGGGGCAGTCGATTTCGGTGAGTTACGTGCGACATATATACAGCGAGGATCAGGGAGGAACTTGTGTGCGTTGGGGAGAGGGGGGGAAGTCTGCATTTGTGCGTTCGTGTGGCGTAATTTGTGTGTGTGTGTGTGTGTGTGTGTGTGTGTGTGTGTGTGTGTGTGTGTGTGTGTGTGTGTGTGCAATTACCAGCACTCTGTAAGCATGGACATAAATGTGTGAAGTTTCCATTCAGCATGCGTGCAAGGCTCGTCAGCTGGTCCGCTGCATAGTCTCTGGAAACACGATGCATTTGTTACATCCTCTAAAGCAGTTATACTTTCATCCACGCCTGTTACTTTGTTTATCTGTCCGTTTGCAAGATTATGTAAAAACTACGGAACTGTCTTCATCGAAACTTAGCAGAAAAAAAAAGTGACTTTGACCCAAGAACGAGCTCGTTTCATTTTGGTGTGGAGCTGTACCAAATGATAGATTCAGGATCTATTCAGCACAATAACGCTCTCTCTCTCTCTCTCTCTCTCTCTCTCTCTCTCTCTCTCTCTCTCTCTCTCTCTCTCTCTCCTCTCTCTCCACACACACACACACACACACACACACACACACACCGATTTACCAAAAGAAAAAAAAAAGGAAAAAAAAAACAAACTGTTGAAACGATGAAATATGACCGAAGCATGAACCTGCTAAATGTTGTTACAGATCCGGATCAATATCCTGTACAAAGAGCGGGTCCAGAATCCGTTCGACACTGACCGAGGTCTACGGTCTCCTAAGTGTCCTTTCAGTCTTTGCCTTCGTTTAAATCTGTTCATACGTGACGATATGACTATGAAACGGTCTTGGAGGATATTCTTTTTTTTTATCAAGTGTTGCTAGATTTGTGCATACTGTTTAATGCTGGACACTGGAAAACTATGTGCTCTCCAGCGGTCTCTTACACGAAACCTTACTAGAACAGTCGACAACTATGCGAAAGTTGCCAGCTATGAAGTTTCACCTTCAGCAGGTTGGATCACGTGAAAGCAGACTTAAAGCTGACTTTAAGGTAAGCAGCTTCTAGATTCGTTTATGGAAAAATCCAAAATTTTAGTAATTAACAGTCATGCGCACTGAAAGGTTTTGCAGTCACTTCCTGCAGCAAAAATTGCAGACGGAAAAGCAAAAATGAGGTGATGCAGTTTTCAGTCATGTTACATGGAACCATAGAACTACACAGATCGCGAAAACGCCAATGTCAGCGTAAAGAAACAACGGCAAAGGCTTAGGTAAGATTCTGACTGACCAGCCAAATTTGCCGTTAAGGCTTCGGTTTCATTAGACAGGTAGGTTAAGTGGTCTTACTTTCGACTTTCATTCAAAGTGACTGAACAATACATTTCGTCGTAGATCTAGATCTAGGCTTCAACACACACACACACACACACACACACACACACACACACACACACACACACACACACACACGCACGCACGCACGCATGTTTGCACGACAATGTGTTGTGTGTGTGTGTGTGAAAGACAGAAACGTGTGCATGCATGTGCTTGCGTGCGTGCGTGCGTGCATGCATGCGTGTGTCTGTGTGTGCGTGTGTGTGTATCTCAACCTCATCAGTTTTAGGTTAATCAAGAGAGCGTGGCAGTTCGTATGTAATATGACGTATTATGATAAATAGAGGCTACGAAACCGTTGCTCACGTTTGTAATCCATAGTACAATGTCAACGTCTTGATTTGCTCCCGATAGTATGTGCTGAACATTAATTTGACTTTTTGTTTTTTAATTGCCCTGCGCTAAGGCAGTGACAGGAGGTAGGGCATTTGAAATCTTTTTGGAATGTTTTTCCACAACTCTCCAAGCCCCAGTCCATGCTTCCAGCACTGCCATCCCGTTGGTCCGCCACTACCATTCCTTCTGCTATCACCCCCCTCACCAACGTTGGAAGAATGCAGCCCTGTGTCATTTCAACAACGCTGTGCACTGGCCAGTCAACCGGTGTCATTATGTGCGGAATCTGGTCACCAACCTAGTTGGGCCCCACGAAACACTACTGGCAACCGTCAAACGACGGAAGATGGCATGATTTGGCCACGTCATACGTCACAACACCCTCTCCAAGACCATCAAGGTACCGTTTAAGGAGGGCGCCGACGAGGACGGCAGAGAAAGAGCTGGTCCGAAAACAAAGGATTGGATCAAAATGACCATGCCGGATCTCCTCACGACAGCTGCCAACAGAGGAGCCGGGAGAGAAACGGCGGCTGCCTCATCACGTCCCCCTCAACGACCCCAGCGGTCAGGAGAACGAGTGAGTGAGTGAGTGAACGTTGCTGCTGTCAAGAATATCATGTTTGGTTCTATTACATCGTATGTTTGCTTTAAATGTAAACTCAGTTCATGGACATAACAAAGATTAGAGCTGTTGTTGGCAATTGTTATTAAGCAGTCACCTGACTCTTAGAATTCTTAAGGTTGTTAGACTCCTATTTTTTTCCTCAGACAGGGTACTGACATGCGAGTCAATGCACTGCTCGTTATAGTTATTTTCCATGTCGTAAATAAAGTACATAATGTTTTATAACATATCAATTAATACTCTCAGGAATATATGACTGCTTATGTAAAACTCAGCAATGGCACCCGCCGTCGCCAGTCTGTTTATGGGGATGCTAGAAGCTTCACTACTTAACAACGCCCCTACGCCCGTTCCCAGTGACTTCTGGCGTAGGTTTATTGATGAAATTTTTCTATTATGAATAGGTTCGAATATGGCATCCCTCAACGCTGTTCCTTGGTCCAGTTCTCTTCTCAGTACACATTAATGATCTTCCTGTGTTCGTACAAAGCCCTCTGTGACTTGTTCACGGGTGACACAGCCCTTCGTGCCTGCCAGTCTTTAAGTTGAAGATGTAGTCTTTGCATGGCAAGAAAATACAGATCAATTGACCAAAAGGTCCAAATTGAGTCACATGATTTTGAACTCAAATTAAAACCAGGTGAATGATAATAACAACCAGACAAAAACGTCAAAACCTCAACAGCTTGGTGAAAGGAGGGGAAGGGGAGGAGGGGGGAGTGTGTGTGTGTGTGTGTGTGTGTGTGTGTGTGTGTGTGTGTGTGTGTGTGTGTGTACGTGAGAGGGTTGGTGGGAAGAAGATTTTCCCCTTCTGTCTTTGTGCAAAATGTCGTAAAAGGTTAATAGAGGTGTTATATATGTGTGTGTATATATACATATAACCTAAACATTAATGGTAAAGTATGGACAAAATAGGCAACCGAGAAGTTTTAGTGGTGATTACTGAAATTAATGATCATGGACTGATCATGTGTGTGAACAGTGTCAAACAAGTCTACTTCCGTCTAAAGTAAAAACCCTTCTTAAATAATCGCTCTCGCAAATTATTTTTCTATGCCTATGTGAATCTCACGTAGTAATGCTGCAGTAGAACTTCTAAATCAATATCACTGGAAGAGAGGTACAGAGGTCATTGTAAATCCTAGTCCAAATGATGAGACAAGCAACATGAGATGATCTGACACGAAATCGAATATGACTGAAAGGAACACGGGGTGCAAGGAATCGATCCGCAAACGTGACAAGAATTCATATTTGAAATATGTTTATCGCTGGTTGATACGTATTTAGTGTTATGTCCATTCGTTAATGTGCCATGCTCGTTACACCTCGAGATAATCAAATATTTCCTATCTGACTATGACCTACAGGTTCTCCTTTTGGAGATGATAACGTTTTTCTTACCTTATTTTGTCCTTGATTTTCTCCACTGACTGTGTTTTTTGACCTCTGACCCTTCGCCATTTCTAGTGGGCCACCCGGAAACCATGAAGCATCGTGATTATTTTGTCTTTGATTTTGTCCCGTGACTGTCTCTTCGCTTTTGTTCAGAGACACTGCGCTGTGTGTGTGTTTCATCCAATGACATGGACCTTCACGTGCAGCACACACCGTGCTGTATGTGTATTTCACCGTGCTGTGTGTGTATTTCGCAACTCGAAATCATGAATACTTCATTTTCTTTTTCTTTTGTGTGTGTGTGTGTGTGTGTGTGTGTTTTTTAATGCTCTGTCCAGTTATGATCTCAACCATCAGTTACTTTCAGATGCCTGTGCCAGTTTTTGTTTTGTTGTTGTT
>CM065727.1:12632616-12640116 GCA_033310375.1 Conus canariensis
GTCTCCTACTTCAGTCGTGACCACAATTCTCTTGATAGTTATTACATATGTGACAGGTTTGTTTAGGAATTGTTGTCCCCCTTATTCCTCCTCCTGACAGTGCTCTGAGGTGGTTTTCATGGCATCAAACCACTTTTGAATCAGAAGGTTTTCAAAGCAGTTCTCGTTACGCCATCATGAAGCAAATCAAAAGTGTCTCTCAAGCAGTGCCTCTCAAGCAATCCATTCCCTCCCCCTACCCCCCCCCCCCCTCCTCCTCCTCGTCCCCGCCCTTAGTCCAACCCAGCAAAATAAATGAAATCCAATAATATTGAGAAAAAAAAAATGAATAGTACACTCTACGAGTGGCTGCAATACAGACTCTAGATATGTTTAAGTGTCAAAGCATATACGTACATGGTAAAGTCCTCGTTTATGATGAGAAGTGCAAGGCAGTGATACATTGTTCCCCACCCTGGGTACAATCTGAATTTCAACAATGTCAAAGTTTCCCTCATTGTTGCAGACCCTCGTGGAAGATTTTTGTTTCTGTAGAGCTGATCTTACAACCAATAACTGACGTAGTTACATGGGCTAAATAAATGTACATCCGTATCATCATTACCTATAGACATTGCATGGTATATTTGAAACCAAATCCTGACAACTTTAAGTTGTAGACTTGGCTTGGATTTTCAGATCCTTGAACTGTTTTCTTCATTGCTCTTAGGTTCATGAAGTTAATGAGCTTACCAAGCATTAATTGTCTTAATTACAATGATTCCTGATCGACGGTTCTATTATTTGCAACACTGAATTGTTAGAATATGTACAGCAATTTTGAACTCTCAACTCGTTTTTAGTAAACCATATAGGTCTGAAAATGTGGTCATTACTTCATTAAGTTCATTACTTAATTGATCACTCATACTGACGATAATTAAATGGACTGAACTATTGCACCATATATCTGTGTAAAACGTCTCAAGCCAGAATTCCAAGCGTTATGAAGGTTACATCTATATTTCAGACACTCAAAATTAATTGCTTTTACTGTTTTGAGAGTTGCTGATTTACTGAATTATTTCAGATACTGCCAAAATGTAATGGACTTATTACCAGACTTAATCATGAAACTTCAGGATTAAACGGACTTATTACCAGACTTAATCATGAAACTTAAGGATTAAACCAAATTTTCATCAGGACAATGCAAACGAAGTACGAGCAGTCACTTCTCCAATTTAGTGTTCATTGCCCTGAATGTTGTTTATCTTGCCCGAAGATGAGGTCGAAACGCGTCGCGTTTTGTTTTGTAATTAGTTTGTTCATGTTAACCGGCGGAGTTACTTTAAATTCCTGTGAAAATTGATTTCAATTTCCGCCAGCAGTCACCTCAAAATTGAAACTAGTTTACACATTTCAAAACGCGTAAATCAATGCATCGTGCGTGTTCACCCCTGAAACGAGCCACAACAAGAATAAAACAACATTCATTTAAATGGAAGAAGAAGAGTCAGATGGTGAAGATTAGTGTTCCCAAGGATGGGGGGGGGGGGAGGAGGGGGGGGGGGGGGGGAGGGAGGGGGGGGGGGGGACAGGAGAAGAAGGAACAAGCAGTACACACGACTTGTGATTGGTTAACAAAAAAATGTTGGGCCAATTGGGCCAATCATGCAAGTCGTCTGTCATTTCTGGGAAATGGATCAACATGTTGAGACATGTTCCTTATTTTCGGAAATGTGTTACACACACACACACACACACACACACACACACACACACACACGCATGCGCGCACGCACGCACGCATGACACACACACACACACACACACGTACGCACGCATACATTACACACACACACACGCACACACACACACACACACACACACACACACACACCACACACACACACACACACACACTCGTACGCTTCCAAACCCGCGCGGGCGCGTGTCAAGCGACTAACTTCTGAAACGTTACTAGTTCTACTATCTTCTGAAAACACTACTATAATTTTCATAAGATAGTAGTAGTAAAAGTACTAACTTATGAAAATTATAGTAGTGTTTTCAGAAGATAGTAGTATTAGTAACGTTTCAAAAGTTAGTAGTTTCGCGTTGCGACTATCTAGTGAAATGATCTCTGTGTGAAATTATGTCCTCTTTCTTAGTATTATTAATATCCAGGGTCACTGATCGATGGTCATTTGGCCTATTTTCACCGTTTGACTGCTAATCAGTACTATACGGGTTCATGTGAACAATTTATGACGTTGCTGACCAGTGGTCAGTGTCATTGACCAGTAGTCATTTTTGCCCCATTTCCACTGTTTGACAGCTAGTTAGTGTAGAACGAGTTCATGTGAACAATTCATGTTGTGGTTGACCAGTGGTCAGTGTCATTGACCAGTGGTCATTTTGGCAAGTTTTACTGTTTGACAGCTAATCAGTGTAGAACGAGTTTATGTGAAAAATTTATGACGTTTCTGACCAGTGGTCAGTAGCATTCACCAGTGGTAATTTTGGCCCAAATTCACTGTTTGACAGCTAGTTTGTGTAGAACGAGTTCAGGTGAACAATTTATGACGTTTCTGACCAGTGGTCAGTGTCATTGATCAGATGTCATTTTGACCCAATTTCACCGTTTGACTGCTAGTTAGTGTAGAACGAGTGCATGTAAACAATTCATGACGTTCCTGACTGGTGGTCAGTGTCATTGTCCGGTGGTCATTTTCGCAAAATTTTACTGTTTGACAGCTAATTAGTGTAGAATGAGTTCATGTGAACAATTTATGATGTTGCTGACTAATGGTCAGTGTCATTGCCTAGTGGTATTTTTTGCCTCATTTCACTGTTTGACTGCTAATTTCTGCTGTAAACTTGTGAGTGTGTGTGTGTGTGTGTGTGTGTGTGTAAGAGAGAGAGAGAGAGAGAGAGGGGGGCAGTCAAACAGTGAAATTAGGCAAAAATTACCACTGGTCAAGGACACTGACCACTGGTCAGCAACGTCATAAATTGTTCACCTGAACTCGTTCTACACTAACTAGCTGTCAAACAGTGAATTTGGGCCAAAATGACCACTGGTCAATGATCTTGACCACTGGTCAGAAACGTCATAAATTGCTCACATAAACTCGTTCTACACTAATAAGCCAAATGACCATCGATCAGTGAACCTGGATAGTAATAATACTAAGAAAGAGGACATGATTTCACACTGGGATCATTTCACTAGATAGTCGCAACGCGAAGCTACTAACTTCTGAAACGTTACTAGTACTACTATCTTCTGAAAACACTACTATAATTTTCGTAAGATAGTAGTACTATCTTATGAAAATTATAGTACTATCTTAGTACTACTATCTTATGAAAATTATAGTAGTGTTTTCAGAAGATAGTAGTACTAGTAACGTTTCAGAAGTTAGTCGCTTGACAGGCGTGCTCTGCATACGCTCGTACACTGACTCGCTCGCAATTTACTTTTTCACACAGTCCACCGTGCCGTCAGCGAAGACATAGCTCAGACATCGACAGGGAAGCCGCGCGGGCCGGGCGGATTCTTCTGCGGTGAGTTTGGTGCGTTTTCTCATTCATGGCGCAAACGATAAGAAATCTGTGGCTTGATTATCTGCTTCTGTTCCATGTATTTTAAAAAAAAAAAAAAAAAAAAAAAAAAAAGGCTTTTAAACGACGAATGTTCCCAGACACATGCAATGACTTGGTGATCGTAGGGACGTGAAAGGTCTGTGTGTGTGTGTGTGTGTGTGTGTGTGTAAGATGACTTGCTCTCCGGCGCCAGTCGCGCAAAGCAGGCTACCTCTCCAGTTCGCTTCAAAGTCCGTCTGCGATCTCACATCCAAGGTTTCTTTACCTTGCAAGTTGTAATAAATGTGTGTATGTATATGTACCTTGTGTGTGTGTATGTGTGTGTGTGTGGTGAGAGAGAGAGAGAGAGTGTGTGTGTGTGTGTGTGTGTGTGAGGGCGGGGGAATGTATGTGTGATCATCTGTGTCTGTGTCTGTGTGTGCTGTGAGTCGGCAAGGGCAACAGTCCTGCACTGAGCTGCGCGAAAAATGAAAATGAGTAGCGCGAAAAATGAAAATGAGTAATCTGCCGTCTAAAACCAACAGGCATGTTCTTGACGGGGGGGGGGGGGGGGGGGGGTAAGGTTTTCTTTCTAAAGGTCCCCACAAGCATCTGTGACTGTAACCACTCAAAGAGAAGGAAGGAAGGAAGGAAGGAAAGATAGGATCAATATAAGGCGTGCGATTTGGTGTGTTGGGGCCAGCTGTGTGGATTCATTGTCTGTTCGCTTCGCTGGGTCGGTAAGCTGCGTGTGTATTATTAGGGGGTCCACATCAGAGTTTTTCTGTTTCCTATTCACCAGTGTAATATGACAACATTATTTTCATGCTCTCTCTCTCTCTCTCTCTGCTCTCTCTCTCTCTCTCTCTCTCTCTCTCTCTGTGCGCGCGCGCATATGTGTGTGTGTGTGTGTGTGTGTGTGTGTGTGTGTGTGTGTGTGTAGTAGTGTAGTAGTAGTAGTAGTACTTCAGTTTAACGTATGCTCACATAGATATTAGACGAGTGTTGTGTGTGTGTGTGTGTGTGTGTAGTTAGTAGTAGTAGTAGTAGTAGTAGTAGTAGTACTTCAGTTTAACGTATGCTCACATAGATATTAGACGAGTGTGTGTGTGTGTGTGTGTGTGTGTGTGTGTGTGTGTGAGTTGAGTAGTATTGTAGTAGTAGTAGTAGTACTTCAGTTTAACGTATGCTCACATATATATTAGACGTGTGTGTGTGTGTGTGTGTGTGTGTAGTAGTAGTAGTAGTAGTAGTAGTAGTAGTAGTAGTAGTAGTACTTCAGTTTAACGTATGCTCACATAGATATTAGACGAGTGTGTGTGTGTGTGTGTGTGTGTGTGTGTGTGTGTGTGTGTGTGTGTGTGTGGAACGTAGTTTTACAGTGTGTGTGTGTGCGTGTGTGTATGTGTGTGTGTGTGAGATACACACGTGCACACACACACACACACACACACACACACACACACACACACACACACACACACACATGAAAAGTGTCGGAAAAAGAAGTGGTGTGTGTGTGTGTGTGCACGCGCGCGCGTGTGTGTGTATTTGTGTGTGTGTGTGTGTGTGTGTGTGTGTGTGTGTGTGTGTACAGAGAGTGAGAGAGAGGTGCGGTGTTGAAAAGGGTGGGGAAGGAAGGAGTAGGTGGGTCAGGCGTGTTGAGAGAGAGAGAGAGAGAGAGAGAGAGAGAGAGAGAGAGAGAGAGAGAGAGATTAATGTTCTTAGACGGCATTATCTCTCCTCACCCCCCCTTCTCTCTCTCTCTCTCTCTCTCTCTCTCTCTCTCTCTCTCTCTCTCTCTTCCCTCTCTCTCTTTCTGCGTGTGTGTGTGTGTGTTACACACACACACACACACACACACACACACACACACACACACACACACACACACACACACATTTCATAATATTTTTTATGCTTGAAGATTTAGAGACAGCATATTGTAGAATAATGGGGGGGGGGGGGGGGGGGGGGGGGGGGGCTACAGTTTGTGAACTGTAGTTGTCTTAATCAACAACACGGAAATTATTTTCAGAAAAAAAAGTACACAGAAATGATGAAACGACATGTAGATTAGAACAGGAAATTAAGTGTCCCCAAAATAAATGAATAAAACTGTAGGAACGTAACCGGTTATACAAGTAGTACATGACTAAAACAAGAAGAGTGCAGTAATACCACACCAACAAGCAAAAAAAAAAAACAAAACAAAGTCGTCTGTTTAGTTTAGACATAACTTCGTTGATTTATTGACTTTTTTTTTTCACGTGTTCGTTAAGTGAATGAGACTAGAGTTGTCTTTTCATCTTGAAATTTTATTTTGTAGGTTGTTTTGCCTTGGTTTGTTCGCATTGCTTTAAGAACTTGCACGTCACTTAAAACCTGGTATGGCCTTTTTGTTAAGCCAAACTACAAGCAGCACGACTTGGTATTTTCACCGACTGATTTGTTTTTAATTCACTCGTCCCGTTTTTGTTCTCCCAGTTCTGATAGAACAGGGAGTACTTTACAATGGGAACGAAGAAATGATGTCTGTCTGTGTGTCTGTCCGTGTACATCTGTGGCTGATTGTGGAAAATAATCGTGCATTAATTCAAAATTATCAACAGGTTTTTTTTTCCCCGTAAACACACACACCCATACAAACAGAACTAATTTGATCTGACAACACAGTAACTTTGTGCTGATTGTGGAAAATAATCGTACATTAATTCAAAATTATCAACTGTTTTTTTCCCCGTAAACATACACACCCACACAAACAAAACTAATTTGATCTGACCACACAGTACATTTGTGCTGATTGTGGAAAATAATCGTACATTAATTCAGACATATGAGTATTATTAGCCTTTTTTTAAACTGTGCAAATTATTCAGGCATATGATTTTTTTGTTTTTTGAGAAGATGAGTTTAACGTCCTCACAGCCTAAGCTTTTAGGGACAAGTTGATGACGGGGCAGCATTTGCATCGAGGAGTGTTTGGTTTGCATCCTGGCATCCTTGCAACACTCCTCGATGCAAATACTGCCCCGTCGTCAGCTCCTCCACTACAATCACTGGCCCTCGTGACTCATTCACTGTTCATCATCACTTCACCTGCAAATCGTCTGACATCATCTACATCATCGTCTGCCGCCTTTGTCTAATGTTGTACGTGGGTGAATCGTACCGCTCGCTTGCTGAGCGAACAGAAGAACACCTCCGATCTATCCGTCTTTATTATGACACTACTCCAGTTGGCAGCCATTTCAACAAGAATAACCATTCCATCGACGACTTCGCTGTATGTGCCATCTGGAAAAAATGGAAGAGGCAGACATCTCCGAAAATTCACAGAATCTCATTTCATCCCAAAATTTGGATCCTTTCAACCCCTGGGCCTAAATGTGAACATATCATAAAGGGTTCAACGCTGTTTCTACTTCTTGTGATTTACTGTGACCCTCACATTACTGTTTATATTAGGATAGCATGAAGAAGAGAACTGGAAATGTAGTGGGGGGAATGGAGGGGGAGGGGGGGGATATGTTTAGTTGTATGGGGGTAGGGGGAAGTGGGGGGGTGCTTGAGGGTTGGGGGGGGGGGGGTGTTTGTGTGTGTGGTGGGGTGGGGGTGGTGTGTGTGGGGTATGTGTGTGGTGGGGTGGGGGACGGGGGCGGGCCAGGGGTGGGTGGGAGAGGGGGCGAAGTGTGTGGGGTATGCGTCTTGTGGGGTGAAAGTGGGGGGGGGGGGGGGGGGGCGGTGGGGGAGGAGGAGGAAGGGGGGAAGTATATGGGGGGGGGGGGGGGGCTGGTGGAAAAGGAATTGATAGGGAGGCTGTTAGCAGAAACCTAACAGACCTAACACATGTAGCAAACGTTTGCATTATGCAGCGCTACCAGGTGAAAAGTGTTGCACAATACTGTTGTGACATCAATTTTGTTT
>CM065727.1:12650116-12662616 GCA_033310375.1 Conus canariensis
TCTTAATTTCATGTTCCCAGTTTCTCCATCTTCAACCCCCCTCTCCTCAAGTCCAAATCTTTGCCAAGTTATTACTATGAAGACAGTTGAGTTGTTGGCCTGCGCTTGTTTTTTCCCCCACTATTAGATTGTTCGTCTTTGTATTTGTCTGACTTTATTCAAGTTTAAAAGGCTGTGCCAGTCTTGAATAAAAGTTACTCTGTGTTAGGTTTTCTTATGGGAGCAAAAGTTACCCCCACTTGTTTACTGTTTAAGCCACTTCCTGTTCACTCGTTGTGGATCCTCACACGTGGGAGTTAATTATTTATCTTAGTTTCGATCATTCGTGACTCATGACTTTTGGCTGTTTCTTTTTCTTGCTTTCTGTCATATTCCTTCTCTATACTTCATTGACGCATTTGGAAGTCCGTGGATTGTAATGTTTGACCGTGACGTTGGAAACGCCACCGAAAGAATACCGTGATCATTGATGAGTTCTCATCCAGGAAGTAAAGATCGATTCTGGTCGGGCAGAGATAAATCGCTCTTTATAGCATACGGAAGTGAATAATTGCCATTACTGTCGGCGAAGGATTTAGGTGAAAATCCACATCTCGACGCCATCTTTTGTCATCCCAGTACTCTCATCCTCTGCTCTCGTTCTCATCCCAGTAAAGTCCGTGTCATACCGACTGTGGATTTGTTCGTCTGCACTTGTTTTTCACCACTACATGTGTTTCTTATATTTGCTAGTTCATGACCTGTCTGAAAAGAAAAATGTGTTGAGGGTCGTTAGCTCAGTGTTCATGGCGTTTAGTTGGTGGCTCGGGACTTCAGCGTTTATTTTCATGTTTTGGCTCCCGCCAGCAGGTATTATGTGAACGCTCACTGGCTTGGTCCCGCTCTTCATGTTGATCTGATCGACGAGGTTGCCAGCACCGGACTTGGTGTCACTGACGCTGAGCTGTCTTTCGTTGCCATATATATATATATATATATATAGAGAGAGAGAGAGAGAGAGAGAGAGAGAGAGGAGAGAGAGAACTGAAATAAGATTAAATGCATAGATAAAAAAAATAATGTGAAAACAAGATCACCACCCGCGCGCACACGCACGCACGCACACACACGCGCGCAAGCACGCACCACACACACACACGCACGCACGCACGCACGCACGCACACACACACACACACACACGCACGCACGCACGCATGCACGCGCACACACACACACGCACGCACGCAACACACACACACACACACACACACACCACACACACACACACACACACACACACACACAGAGGCAGTGAAGGATAGAAGGCTGAGACTTGTAACCAAAGGAGAATGGATGACAGTAGGGGTGTGAGAATTGCATTGGTTTGTGTGCTAGCCTACAATGCTTTGACTTGGGATTGAAGCCGGTCGCCTCTGTGGGAGCCAAAGTCTGGTGTGTGTCGTGGAGTTCCCGTTCTGAGGGGTCTCTAGTCTGATGCCAGACTGTGCTGTAGGGTGCTGAAACTGAAGTCTGGCAGGCTTGTGACGTGGAGGCGATCTGTTGTTGGATTCTGGTGGTTAGGGAATTTCTCTTAGGACCACCAGCTTGGCAAGTTACACTGAATTGGAACTGTGGCTATTTCAGTGTCTTTTAACGTCAAATTTCGTACCTCGTCTAGCACCGGTAATAGGCTGTTAGAGATGTAAATGCAGGTGACGGGTTTGGTTCAGTTGCTTGGGTATGTTCTCACAGACAACAAAATAGCAATATGGGGTAGGGGTGGGAGGGCGTAGTTTTGATCGCAAAGAACAGATGTGGTTTGAGTGAATGCTGCCTTTCTCTTTGACAGAAACCTATATAACAGCAGACAGCGATGACAAAGTCAGTCATTGTAGATGTACAGTGCAGAGAGAGGATACCGTTGCCCTCTTTGTGCAGCTGTACAGTGTGCGTCAGCCGGAAACAAGCAGAGCAGATAGCGTGAACGGAGCTCAACAAACCGGTGTAACGATCCATTTTAACTCCACTCCACTTTTTAACTCCCCGGGAGTTAGAATTAGCACGTGCCAATTTTTTAACTCCCCGGGAGTTAAAACAAACCACGCCAGAATGACCCCCCCCCCCCCCCCCCCTGTTTTAGATTAACTCCCCCACCCCAAAACATTCAGTTTTATGTGTTAGTCATGATATGAGAAATAAACATTTGATATACCCCCCTCCCTCCCTCCCTCCCCCTCTCTCTGCCTGTCTGTCTGTCTCCCTCTCTCTCTCCCCCCCCCCCCCCAACTTTCTTTCAGTCTCTCGCTTACTCTCTCACTCTCCTTGCTTGTATGTCTGCCTTCTTGCTTGTCTGTTTGTCTCTCTTAATCTCTCTCCCTCTCTCTTTGCTTGTCTCTCTGTCTGCCTATCTATTTGTTTATCAATCTCAGTGTCTCTGTCTCTAGTGTCTCCCCCACTCCCCCTCTGTCTGTCAGTCTGTTTTTCTTTCTTTCTTTTACTCCCGCCCCCCCCCCCCGTTCTCTCTCTCTCTCTCTCTCTCTCTCTCTCTCCTCTCTCTCTCTCTCTCTGTCTCTCCTTCTCTCTCCCCCTCTCTCTCTCTCCTCTCTCTCCCTCTCTCTCTCTCTGCATGCTTCTAGTCAGCTTTGGTTACTATTATTAGTGTTTATCAAAGACAGATTGGATTAATAGGCTTTTATGTTAGCCTAAGATCTTTATCCTTGTCAAGTTAGTTTAGGCACGTGCGTATTTTAACTCTATCCTGGGGGGGGGGGGGGGGGGGGGGGTTAAGAATTAAAATACGCACGTGCCTAAACTCACTCCCGTGGAGTTACTTTCGATCAAGAAATGTTGATCCAGATTGACTCCCGGGGAGTTAAAAAATAGAAGGGGGGGAGTCATTCTGGCCTTGTGTCAGGACTGCCCCCCCCCCCCCCCCCCGACATACGCACACACACACACACACACACACACACACACACACACACACACACTGCAGAGAGACACTTGACACATGACACTTGAAAACTTTTATTTGACAAGGATAAAGATCTTAGGCTAACATAAAAGCCTATTAATCCAATCTGTCTTTGATAAACACTAATGATAGTAAACAAAGCTGACTAGAAGCATGCAGAGACACAGAGAGAGAGAGGGGGGGGGGAGGGAGAGGGAGGGAGGGAGAGAGAGAGAAGGAGAGAGAGAGAGGGAGAGATAAGAGAGAGAGAGAGCGAGAGAAGGAGGGGGGGGGGTAAAAGAAAGAAAGAAAAACAGAGAGAGAGAGAGAGGGGGAGTGGGGGAGACACTAGAGACATAGACACTGAGATAGATAAACAAATACAGGCAGACAGAGAGACAAGCAAAGAGAGAGGGAGAGAGATTAAGAGAGACAAACAGACAGACAAGCAAAAAGGCAGACAGACAAGCAAGGAGAATGAGAGAGGTAAGCGAGAGACTGAAAGAAAGTTTGGGGGGGGGGGGGGGGAGGGAGACAGACAGACAGAGGGGGAGGGAGGGGGGGTGTATATTAAATGTTTATTTCTCATGTCGTGACTAACACATAAAACTGAATGTTTTGGGGTGGGGGAGTTTATCTAAAACGGGGGGGGGGGGGGGGGGGGGGGGGGGTCATTCTGGCGTGGTTGGTTTTAACTCCCAGGAGTTAAAATTGGCACGTGCTAATTCTAACTCCCGGGGAGTTAAAAAGTGGAGTGGAGTTAAAATGGATCGTTACAACAGATGCATTTGCCAGTGTCATGGTGTCTTTCTGCTCAACTGAATAGGCACTGCGACATGATTTGTCGCTGGCGGCAATACGGGACAAAAGGCATGCCGTGTCCCTGATCAAGCATTTAGTGTATGTACACAGTCAGTGCTATCAAAACCCAGCCCACCACACAACACACACACACACACACACACACACACACACACACACACACACGCTCGCGCGCGCGTCGTCAGTCTTGTTCTGTGTCCTAGGATTGGATGAATGCAAGACTGGTGCATGATTTTCTTTTCTCAGAAAGAGCCAAGATACAGACTTTAAGATCAGGCTTTTCGTCAGTCACTCGCACGTTTGTCGAATGGTATATAACGAGACCTACATTTCTTACACTTTTTCACCCCTGAGATGAAAGTAACCTTCTGAAAGATATCTGCATTTGTTACCATGGTCTTTGTGATGTACAACATGGTAATGAAAGTGTCGTTCATTTTGATGAACGATAACAAGACATGTGCTTGCAATCAGTCTGCTCAGTCTTGATTTGTACTCTCATGAAACGTTTATGCTTTGGGTTTGTAAAATTCTAGTTACTTTTGTTTAAACAAAAAGCATGGCATATGTTTGCCAACAGCCACCAGCGTTATGAGTTTTACTGGCAGTAAGTTGTGAGTTTTACTGGCAGTAAGTTGTGAGTTTTACTGGCAGTGAGTTGTGAGTTTTACTGGCAGTGAGTTGTGAGTTTTACTGGCAGTAAGTTGTGAGTTTTACTGGCAGTAAGTTGTGAGTTTTACTGGCAGCAAGTTGTGAGTTTTACTGGCAGTAAGTTGTGAGTTTTACTGGCAGTAAGTTGTGAGTTTTACTGGCAGTAAGTTGTGAGTTTTACTGGCAGTAAGTTGTGAGTTTTACTCACCCATGGTTTGAGCTTGCTTTAGGCAATGCTTTCTGCTAATCAAAGATAGTATTCAACGATGGACAGGTACAAATTTAACAGTATGAAAGAAAACTCGTCTGCCAGTGGTTGAAACATTTTCACCTGTGGTTTGAAACTGCGTTGGACGGTCATGCCATGAACTTTGACCGATTCTTTGTTCATACAACTCCACAAGGTTCACTGTCAGTGTTTTCTGTTCTCTCTGCGGAGGCTGACTTCAAGAACATCAACGAAAAAAAGCCTGGCAAATTATGAAGAAAATCAAAAGGGAAAACACCAACTCTTTCACTCATCGACTGAAACTTGCAGACGCTCTGATTTCGATGAACAAGCTGTAGCCAATCTGTTGGCCTCCGCTATTGAACAAAACTCATCTGCCACAAATAATATGGTACTCTCTTGAAAAATAGAGAACACAAAGAAAAATCTCCCTGTCAGTTTTCCTCTGACAGTACTGATGTCTACACTCTGCCATTTTCACTTCATGATACGAGTGATTCTGCTCGAGGCCTTGATGATAAGATCCGACAGCGGGTCAAGGAAAATGGCTTTACTTTTTCAGGTGCTAGAAGTCAATGTATCCACTGTAACAAGTTTCGACAGTGCTTTGCTGACCCAGAAATTTGCCTGGACAAACCCGCCATTCCAGCTGTGAAGGAAGCCGCTTTTCTGGGAGCTATCTCCGATCAGAAACTGAACTTTAACAGTCACATCCAGCACTTGGAAGACTTCTTTTCGGAGAGTAATGGATGTTCTGAGAGTTAAGGCACCTACGGATTGGGGCGCTGATGAGGAAACACTTCTCAATCTGTACAGAGCTCTGGTCTGCTCCCTGTGGTCTGCTCCAAACTGGATTACAGCTATGTTGTCTACAGTTCTGCCAGACCTTCCTACCTGAAAACTCTGGATCCCTTCCACTATCAAGTGCTTCAATTCTGTATGGGTGCGTTCCTCAACACCCCCCCCCCCCCCCCCCAATCCCCTGTATACAGCCTGTATGCAGAGACAGGGGATTTATCTCCATCCAACCGTCCGCTGACAATTTCTTTGAACTATCGTTTCAAAGTCTCCTCTGAACCCCAAACCCTGCCTATGACTGTGTTTTGGACCCGAAGTCTCTCAGCAAATTTCGAGACAACTGCAAATTCCATTGCACCCGGTGGAATCTGAATTCTTTTCCAGTGGAACAGTGCAGACGCGAACGTTGGAGTGGTGCGTGATTCGTCCAAATTTTCTGACCACCACCGCGGACTTTCTGCACCCTCGTGTCGCCCAGACTTCACCACCTGTCTGGCATACAAGACAGCTTTTGCCCAACTTTGATCTAAATTTCCTTCCTTTGAAAGAACATTTCTTGATAGCTCTAAATTTAATAACAATAATGATGATGATAATAATGATAATGATAACAGTTATAAAGCGCCTTGCCAAAGGTTCCAGGCGCTGACAATCCACACTCTCGTGTATGCCACAGGCTGCCTATTTGTGTAGCGCCGACTGAAGAGCTGCCTGCCGGCACTTCATTCAGTCGTTTCCCATGTCATCCAGTCAATATCGTTCACTAAATTTCCTTACTTCCTTCATTCTTTCAATTTCTCACGCGGGGTGCATGCTATGTGTAACGTGTCATCCATACCAACGGCCAAACCGGCTTTCTCTTCCGGAGGTTGGTGATGGGATTTTACATGTGTGTACAAGATGTTATGCGTGTGCTCACACACGGACCCTCGGTTTATAGTCTCATTTGAAGCACTATTTGGGAACCAGTATCAACTCAGAGGGGAAAAAATCCTTACCAAAACAGCCTGGCGGGGAGTCGAAACCTGCAACCCCAGGATCACCAAGATTATGAGTCCGGCGCTCTGCCAACTGAGCTACTGAAGAGCGAGTTGCTTCTGCTGCGTATCGCGCTGCAGTTCTCTCTCAGAGATGATTTTAAACACATCCCCTCAGACAGCTCCATCTTCTCTGCTGAGCCCACAGCGTTGGTCTTGGCACTTCAAATGGTGTTGGTGTTGAAATCAAAACAGAAAGACTTCCTCATTCTCTGACTCCCTGTCTGCTTTGGAGGCCACTGCTCGCCGTCACCTCAAGCACCCTCCACTGCTGAATTTGAACCCAACCGTCCATCTCTCTGGAATCTGATGGTTACAATATAGTTTTGGCTTGGATTCCCGGTCATGTCAGCATCGGAGACGGTGAGTGTGGTTGATCGGCTTGCCACCAATACCACAACTAAAAAGTGGAGAAGATTCTCATTCCCTGACACCGATCTCTCAAATGTGAAGCTCAGAACTATGTCCAAAACCTGTGGCAAGAGAACTTGCAGACCAATAACAAACTCTTCGAAATCCGTCCACACCTGAAAGAGTTTTTACCATGTAGGCTTACCACTGGTTGGCTGCAAAGTTGAAACAATCTTTTGCCGATTGCACATTAGCAATTCCTTTTACATGCAGTGGTGTCTGTTCGAAGGTAAAGAAGCTCCGTGGTGCATTGTGTGTGATATACCGCTCAGTATTGAACGTGCTCTGATAGAGTGTTGGGACTTACACAACATCAAACATAAACACTTTACCATTGACTTCGCGAAAATCTTGCTCAGAAATGACCAACCTGACGTGATTATTTTTTTCACTTTCTGAAAGCAAGAAACATTTTTCTGCTGGTGTAAGATTTATGGATGAAGGGTTTCAAAGCAGTTCTATGTTTTTAGAAAATCAGTTTTAAATGAATTGTGTGTGTGTGTGTGTGTGTGTGTGTGTGTGTGTGTGTGTGTGTGTGTGTGTGGTTACTTTTTTGTTTTGAGAGTTAAGTTGACAACCTTGATATAGTTTTTTGTTCTTAACTTTCTGCTCTCAACGAAATGTCATTTCTCAACTTGAGTGTTAGGATGGACATGGTGTGCTGAACATCGGTAAGGAAACTAAAGAGGCATGGAAGGGAAAACGTCTCTGGATCGCTTTATAAGAATTTTTTTTTTTTTTTTTTTTTTTTTTTTGCATTCTGTGAACACTTCACCAAAGGTGGCAGTTTTGTAACATCTTTGCTCACAGTGACAGTGTTGCAGGGAACAGTATGTTCCTCATATCAGAGTAATATACTTCTTACAGCTACCCCATGAAACCGAAGAGAAGAGTGACATGCCTTCCCACAGTCACTGTATGATCACTTCGTCGAAACCAGCCCTCGAACCAATTTAACGCTCACATTGCTCTAAATGCTTTATTTGTTGTGAATTAAAAGTGGATTTGCTTATAACCATGTCACACACACACGCGCGCGTGCGCGCGCGCACGTATGCACGCTCGCACGCTCGCACACACACACACGCACACACACACACACACACACACACACACACACACAACACACACCACACACACACACACTATCATACAAACAAACACACACACACACACACACACACGCTCGCGCGCGCGCGCACACACACACACACTATCATACAAACACACACACACGTGCGCGCGCACACACACACACACACACACACACACACACATTATCATACTACCACACGCACACACACACACACACACACACACACACACACACACACACACACACACACACACACACACACAACCCAACCCAACCCAACCCAACCCAACCCAACCCAACCCAACTATGTGCATGTTGTTCACGTCCATCTTTTGTAGGGGGAGGGAGACGAGGGCGGATGCTTGGTTTGGGGTTTTGTTTGTTTGTTTGTTTTTTTGTTTTTCGGTTTGTTTTGGTTTGTTTTTTGTGTGTTTTGTTGCGATAAATAGCGGCAGAAAAAAAGAACGGACGGACAATAAGGGTGGTAGGATAAGCGATGCGGTGTTTGACCTTTCCGCGCCTATTCCCTTGGTCAGTCTGCTCAGCCTGTTTTCAGTGACCCCAGGAATGACACCAGTCTCTCTCCCTAGAAGTGACATTCGTGCATCTAGTAATCCTTTCTGCTCTCTACGTTTCCTCAGTTACATCAGTCAGTCAAACTATGCACATTTTCGTCATCACCGTCATCATCACCGTCATTCATCATCATCATCATCATCATCATCATCATCATCTTTATCAGCAGCAGCAGCAGTAGCAGCAGTTTTTTTTTTCATCGTCATCATCATCATCATCGTCGTCGTCGTCGTCGTCGTTACGGCATCATCGTCGTCGACGTCATCATCATTATCACCACCACCACCGTCACCGCCACCATTGCCATTCATGTCATTCTTAGTGGCTGTTACGATAGTTGTTGCCACTGGTGGGTGTTGCAGTGTAAAATGGGGACGCAAGAAACATTTCAAGCCATGCGCTTCGATATTGACCTGGAACTCATGAGGGCTCGTCGCGAAGAACCTCCCATTGACCTGGCGGAGATGAGGGATCTCAGGGAGAGTCCTCCAATTGATCTGGCTCAGCAGAGGGCCGCCAGGATGAGGGCTGCCAGCAGCAACGCTGCTATGGCAGCTTCAGGTAAGCAAATGCATACATAGAGCTTTGGGTGGGGTTTTTTTCCATTAATATCTGTGTCACAAACCTTCATACATCAATTGGTTTGGCTTCTCAGCTGCCTCCTCTTCAACATCCTGTGACTAGCAAAGAATGCGCCTATAGCTTTTCTTTTTTTTTTCTTTTAACGTTAAGAAATAAAATAAAGAAATTGAATACAAACCGAAGAAACAACTGAAAACAATGGTAATGCGTGATTGAAGATTTTGGCAATAGGGAAGGTGTTCACAATGAATAATACGCTGGCAGATTTACTGATCGAAGGGCAAGAAATGGTGTCGGTTGAATCGTGACAAAAACAAAACAAAACAAAAAAAAAAAAACAAAAAAACTCAAGATCAAGGCAATAGCAGGGGGCCGGAATATCTCGGTGGTAGAGTCGTAATCTTGGTGATCCTGTGGTTGCGGGTGCGAATCTCTGCAGAGCCGGTTCGGTACGGGGGGGGGGGGGGGGGGGGGGGTGTCCCTCGGAGTTAATAACATTGGTTCTGACTCCATTTCCCATAGCGTCCTTCGAATGAGACTATAAACCGAGGTTCTGTTGTGTAAACGCACGCATAACATCTTGCACACACGTCAAATCCCAGCGCCAACTTTCGGAAGAGAAGGAGAAGGCCAGTTTGGCCGTTGGTATGGATGACATGTTACACATAGCATGCACCTTCCCCGAAGTTGGAGTATGGCAGCCTTAACGGCAGGGATTAAAAAAAAAAAACTGTCATACACACAAAACTCCACTCCCTTTGTTGGGTAGATGGGATTTATCCTTGCCTGTCTATACAGGGAGTTGGGTAGACAGGATTAATCCTTGTCTGTCCATACAGGGAGTTGTTGGGTAGATGGGATTAATCCTTGTCCGCAGGAGTATAACCAGGGGAAAAAAGAAAAAGAAAAAAGGCAATAGCAGAAAACACTCCAACCAGCAGAAAGGGGCTGGGCCAACAGAAATTAATTAGTGGTCAAAGGCAAACGGGGAAAGCGAAGAGACACATGGAAATACAGGAGATGAAGAAATAAAACGATGCCAACACACACACAACACACACACACACACACACACACACACCTCTCTCTCTCTCTCTCTCTCTCTCTCTCTCTCTCTCACACACACACACACACACACACACACACACACAAACACACACACACACACACTCTCTCTCTCTCTCTCTCTCTACACACACACACACACACACACACACACACACACACACACTCTCTCTCTCTCTCTCTCTCTCTCTCTCTCTCTCTCTCTCTGGCACATACCGTACTCGCATCGATACAGCGTATTTGTTTTTAGTAGCTGCTGTTATTTAACGTGTAGTGTTTCATCATGTGATGATAAGAGGTTAAACGGCGATCTTTCAGGACCGGCACGTGGTCCAGCAGGACCCGCAAGTCAAGCAGTCACCGTCACCATGGTGACCACCGCCACAGCTGCTCAGCAGATGGGCATCAAGTTCCACAACTAGTGACCACAACTGACCAAGTGGCTTACTGCTGCCCAGCCTTGGCAGTGCATCGCAGGCACACTGTCCTCTGGTTCCGGCTTGAACTGCTTTTGTACTTGCTTTATGTGGTTTTTTTTGTTCTTGGTGGTGATGGCTTGGGGGGGGGGGGGGGGGGGGGGACGCCGATTCCAGAAATTACCATCTCTCTCTCTCTCTCTCTCTCTCTCTCTCTCTCTCTCTCTCAATCTCTCTCTCTCTGAGGTGTATGGGACCTTTTGTTAAAAGAGTTCAGAGAAAAAAAGGATTAATTGTATGTAGCATATTTGAAATGTTTAACAAAAGTGAGTTAGTTCTTGTTGTAGTTGTAGCTGTTGTTGTTATTGTTGTTGTAGAATACTAAAAGAAAACAAGTTGTGAAGCATATAAACGTACTCCCAGTTTTCCAAACCGCTTATAAGACCGTTCTACAAGAACTGGGAGTACAAAAACAAAATATGTTGTTTGTTGTCCGTCGAAGACCATCTAGTCATCCTGGAACTGGGGTGCGTGCGTAGATGGCTGGTCAGGCCGATCTGCGCCCGGAAAGATCTATCACAGTACGGACAGGGGCAGCAGCACCATGAAATTGTGTAGATTCTACTTTCCCCATTTTTTGTACTGCCAGTTCTTATAGAACAGGGAGTACTTAGAATGGGAACGAAGAAATGCTGTCTGTGGGTCTGTCTGTCTGTCTGTCTGTGTGTCCGTGGTCAAAATGTGTTCCACTCGCTCCAGACAAAACTACTGGGCCGATCTTTCTGAAAATTTGTAGGTATGTTCATTATGGGCCACGGATGATGCCCGATGTTTTAGTTTACCGCTATAGCCGTTACTAACGGCTGTAACGGCCTGTAACGGTTTTTCTTCTTTATGGAATATCTCAGAAAGTACTTGGCCAATTTATAAGCGGTTTGGATGATCTTGTGACAGATCGGAGCCTCTGTCCATATGTAAGTGATGTAATGCTGAAAATGGATTAAACAACCGTTAAGAACCGTTATTCTGCCGTTATTTCTTATGTATAGGTGGATTTTAATGAAATTTGGTATATAGAAAGGTTATCACACACAAATGGCACTTCTATATAGTGTTTCTAAATTTGACCGTTAAAAACCGTTATTCTTGACATATTGTCCGATTTGGATGAAATTTGATATGTACACAGGCTTTAAGCCCAGTGAGGACTAAAATACCGGTTTCAAAAGTGTATATCGGTTATATAACCGTTAAACCGTTATTTTGCCGTTATTTTTTTTTATATATTGGTGGGTTTTAATGAAATTTTGTATATAGAAAGGTTATCACACACAAATGGCACTTCCATGTAGTGTTTCAAAATCTGACCGTTAAAAGCCGTTATTCTTGACATATTGTCCGATTTGGATGAAATTTGGTATGTACACAGGCTTTAAGCCCAGTGAGGACTAAAATACCGGTTTCAAAAGTGTACATCGGTTAAATAACCGTTAAAACCGTTATTTTGCCTTTATTTCTTATCTCACAAAGCACTTGTCCGATTTATAAGCGGTTTGGAAAACTGGGAGTACGTTTATATGCTTCGCATCTTGTTCTTGGGGGGGGGGGGGGGGGGTTAAAGTCCTGACAGAAATGTCAGGACATATGGGGGGGGGGGGGGGGGTTAAAGTCCTGACAGAAATGTCAGGACATATTTCGCGCCGATTCCAGAAATCACCATCTCTCTCTCTCTCTTCTCTCTCTCTCTCTCTCTCTCTCTCTCTCTCTCCTCTCTCTCTCTCTCAGGTGCATGGGTTCTTTTGTTAAAGAGAAAAAAGGGATTAATTGTATGCAGCACATTTGAAATTTTCATGTCAACAAAAGTGAGTGAGTTCTTGTTGCTGT
>CM065727.1:12667616-12702616 GCA_033310375.1 Conus canariensis
AGACGGTAACTAAAGCAGCTAGGTATTAGAAACCAAAGCTTCATAAGCAAGCCCTCTGGCATGAAAATCCAAGTGCTTCATGGTTAAGTATGAGTTGTATTTTTCAATTCTATATCTATAGGTCAAAATTTTCAAGAAAACTGCTACATGTGGAAGACTGCCTTCTAACTTACACGTATATAGGTAATGTTTTGCCAGAAGAATGATGAAGTAAAAAATGTAATCAATTGCGATTGTTATGTCGAAACCTGTAAGTATGAGAGACTCTGTTAGGCGTATATTTTGTGCATTAGTGCATTTCTCTTTTACTAAGCCAATTAAACTACTCCAAAAACATTTGACATGTGTACATTTCCAAAATATATGGTCCAATCAGATCATCATAAATTGAGAATTGTAATTTTTCGTCTATTTCATTCATATTTTTTTGTATTTATAGAGTATTCTTCTTTAACGTTTTCAATCACAGTATTAATTTCATCTAAATATGACTTATCTTTCAACAGAGACGAGTTAAGTTTCTAAAAAGTATTACGCTTTATGTCTTCATTAAAGTTTAGCTTTAATAACACAGCAGAGTTATCTGTTCTGTAACCGGATTCAATGTCTACTTCATCAGTATAAGAAACAACTGTGTCTGATTTAAAAAAAAAAAAAAAAAAAAAAAAAAATCTAGCCTGGCCTGTTGAAATGGATTAGTTCTCCTCCACGTAAAACGGCGACACTCTGGGTTTAGTTCCCGCCAAATATCATTCAGGTCTAGATTTTCGACCATGTTTTCAACAGCCTGTTTTGCGTGAGGATTATTTATATGTTTGTAATAATGATAATCTCTAGAAGGGTCAAGGACCAGATTAAAATCCCCACCTATCATAACATTTTCAATACCAAGCCCAACAATTTTTTGTTTGAAACAATTGTAAAATTCTGCGTCATCCCTATTTGGCCCATATATATTAACTAAAAGGTAATCATTCCTATGTATCTCTGCACGTATCATGAGAAAGTTTCCAGAATCATCCTTAACAATTTGCTTAACCTTAAATTCAAAGTTGCTATTAAACAGAATTGCGACTCCTCTTGCGTTGGAAGAGTAACTTGAGAAATACGCCTTATAGCCCCACTCAGACTGGATATACTGTTCCATCTTTTTTTCAAAATGAGTGTCTTGCAAGAAGTACACAGAATATTGTTTACATTTTAGATAATGGAAGATATCACGTCTCTTCTTCGAACTATTGAGGCCCTGACAGTTGATTGAGAGAATAGACCCACTACTGTCCATTTCTGTTTACGAGATGGCTTTGAAGAAGACAATACCATGTGCAGAATAGACCCACTACTGTCCATTTCTATTTACGAGATGGCTTTGAAGAAGACAATACCATGTGTAAATACATCGAACCCAAAAGAGGTCACCACGCTCATATACAACTGATAGCATCAAATGAGCCCATCCAACCCAGTCAAACTGAAGAATTTACAATAGTTTTGAACACACAAACACATATACCATGAACAAACGGAAAACAATATCAAAATGAAAAAGCAAAAAAACCATTATCACTACAATCAGCATACCAAAAAAAAAACCCAAAAACCAACAACAAATAAGATATTTGCTCGACCACCGCAAACGAGCAAAGGGGGCATGCACCAAAGATAAAATGTAAGACCTCGTGTCGCATTATAAGTGAATTGAAACATGCGTGCGCGTCAAGCGCTCACGCAGGTATCCAATAGGCGAGGGGGCACTTTAAAAAAAAAAAAAAAAGAAAAGAAGAAAAGAAAAAAAAGGGGTGGGCAGGTGGATTTAGCATGGTCACCGTGCTTTACATCGTCATTACTAAAGGATCTGAACACACCTCACAGCTAAAAACTGTGTGGAGAGTGCCAGGCGGTCAGAGGCAGAGGAAAACCGACCACTGAGTTCTTCAAAATTGTGTCATTTTACTTTTACTCTGTGCGCGTGTCACACGGAGCACGAGCAAACGAAAAATCGTTTTTCCTTCCCTTTCCTCCCCCTCCCTCTCCCTTCGCCCTCCCTTCTCTGTTTATGTGTTGTTGTTTTTTTAAATTGGGACCAAAAAAAAGGCAGGAGAGAGAGAGAGAGAGGAAGGCACGGGGTGGGGGACACCACTGTGACACGCATCACATATCACAATTGAAAACTCCACAATCCCTTCGGAAGATGACGGTGTCCATTTTACAAACATCTTTCATGACGCTGGTACGTGCAGCCTTTTTCTTTTTTTTTTTTTTTCCTCCCCTCCCTTTTCTCGAAGCTCCCATCACAACACAGCGTCAATTATCTCGCTTGCAATTCCCTTCCATATAAACAACAACAACAACAACAACAAACCATTTTCACCATTGCAAACGTATGTACATCTACAGGATACTCAGCATTTGATTATTCAATGGGAGAAAGAGAGAGAAAGAGAGTGAGAGAGAGAGAGAGAGAGAGAGAGAGAAGAGGGGGAGCGGAGAGAGCCAGCCAGCCAGCTAAACGGGCAGGCAGACAGAGACGTAGGCAGACTAGGAGGTAATCAGCAGATCAGAGAGAAAGAGAGGGAGAGAAAGAGAAACCGACAGACAGATAGACAGGTATAGACACATACAGACAGAGATAGAGAGGGGGGAGGGGGGGTAAACGTTGATATTTCATGTGTACATTCAAACAGGCAATCAACAATTCCCTCAGGAAATAATCTAATGATTCTACCCAGAAAAGGTTTCATAAATAACAGTAACATAGATGTTTTCTTTCTTTACCGTTCTGTGAATAGCTTCAATAAAATACATCTGTAATCTCAACTTCCATTTCCTTCTGTTCACCCCTATCCTTTTTTTTTTATCAACAAGTAAAAGGCCTCCATTCAAACACAACAACCATGGACACGCCTGTAATTCTATTCGAAACAGAGCGAAAGAAATAGTCATTTTTGAGCATTGAAAAGCACGTCCAATAAAATGTTTCAGCATCTCCGTAATCCATGAAATAAAAAGCAGAGAGAGAGAGAGAGAGAGAGAGAGAGAGATGGGGGGGGGGGAGACAAAGACAAAGAGACAGACACAGAGATAGACAGAGAGACAGACAGACAGTTACATACAGAGAGATGGACAGGGGAGAGAGAGAGAGAGAGAGAGAGAGGAGAGAGAGAGAGAGAGAGAGAGAGAGAGTGAGGCGCAGGGTGGGTGACACCATTATGACCCACATCACATATCATAACTGGACAATCCATACTCCTTTCAGAAGGTGATCGTGTCCATTTTACAAACATCTTTCATGACGCTGATACACAGCTAAATTTTGTCCTCCCTTTTTTGAAGCTTCCATCAAAACACACCGTCAATGATGTCACCTAGAATTCCCTTCCATATAAACAAAAATTCATTTTCAACATTGCAAACATATGTACATCCAGCAGGATAGTCTGTATACTTCCATGATATGAGAGAGAGAGAGAGAGAGAGAGAGGGGGGGGGGGGACAGACAAACAGAGAGAAAGACAGACAGACAGACAGAAAGGTAGGCAGACAAGCAGATCATCAAAGACGAGAGAGAGAGAGAGAGAGAGAGAGAGAGAGGAGAGAGAGAGAGAGAGAGAGAGAGAGAGAGAGAGAGAGAGCACGCTGATAATTTATGCGTTCATTCATTATGACAATCAACGAATCCCTCAGGAAATGGTCTAAAAGATTCTACAGAAAACAGGTTTCATGATAATAACATGGATGTTCGTCTTCTTTTTTCTTTTTTTTTTTTTTGTTTTGTTTTGTTTCTTTTGTTTTCCCTTTCCGTTCTGTAAATAGCTTCCAATAAAATACAATATCTGCAATCTCAAAGTTCTGTTTCCTTGCATTCGCATGAAAAATCACATGTAGCATTGAAAATCTTACAATATACAAAAAGATACCGAGCAATTAGATATTCCGTGTGGTACGACAAGAGAGAGAGAGAGAGAGAGAGAGAGAGAGAGAGAGAGAGAGAGAGAGAGAGAGAGAGAGAGAGAGAGAGAGAGAGAGGAGAGAAAGAGAGAGAGAGAGAGAGAGAGAGAGAGCATTTTGATATTTCAATATTTTATAGTACATTCAATACGACTGTCAACAATTCACTCAAGGAATGGTCTTATCGATTCTACACATAACAGGTTTCATCATATTAACATGGCTGTCCCCTCTCTCAACGCCCCCACCCCCGCTCTAATCATAAAAAAGGAAATGAAAAACTCCAATTAAAATACATCTGTTATCTTAACTATTTCCGATCCACATGAAAATAATCATCTGTGACACTGGAAAAACACAGCATTTGAACATTCCACGCGGTAAAGAGAGAGAGAGAGAGAGAGAGAGAGAGAGAGAGAGAGAGAGAGAGAGAGAGAGAGAGAGAGAGAGAGAGAGCGTTTGGTATAATCGCACAATTAGCATGAAAATCAATAATTCAAACAAAAAAGAAAAAGAAAAAAAAATGTTTGGCAACATTGCCACCAAGATTGTCTGACATCTGGAAACAATGGTATTTATTACATCAACGTATCCAGACAGGCAGACAGACAGGTACACAGACAGGCAGCGGAACAAATGGATATCATATGTACACATCTTATATGACAATCAATGGTCTTGGCCATTCAGCAAACAGTAACTTTAATGAAATATAGCCGCCCCCTTCCCTCCCCCGCACCTCTTCTCGAAAAACAGCTTCCCCAAAAACACAACATCAAAAACTCGGTTGCAATAGCTACGTATATACACGAGCAATCACCTTTTGGCAATGCAAAGGGACATCCAAAAGAGGTCATCAGCACATATACATAATGACATCATTATTCTATCCTTCCTGATGAACAAAACCTTCCGATAATGTGGAAGAAAGATGGCAAGGGAGAAAGGGGAGGGGCACCAGAGAAGAGGGGTAATTCTACCACACACACACACACACACACACACACACACACACACACACACACACGCACACACACGCACGCACGCACGCACGCACGCACGCACGCAGGCACACACACACTCACTCACACACACTCACACACACACACACACACACACACACACACACACACACACACGCACGCCCACACACACACACACACACACACACACACACACACACACACACACACACACACGCACGAACGCAAGAACGCACGCACGCACGCACACACACACGCACATGGATACACACGCACGTATTCACACACGCACGTACACATATACATACACAAATACACACACACACACGCGCGCGCGCGCGCCCACACACACACACACACACACACACACACACACACACACACACACACACACACACACATGCGGGCGCACACATACACATATACACACACATACAATTGCGCGTCGGCACATGTTTATAAGTAAAAATATGCAATTTAAAGTAAATGAACAATAGATAAACAAATAATTGAATAATGAAGTAGTCATAAGATTTCAGTAAGATTGCATGAATAACTGAAATAAGAAACATTAAGTATAACTATGGGTGCCTTTGTATCCACGGTATACGGCGAGGGCCGTTTTTTTTTTTTATTTTTTTTTTTAAGCTTAACAGTCATGTGACTCCGACATTTTTTGTCACGGAGTTGAACGATCGCTTCTGATGAGGTGAGGTTTGTGTGTTTACATCAAACATTGATGTTTCTCGGTACCACTACATATTCTGTTCAGTTGAAAAGAAGAAGAGAAAAGTAAACAAAAACATTTTAATGGTACAGCTTCCCGACACGCGAGAGGGTACGATGACTGCAATAAAATAGATTTAACTCGGTTTCATGGGGCAAACCATCTCCTCGTGGCTTTCATGTTGTTGTTGTTGTTGTTGTTGTTGTTGTTGTTGTTGTTGTTGTTTTCTGCAGCAAACTCTGACTAAAACACCTCGATTCTTGTACTTGACATGTTAAAAGCTGACGAAATGTCTTTGTGGGAGTGGAACGTAGTGGATGGGGAAGATAGAGGGTGGGATAGGGGGCGAGGGTCGACTTCGGGTGGGTGACTTGGTGCGCGCATATCTCATTGTGTTCATAGTTCCAGCTCTAGGTATTCTATAGTCAGGAATCGCTTTAGAGCTTATGATTTCAACAACGTTTGTATGATCATTTGCGTACAAATCAACGTTTTTGGGGAACTGTTAAATCTGTTCTTATATCTAAAGAATTAAAGCATAATTCGATCACTTCTGGTGAATGGTTTGATCATTTCAAGATGGTTTTTAATAGTGATCTATCTAATGATACTGATTTACCAGATTTTGAAGAAACTTTTCAAACTAACTTGCCTGTAGACACAAACTTGGACTGTGCTCCACTAGACAGAGCGATAGAGCAATGGGAAATTGAGGATGCTATAAAAGCTTTGAAATATGGAAAAGCATCTGGTTCCGATGGATTAAGTGGTGAATTTTATAAAAACTCATCTCAAGAAGTCATTCTATTTTTAATTCAATACTTCAATAAACTGTTTGATTCTGGTAGTTTTCCTAAGGGTTGGTCTCAGTCTATCATTCTACCTGTGTATAAAAAGGGTAATCCTGATTGTCCTGACAATTACAGGGGTATTTCCTTGCTAGATATTGGAGGCAAGTTGTACAGTTATATCCTTAATAAAAGACTTACTGAATGGGTCGAAGATAATGATTTAATTGATTCATCTCAAGCTGGTTTTAGACGAAATCATAGTACAATTGATCACATTTTTACCCTTCTGGCACTAATTCAAAAGCAGTTACTCAATCGGAGCAAGCTATACGTTGCCTTTATTGATTTCAAAAAGGCCTTCGACTTAGTTAACAGGCAGTACCTTTGGATGGTATTAAAGAAGAAAGGAATCAGAGGTAAAATGTACAAAGCTATCAAAGGCATGTATGAAACGGTCAAAGCTAGTGTAAAAGTGAACAACCAATGCACTGAACCATTCTTCTGTCCTCGTGGCCTGAGACAAGGTGACAACTGCAGTCCAGTTTTATTCTCGCTATTTATTAATGAACTTGCAATTGATGTAACCCGTAATGGTAAACACGGTGTAAAGCTATCCCAGATTTAATGGAAATTTTGATACTACTTTTTGCTGATGATGTTCTGTTACTATCTTTCTCGGTTATTGGTCTGCAACGACAGCTGAATATTTTGAGGGATGCCTCGAATAGAATGAATTTATCGGTTAATTTAGATAAAACTAAAGTGGTCGTCTTTCGCAAAGGCGGTTACATTGCAGCGAGAGAAAAATGGTTCTCTGGTAGCAATAAGCTAGAAGTGGTCAATCAGTATAAATACCTTGGTATCATTTTTTCTCCTTCCCTCTCTTTCTCCTACGCTATGGAAGATAGAGCTGCGAAAGCAAAGAGAGGAGTTGTATGTATCTTAAAACTGCTGTGGTCCCTTGGTGAAAAGCATCCAAAAGTGTTCTTTAAATTATTTGATTGTCAAATCCTACCAATGCTAACTTACGGCTCTGAAGTTTGGGGATTGATTGCAAATCAGAATTTGATTGAAAAAGTACACCTCTTTGCGTTGAAAAGATTGTTAAATGTTAGCGTTAAGACACCTAATGTCCTCGTCTATGGTGAATGTGGTAGATATCCTCTTTATGTTCATACTTATACAAGATGTGTTAAATATTGGTTGAAACTTTTGAGAATGTCTGATGAGCGTCTGCCTTTAAAATCTTATAAAATGCTGTTAGCTCTTCACTATAAAAATCAGAACAATTGGGTTTCTGCCGTATGCTTTACTTTATACAAATATGGATTCGGACATGTATGGGAACACCAAGGTGTTCAAAATATTCATCTTTTTCTCAGAGAATTCAAGCAAAGGCTAATCGATTGTTTCATTCAAGGATGGGAGGCTCAGTTGAGAGATAAAAGTCGGTATACATTTTATGCATCTTTCAAACTATCGTTTGGTACATCTCAATACTTATTCGACCTAAAACAGTGTGTACTGAAAAGTCCTTAATCAGATTTAGATTAGGTGTTTCAGCATTACGAACGCATCGGTACCGATACTCTAATAATGTCTCCCCTAACTGTCCATTTTGTGAGAGTGTCCCAGAAAGTGAACTTCATTTTATATGCGTCTGTCCCAAATACTCAAATGTTAGAGAAAAATACATTCCTTGTAAATATTACAATTACCCTTCTTCTTTCAGGTTATCGTTACTGATGTGTGACACTAAATGTATGTGCAGACTGGCAGCATATCTAACTGATGCATTTAAAATCCGTAATCTTGCTATTTCGTCTGCAGGTTAGTATGGTTGTTAATCATATTCATTTTCAATGTAGTATCCTGACATGATTTCCCTTTGTACCCCCTCCCCATGACATGGGCAGAAGGCCTGGCTCATTAAACATTTTGTCATTGTCATTGTCATTGTCTCTCTCTCTCTCTCTCTCTCCCCCTTCTAATTCAGAAAAAAAATTATGTGCGTGCGTGCGTGCGCGAGTGTGTATGTGTATGCGCACGCGCATTTTGCGTATGTTGGGAGGAGAAGGAGGGGGTGGTGGAAGTGGCCGTTTCATTCTATTAAATCAAAGTACTCAAAAATAATGAAAAGCCAAGCCGTTTTCTCAGAATCGTATACAAGATGAACCAAGCGTAGGCAGGTTAACACAGTAGACTGAGGCAACGTGATGGACTAGACTGATGTCTCATGCGACAAGAATTGTGGCAAAGAGTGAACGTGTGAACATCTTCTAACATATCCTTTAGTTTCAACAGGGACAAGAAAAAGTTAGAACAGTCCTTCATCAAAAGCAGCAATGTAGGATGTTGTGATTGCAGTGAGGGTAGTATGCATGATGGCCTGTTCACACAGCTCAGAATTAGATATTAAACTCAAGTGACACCAGGCTCTTTCCCTTGACAGAACAGGACAAAACTGAGAAACATGGAGCCGCTGTATCAAAAACACGAGTCATTTTGACCTAAATTATGAAGGAGACGGGAAAGGAGGCACTGAAGCATGCCACAGGCAAAGAACAAAATCAAGAGGATATGTAACATATCCACATAAACCAATTGAAGACAGGAATACAATGAGAAAATCAGGAGAATATGTCAAATATCCTTCAACCAACCGAAGACAGGTATACCAAAAGTCAATCAGTAGGATATGTAACATACCAATGCACCAACTGAAGACAGATGTATCAAAAGTCAATCAGTAGGATATGAACATACAAGTCCACCAACTGAAGACAGGAATACCAAAAGTCAATCAGTAGGATAGGTAACATACCAATGCACCAACAGAAGACAGGTATACCAAAAGTCAATCAGTAGGATATGTAACACACCAGTCAACCAGCTGAAGACAGGTGTACCAAAAGTCAATCAGTAGGATATGTAACAATACAAATCCACCAACTGAAGACAGGTATACCAAAAGTCAATCAGTAGGATATGTAACATACAAATCAATCAACTGAAGACAGGTATAACAAAAATCAGTCAGTAGGATATGTAACATACCAGTCCACCAACTGAAGACAGGTGTACCAAAAGTCAAACAGTAGGACAGGTAACACACCAGTCAACCAGCTGAAGACAGGTATAACAAAAATCAATCAGTAGAACAGGTAACACACCAGTCCACCAACTGAAGACAGGTGTACCAAAAGTCAAACAGTAGGACAGGTAACACACCAGTCCACCAACTGAAGACAGGTGTACCAAAAGTCAATCAGTAGGACAGGTAACACACCAGTCCACCAACTGAAGACAGGTATACCAAAAGTCAATCAGTAGGACATGTAACATACCAGTCCACCAACTGAAGACAGGGATACCAAAGGAATATCAGTAGGATTTGTAACATAGCCGTCAAACTACTGAAAATAGGGATAAAAAAGTTGAAGGATCTGTAATATACCTATAAACCAGCTGAAGATAGGGATACTAACAGAAATGCAATAGAATGTGTAACATACCCATCAACTAACTGAAGACAAGGAGTCTAAAAGAAAAATCAGGATATGTAACATCCCATCAACTAACTGAAGACAAACATACAACAACAAAAAAGCAGGATATCTAGCATACTCATTGTCACGGACGTACACACTTTTAGTTGATAAGATAAGTCATTTCTTTTCAAACCCAGTATAAATTGGAGTGTCACCAGTGACTTCTTTACTACACTGGCCGGGTGTTGACCACTGTGCTATTTTTTGTCATCCCGGGTGCGGTACGTCCGTGCATTTTGCTCCCATCCTCCAATACTTCTCTTCATTTTTTCTTTTAAAGCTGTCTTTTTCTGTTCTTTAATCGCTTTCCACGTGGTTCATCAGCTGTCAGGTGCCACAGGTGAGCTGTTTTTACCTGTTGCCATCTTGGTTAGTCTGGTGGTGTGGCACTCGTTTACGGACCGTCGAGTCGGAGAGATCTCCATCTCTGCTAGCTGGGCCCACTTTTCTTTATCCACTTCGGTGTGGGTTGTGTGGAAGAGTCTTTCTCCCTTCAGCGGGTCGGAAACTATTCCACTGGACACCCCTGGGATCCCTATCCCTGCCAGCTAGAAGAACCACCTTGGGTCGTCCCTGACCTGGAGTCCCCTTCGGTGTGGACCGGCACGGTTTCGGCTTCCACCCTTCGTTGGACTGGGGAGCGAACCGTTTCTCACCTCGCCCACCCGCCATTTTGGTAACTATATGTTCTGTTTTGGACAGTGTTTTGTTTTATTTGGGTTTTCTAACCTTTCAGCAGTTGAGAGGTTTTTTCTTTTCCCTTCATGTGCTGTTGGCTCGGGCACACCTTTTCCGTGTGTAACTGCTCCAAAGAGGGGAAGCGGGTATGGAACTGGCATAGAGATATGCATCTTGTTGTAGAATTGTAGAGACGCATTATCTTTAATTGCGTTTTCGGTCCTTAGCGGCTAGGGCTCTGTCGCTTTGGACTAAGTTGAAAATCTTACTATGTAATATCCCTTCATTTCGGTCAATGGAAGCTGTGTTGTTGTTTTTTTCTGGTTACACAGGTTGAGTCAATGCTTATCTCGCTCAATGTGATTTTGGCCGGAAGGATATCAGAAATGTTAGTTTCATTTTTCTTCTCGGACACGAGACGGATCGTGGAACGCATGAGCATGCGAACGGCTAAACATTTAGACCGCGGAGTGTGGAATTCCTGCCGTATCGCCCCACATGTGGTTCCGTTCTCGTTGTGTCCTTGTCTGTGTTTGTGTGACAGATGTGTGGATGAATTCTAATTTTTTTTTTTCATTGGAGCTTTTGTTGACTAAGGAAATTGTCCTTAGTAGAGGTCAAAAGGAAGGGGAAAGGGGAAAGAGGTTATTCTAATTCATTTGCCCCTTTTTGTAGTGACAAAGACATTGTTGACATTATCTACGGTATTGCGACCCTTCATACTGTGACGCACTGCCGGACCCACTATGTTGCCACACACTGACTACAACAAGGACTATAGGGTGATGGCTTATCTGGAGACTGATCTCCGCCGTAGGGCGGGATTTTTCGCCCTTTTTCTTCAGCTGCAGCTCCGGTCTTGGGCTGGCTGGGCGACCAGCGTCTACGGACCCTGCAGTCATCCTCCGCCCAGGCACCAGCCGTTACTCAGACCTGCGGACTGGTGGTGCGGACTGGTGGTGGTGAACCTTGTCTCCTTCACTGAGACATCTGCCACACCTAGGACTGGAAGACCAGCCCACTACGAACGTCGCCCCTCTACAGGATCCACCTCCCTCTGCGAACCTCCTCGGCTCATGGGCTCGAGTTGAGTTTTCCATCTTGCGTAGTGGGTCTGGCGTGCGTGTGCGTGGGTTTAAAGCCTGTCACTGATTCGTTTTTTTTTTTGTTTTTTTTTATTAACTCGAGCTGTGTAGGTCCTGTTGGATGTAGCATTGTTTCTAGAACTGTCTTTCTTCTGTCATTCTGCTGAATGTCCTTGTAGCAGGTTAGTGGGTTAGGTTGGGACGGTAGCGGGATCCTGGGATATTTGGGAGTTTTTTTTTGTGGTCTATTCAATTTACTTTGTCCCCTAGGTCAGCTAGTTCTGAATAGTGCCTTTCTCTTCTATGCCCCTTTTTTGTGTTTTTCCTCTCGACTATCTTTTCTCTTTGTTAGGATCCATACCCCATCTGGAGTGCTAGTGCGAGTGAATGTGAATAAAAGTATTGTCAAAACTTCTTCCTCTTGTGGACTGGTGGTGTGACGGATTGAGTGATCGCTCCGTTTCTGCCACTGCACATTACCTGTATAAGAACCCCCCCTGTCAGGTGTACTCCCAGAGAAAGATAGTATGTCTGTTCTTAATCAGCAAAATCTTATTTTGCCAGCAAACCCCACTTTTCACATAATCAAATTTCCTCAGCCAAAAAAAAAAAAATCTAAAACCCTACAAAATTAAACAAATCTAATTGCGTGAAAAGTGGGGTTTGCTGGCAAAATAATTTTCCTGCTCTAGAACCGCATATATTATCTTTCTCTCTGATTAACTAACAGGCACTGTGTTTGGTGGGACAACTTGCAACTCTTCGCGAACAAACGATCTTTTAGGGGCAGGCTTTTTAGACGTAGTAGCACCGCTAGAAGAGAGTTTCTCTTAAATAATACACAGGAGGGGTTGTTTTCATAATTCTTTCAACTTCATATACATCTACGCTCCATATAGGGTCTGTGGCTCTAATTCTAACATCGCCCTCTGCTTCTCCAGGCGCATACAAGTATCTTACTTTTAATCCAAAAGGCAAGAGTTTCTGATTACCCTGCACATCTTCAGTAATACTTATTTTTTTTAATTTGATCGCGTTCACTGGCTTAAGGCCCGTTGCTTTAAATTCTTCATTGTTCATGGCGCGTAAGACTGCTGGCAGGTATCTATACTTTCTCTCTGATTAATCTTCTATCTCAAGCACCACCAACAAATCAGAACAAACAACCGGCCTTCCATCTTGGTTAGTTATTTTTACACACACTGAATTTATAGGCCCTTCAACTAATTCTTTAAATTGACTGTTTTCACCAAATGTATATGACTGATAATCGCAAAACCCCACCTTAGTTGATGGGAGTGCTCTTAGAACTGTAGATGGCTGGCCATTATACAAATTAGTGTTTGTTTTTAATTCGCTTAAATGAACATACAACATTGGATTAATTAGAAAATCGGATGGTCTACTGCCTACATATTCATATAGACCGCTTTCTATATACGCGTGTGTATTAATACGATAGGCTTTACCACTATCATAAAAGCCTAAAATTCGAGCAAGGCCCTTGGGAAAAACGTACTCCCTTTTGTCTTTATGTTTTGGTAAAAATATAGTAATTATAAGACTTGCCTCATTAATTTCTAACCGTATGTCAAATTTGTTAAATGCTTCTTTTAAAGAACAAAAGCTGTAGTAACCATCAGGTATTTTTAAACGTTTTAAGCGATTGCCCCCCTCATCATAAATATCTATCCAATTATTTTGGGCCTTTTCAGATATGTTAAACCACCTTATTTTAAACCTAAGTTCTCTAAGAGCAGCCCTACACTTCCCGCCTTTATTGTCAACTGAATACTTTAAAAACACGCGCTGGTTTTGCTTGGTTATATAAAGGAACATCCTTTTTAAATTCATTTTTAAAAAAATCTATTTAAGAATGGAACCTTTTAAATATAATGAAAGTGCCACTTACGATGTAGGGGGGGTTTATGAGCCCAAATCTTTGGACTTTAGTAGCCTAACCATCGCAGTGGATGAATCATATGGCTTTCTAGTCAGACTTGTAAACCCACTAACTAGATATTTAAATCCTCCAATAAAGAGCGATAGAGTGCCATCAGCATGGTCAACTCATCCCATGGCCTTTTACCAGAATCAGTTAAATTTTGCAGTTTACTGCTCAACCACTGGCTGCGGTGTTTCATATACAAATCATTTAAACCACCCCAACCTCTTAGTAAGGTCAGTATATAACTTTCATGTTTATTATCAGTACAGACGCATACTAACTGAACTACAAGTACCCCTTCCAAACGACAACGCGTTTAATCCATTTCTCAGTCCAATGGACACTAATGCATATGAAAGAATCTGCAATGAATTTAACATTAACCCTTCAAATAACTTTAGACAAAAGTTAGACCGCAATCACGGGTTGGGCACATTGTATTTGTGGGGCACGCATAGAGAATATAATTTTGACTACTGGCCCGGCCACACCTCTTTTAAGTCAAACTCCCAAGTTAGATTGGGATCAATAGAACAAAAACACCCCAATGCTTGGGCAACATTTATCTTAGATGAAAGTAAAGGCCTAACAATGCCAGGAGTGCAAAGACTTAATGACTCCATACGTACGTACGTTTGGTGTCTATTAGGAGCGCAAGCACAGACCAAGTCTAGCATAGTGGATCAATCTACAGGTTTTGACGCCAGAAAACAATTTTTAGCTAATTTAGAAGATGCTATTAACTCTGCTGTTGATTTGCCTTCCAGCATACAAAGGTACCAAAACGTTCTTTCACATGCTAGGTCAAAGGTTGACTTTGTTGTGGGTCATGGATTATACATGCTGCCTTCTGACCATAGACTACAGATTGGCATGATACAGAATTATAACAATGAAATTCTCATAGCCGGAGACGACCAAAACTTAGGACACAATCAAGGCTTAAACACAAGGCCCGCGCCAGCCATTTTGAAAAAAGTACCTATCCTTGAAGAAAGCGATCCACCACCAGTTATAAGCGCCCCACAGCCAGAAAGCGATCCACCACCAGTTATAAGCGCCCCACAGCCAGAAAGCGATCCACCACCAGTTATAAGCGCCCCACAGCCAGAAAGCGATCCACCACCAGTTATAAGCGCCCCACAGCCAGAAAGCGATCCACCACCAGTTATAAGCGCCCCACAGCCAGAAAGCGATCCACCACCAGTTATAAGCGCCCCACAGCCAGAAAGCGATCCACCACCAGTTATAAGCGCCCCACAGCCAGAACCAGAAAGCACGCCGCCTGTTGATCTGCCTCACACTGACAGACACACTAGCGAAAAGACAGCCCTCGTTGTTTTTAACTTTTACTGGATTAGCCATACTTTATTTCACTAAAAATTAAACCGGCAGCCAGCACTCCTAACGTCCACAGATGGTCAGCCATATAACCAGCCACCTTACCTATAGTAGACAAAACCCAACTAATAACACTGCCTATTATGCCAGGCAGAGCATCAAGGGCTTTAGCTGCTAACTTCTTTAATAAGTTTGCTAGGTGGTGTAATTGTTTTCTAATCCAACTTTTACCAGGCTGAGGTGTTGGAGGCGTTACTGGCCCTGTTGGTGCACCGCCAGTTAAAGCATAAACGAGTGTAGAGATAGCAAACCCAACAGCCGTTAATATGCTAACTACTGTAATCCCCTCTTCTCTGAACAGAATCCTTATTCTTTCTGCTAACGTAGTGTTTTCATGAAGTATTTTGTTTATAACTTCTCTGATTCTGGTTATTTGTGATTCTAGATGACCTCTGTTAATAGAAATCGCGCCTAACAGTTCTGTCTTTTTGTTCATTAACTCCTGTAATTTTTGTTGTGTATTCTAGCCTTTTCTTCTAGTCCTAGATTGTTATCGTCTGCATCAGCCAGTTTAATTTTTTCTTCTTCTATATCTCTTTCTAGCTCACCAAGTTTTGCTGTGTTGTGCATTAGTTCACACCCTTACTGTCTGTAGAGCTTTATCAAGGGCCTTGCGCTCTCGATCAGAATATTGAGAATTGACAAGTTCTTTTACGCCTGTCTCCTCACTTAAACTTGTTTCAATTTCTGTTATTAGTTCATCTGCTGTTCGATTTAATTCTTGAAGAGGAATGTTTTGTATTTCAGATTGTGTTGGCAACTCTTGCCCCCAGTTCTGTAAACGACTAACAGCTTCGTCTCTAGGCTCTAAAAGGTTTAATTGTTCTGCCTTAGCAATAGGGAGTTTTCGCCTAATTGTGCTTAGTTTTAAAAACCTGTTTGGGTTTTGCGTTGAAGTAGCATTTACACGGCCTCCAGCACCAGTTCTTATATACAAATGCCCATCAACTTCCTCAAAATCGTTAGGATCTAGTACGCCTGGTAGCTCTCGCCCTATGCTTCTATAGAATGATTGAATTCTTTCTTGCAATAGTTCTTGACGTTGTCTGGGAGTAAAGAACCCGCTTCTTCAAGCTCTTCTCGCAATGAAGGGCCCAGTTCTGTTTCATCTTCTTCAATAGGATCAATCGGGTCAAAATCTTCATCCATATTTATATATTTATTATTTTTTGTTTTATAAAAAATGAACCCATACGGCTGCGACCTTGATCCATTCAGAAAAGCGAAGGAACCCCACGGCATAAAAGGCATAAGACAGACTGTGCGCGTTGTAAATAATCCATTAACAATTGAGCCCAATGAAATGTTAACAGTAAGATTTAGTGACCTCGGGGCTGACGATGTTATAATGCCAGGCACTGCCAGGCTGTCATTCAAAATAGATATTGAGTCGGCGGATCCTAATGCTACTGTCGTTGCTAACCTGGGCAGGGCCATCATTAAAAATATGGTAATTAAACTGGAAGGTAGAGAAGTCTTCTCACTGAGTAGCGCAGACATTTTTAATCTCTATTCTGATCTGTGGCTGCCTAGAACAGAAAGGAAAGACAAAATCTTTCAGGGAATCCAGAGCCCAAACGGTCTTAAGCACAGGCTTAATGCCGCAGATGCAAAGGAAGACGAGGGAGACCAGGCAATAGCGCGAGCATTTAAGAACAGATTTTGCATCCCTCTAGATTTTGAACTGTTAAAAACCCATCAACCATATTACCAAGGCGCGCTAAGAGACAAACTTACTTACGAACTGACATTCAATGACAGCGGATCTGTTATTTTATCAGATGATCCCTTAGCCAAATACACTGTTAGTAACATCTCTCTTAATTTTGACGTTGTTACTAACCCCGAACTGGCTAGAATAATCTTAAATCAGTATAAAAGTAGGGCGGTTGTTTACTTTGAAAGAGTTTTACACCACAGTCTAGCGATTAAAAACAAGCAAGACACTGTCTGGGAAATAGCTATAAGCAATTCTTTAAGGTCTCTAAAGGGGGTTCTCTTGCTATTTACTGAGCCCTCAGCTCCTTTTCAGAGAGAATCTGAGGTGTTTTACAATCCAAAAATTGAACAGTTGTCTTGCACAGTAGATGGCAAGCCTTTTCAGTTGTATTCAGCTGGACTTTTACCCGACCAACACTTTGATGAAATAAGAAAATTGTTTGCTGGAGGCAGACAGACAAGCCCCATAGCCGACCATGTGTGTAAAAAACTTCACCTTCACGATGTAAGACTCGAAGATTATCTAACGGACAAATATGGACTATGGCTGGATTTTAGATCCACGTATGACAACAGACTGCACGGGAGTGGAAGAAGGGTAGGGTCAGATGGCATACTCATACAGATTAATAAGGAAGAGGAGGAGAATGGTCAGATACAAATGCACGTTTTTGTGGTTTATGACGCCCAGCTGAACATTGAAGAAAATAGACTGAAAGAAATAGCCTATTAAAACAGATGGATAGTTTGAACTTTTTGCCAAAAGACCCGCACTGTTCGCTTATTTGCGGGATTACTGGGTGTGGGAAAACTGTCTTCGTGCTTGATTTGTTACAAACAGTCTACAGGTTTCATTACGAGTACATTGTTATATTCTGCACAACCATTAAGCACAACAAGTCTTACAAAGAAAGGCAGTTTGTTTGGACAGACGAGAATATATTTTTAGTTGATCCTACTGACAAGCTAAGCGACTGTTTAGAACATTACTATAGGCTATTTGAGGGAACTGAAACGCTGTTTATTATTGATGACTGTTCAGCCGAACAAGACATTGTTAAAAAAAGGACTCTGTCTAAACTGGCCTTTAGCGGAAGACACGCATTAGTTTCTGTTTGGCTCTTAACTCAGAAATACAATGCTGTCTTAAAAGACTTTAGATCGCAGTTAAAATCAGTCATCTTATTCTATACTAAGGACAGGGATAGTTTTGAAGAATGTTTAAGTGAAAACTATATAATCAGGGACAGGGATGAACTAAAAAAAATAAAAGAGCAGCTAGAAAAATCTAAGCACGCTAAACTATGCTTACGGACTGACCCGCCAGTTCAATACGTTTGCTTATTATAGATTGTTTATTATAGATTGCTTATTATAGATTGTTTATAATAAATTGCGTATTATAGATTGTTTATAATAAATTGTTTATATTAAAAAGAATGTCTCGAGGGCCAGAATCAAAAGCAGAGTTAGCTCCTAAATGCGCTGCAGTAGAGCTAAAAGATCTAGCAGATACAACTGACTTCGATCTAATAGGAGTGGCAGGAAATGTTTATGGATTTGAGTACACCGACGATGGTGTTTACAAACGAATAGAAATTGAAGATAAAAAACGACAGCAATATCCTACCCTGGAAGAGATAAGAAATCTAAGGGCAAACGATTTTGGCAAACACGAATACAAACTTCATAAACGAGAGAATGCTTGGGCGTTGCTTCCTGACATTAACTGGAATTTAAAGTTTGAACTACGAAGCCCCTATGTATACTTTGATAAGAAATACAATTTTAGAAAAGCTTTGAATGAAGGACACCTTCTTGCTAGCCTAGTCCCAGGATTACAACAGAAAAAGCAGATTGAAATAACTAAGCAGGCTCTGTATATATGCTGCGGAGAAAGAAGTCCTTAGCTGAAGTGGGGGGTGACACCGTCGGCTTAGAGTTTAACCCAAAACTAGAATCACTGCCTAGAAAAATGACGATGCTTTTTCGCTTATTTATTACTCCAAGGGAGTCTGATCCTAGTTTGCCAGAGCATACGTTAATCAGGGGTGTACAAATAAAGTCTGAAAACTTGGGCGGCCCTCTTAGGCTTGTTATTGTTATTACTAAAAATGAGGATCAAATAAACACTTTTGTATCTTCTGACAAAGTTACTGTGATGGTTGACAAAGACAAACTAACAGTACTTGATTTTATTTTTATTAAGTATGTTGATTTTATTGCGTTTTACTCTGTTGATGAAGTGCTGCCAGAAGGGTTAATAAGAAGATATGTACAAGATTAAAAAAAATAATAAAATCTTGTTTTTTAAAATGGAGGACGGCCAGCAGTTTAGATTAAAGCACATGACTGAGCTTGAAGAAGAAATAGAAAGTGACTTAAATAAGTATAGGGTTACTAGAAAGAAATATGCTAAAGCTTTAAATGTCCTTTCTTATATAATCACCGGCTCATCAGTTGTAGCCGGCTTAAGCACCGGGTCTAGTGTCGCTCTTTTAGCTACTGGGGTTGGGGCACCGATATCCATAGCTTTTGGGAGTGTTGGTTTGGTTTAGTTGCCATGTCCACGATTGTAAGTGCTGTTTTAAAGAAGCTAACGCCCAAATTACAAAAGCACACTGCCATTGTAGCCCTAGCAACAGCAAAACTTCATTCATTAAGGCTGATTATAAGCGATACATTGCTGGATGGAAAAGTAACAGACGAAGAATTTAAACGAGCCATGGCTGACGGTGATGATTACAGACGCCAAAAGATCGACCTCCAAAAGAAATGGAGAAAGACTTTTACTTCACAGCAGGTAGACGCTGAGGCAATCAGAAAGAACATTGCAAGCAGAACCTTGCAAACCCAAAAACGAGCCTGATTTAATTATTGTATTACTTATATATTTGATCTTAAAAATGACGACCAAAGTAGTTACAGAGCTTAAAAATATATGCTGCGCCTTAGAGTTAATGATGGAGCGGGGGGCTAATGAAGAAGAGTTAAGAAACAAGTTTGGCGAATTAATTGCGGATCTTTTTGAGCACACAGATATTCGTGAAAGTGTAACCGACTTAATCAGTAAAATGCCAAATTCTTGGCCCAACCCAGTTATAAAGTGTATTGCAATTTTAGTTAATATTATGGCTCCTGATGGCGTTGAATTGTCTATTTTTACTAACTCTGAAGGAGCAGCTATTCAATTTAACTAAATTTTAGTGTTTATTTTTTTTGTATTACCTCAAATTAGTAAATATTAGCTAAATTTTAGTATTTATTTTTTGTATTACCTATTTATTTGATCTTAAAAATGACGATCACAAAAGCGATGGATGACAAACCGTCGGGCAATATGAACAGAGTACTAAACATGGGCATTATTAACCCTATAAACATTCGCGAAAGCGTGACGCATGCTATTTCTAAAATCCCAGAGTCTCTTCAAATTGACCCGCCAGTGAAAGTGTTTGTTGGCCATTAAGATTGAATATATTACCCACGATGATAGTAGTATACTAGTCTGGGTTTCAACTAGACAGATAGAAATAATGAGTTATCGCGACTTTAATTCTGACTGGGCTGATTACATGCTCACACAGTTTAACCAAGCGATTGAAGAAGCGAAAATGCGCGGCTCCGGTTGGTCTAAAGGAACAGTCATTGAAATCAAATTAAGACAAGTAAAGTTCTATCCTATAGTCGGCAATTCTTACCTTCCTCTCCCGAGAGAGTTAGTTCTTAAACGAGCATCCTAAATATACATAATTCAGATAACTTATGTTTCATGTGTGTGTTTTTGGCGCACTTACACCCAGTTAAAAATAATGCAAACAGAGTTTCTAATATTGGCAGTATAAAAATAGCCTAAACTTAAATAACATAGCCTTTCCAGTGAGTATAGAAAGTATATCTCAGTTTGAAGAGCAAAACAAACCAATAACCGTGAGCGTATACACATGGTCTGTAGTAGACAATCTAGTCCCTCTAAGGATCTCTCCCGAAGCTCCCCATTTAGGCGAATCACTTGAGAACCATGTAGACTTGATTCTGTTTGCAGACGGTTCCAAGAGCCATTATGTATTAATTAGATCAATTAGCAGACTTATGGCTTATACTACAAACAATACAGCTAAACAAGAGCTTTGTAGAAGATGTTTGGTCAGAATTCCATCTATAGAGGCAGCTGCTGAACATAAGAAACATTGTAAAAGTATTGTAGACTGTAAAACCGAACTTCTTACGCCCCCGCCCGGTCTAAAGTTAGTTTTAAGAATGCACACAAAATGCAGATGAGACCATACGTAGTTTATGCTGACTTTGAGGCGATCTTGCCACAGTACTACGGCCCTCAACAAGAACAAAAAACAACCTTATTAACCCACCATCAGATTTTGTTCTTATGCTTTCGTCGTTGTTAGGTCAGATGGCGGACACACAGAACCAGAGATTTACAGAGGTCCCAATGCAGCTAATCGATTTTTAGAGCATATGAAGCATCTTCGCAATCAATTCTCTAATCAGCTGAACCTTTCAAACATTAAGAATGACTCCTGAAGATGAAGAACGTTATAAATCAGCCACCCATTGCTGGATATGCCAGCAGAGAATTATCGGGCGATGCTGTAAGGGACCATGATCACATTACTGGAAAATTCAGAGGGGCTGCGCACAACGGCTGTAATCTTCAGCTTAAGGTTGACCCCAAGACATGGAAACTGCCAATCTTCTTTCATAACTTGCGGGGCTATGATTCTCACTTTATCATGCAAGCAGTAACTTCTAAATATAAGAGGGTTAGCTGTATTGCGCAATCATCAGAAAAGTACATGACCTTTACTCTTGACTGTTTGTCCTTCTATGATTCTGCTCAGCATCTGATGGCAAGTTTGGATAAATTATCAGGATCTCTACAAGACTGTCCCAATCACTAAAAAATATTTCAACCCATCTTTAGTCCGTAAAGGCGTTTTACCCGTATGAATACATGGACTCGTGGGAGAGGTTTGATGAGCCGGCGCTGCACATAAAGACGACTTTTACAGCCGTCTTAGAGGCGGAGGCATATCTGACGCCGACTATGAATACGCCCAGAAAGCCTGGACAGAATTACACTGCAAGACGATGGGCGATTAATCACGATCAATATTTATTGGCTGACGTGTGTTTTATTGGCAGACGTCTTTCAGAATTACAGATCCGCATGCATGAAACACTACGGTCTGGATTCGTCACAGTACATCTCTTCCCCGGGCCTTTCTTGGGACGCATTCATGAAGTATACAAACGTCGAGATTGACTTAATATCGGATCTGGATACACACCAGATGATTGAGGATGGGCTGAGGGAGGCATTAGTATGGCCTGTTATTCTTACCGCAGAGCCAACAACAAGTATTTAGACAATTATGATCCAACTAAGCCATCCAACTATCTAATGTATTTAGACGCCAACAATCTGTATGGGTGGGCCATGAGCCAGACACTGCCATTGAGAAACTTCAAAATGATAAATGGGCCTCATGAGGTTTGATTGGGTGGTAGGACTATTGTCAGATCTTACGCCCGATAATCCAATAGGATTAATCTTAGAGGTAGACTTAGATTATCCTAAAGAATTACATGACCTCCATAATGATTTCCCCTTAGCCGCAGAAAAATTAAAGATGATCCCACCGAACCGCCCAAACTCGTGCCTAATCTTCGACACAAGACTAAATATGTCTGTCATTACAGGCTGTTACAATTTTACTTAAGACACGGGTTAAAACTAAAGCCGTTCACAGAATAATTACCTTTGACCAAGAGCCTTTCATGAGACCATACATCATGAAGAACACCGACCTTAGAACTAAGGCCATAGACGCTTCAGAAAAAGACTTTTTTAAACTAATGAACAACAGCTGTTTTGGCAAAACCATGGAGAACGTACACAATCGTAAAGATGTAAGATTAGTTACAAAAGAAAAACAAGCAATTAAGCTGACCTCTAAACCTAACTACCAAGACTTTAGGACGGTTTAGCGACAACCTGGTTGGTATTATGATGAAAAACAGAATGTGAGGTTGGACAAGCCGGTGTTTATCGGGTTTGCCGTGCTAGAGTTGTCAAAGTTATTAATGCTAGAATTTCTATACGACTACTTTAAGCCGCTGTACCCAAAGCAAATGTCGTTTACACAGATACTGACTCTTTTATTCTGGACATCCCAACTGAAGACTTCTATAAGGACATGGAAACAGAAGTGGCCAAAGGAGCAGATGGGTGGTACACACAAGTGACTATCCTAAAGATATCGCCATCTACATTCAACTGTGAACAAGAAGTGATTTGAAGAGATGAAGGATGAACTTAAAGGGACAATTATACCAGAATAATGATGGCTTACAGCCAAAGATGTATGAGTATTGCTACCCAGACTTCGGTAATGAAGAAACTAAGGGCTAAAGGTAAAGAAGTTTGTCCAAAAAAAAGATAAGTCTACGACGAACTACAAGCAGGCTCTCTTTGAAAACAAAGTATTTCATCCACAAATGTTTAATCTGCGCTCTTACTCTTCCTCACGTAAATCACAACCGGTTTTCACATCCGTGGGGGAAATTATTTGATACCAATATTATAAGGGGGGGGGGGGGTTGTCAATTTAATAGACAAAAATGGGGTTGGGGGGTGGGGGGGGGGGGGAGGAGGCAGAGAGGCAAAACGGAAAACGTAGCATGAGGTTGGAATTGGGGTCAGAGGGTGCAACAAGTAAAAAATAGAAGTAGCAAAGAAATAGACACCATCCACTGTGACTGAAAAGAGATCAACTAATTGTGGGCGAAGAAGTTACATCACAGAACGTCGCTTAAAAAAAGAAAAGAAAGTAGAGGAGAATCCATATCCCGACTGATACAACTCATGCCTTAAACACACATACACACACAGAACGCGCGTGCGTGCGCGCGCGCACACAACACACTCACTACACACTAACACACACACCACAAACACACACACACACACCACACACACACACACACAGTCCACACGCGCGCGCCGCGCGCACACCACACACACACACACACACACACCACACACACAGAGAGAGATGAGAGAGAGAGAGAAGAGAGAGAGAGGATAGAGGAGGAGGAGAAGAGGCAAGACAGACATTAAGGCAGACAGACAGAGTTTCGATTTACCCTCGAGGAATTTTCATCAAATTTTATATTTTAAAAAATGGAAGACGTAACTGCCCTTTGATAATTTGTGTAGTTTTTATAGTATGACGACCCAGACAGCCCGAATTAAGAAACAGACAAGACAAAAAATGTGAAAAGGTAAGCACGCAAGAAATGACACAATAGTTCAAGAAATAGTCATTCCAAAACGAAAAGAAAAATCTAACTCAGAAAGGTTCAAACCAGAAAACACGAACAAGCAAGCACACAACACACACACCACACACACACAACACACACACACACACACACACACACCAACCGTACACACACACACCTTGCAGACCCCTTCCTCATTCAGCCACAAAATCCAGGAAGTAAAAGTGAACTTTCCAGGTGTGACAGCACAGTAAGAGCATGAAAGAAACGGTGGGTCAGTCAGTCCAGTCATGTCAGTCAGTGGAGGAAGAAAGGAAAAGGTAACGTACTGACGGAAGGCAGAGTCGTGCAGCGCCTGATCCTTTTTTATTTTCCTCACATTCTTACTTTTTCGTATTGTGGGTAAGGCGGGGGGGGTATTTTCTGGAAAGCCATTGTAAAAAGAAGAAAGATTATGACCCGGTGAGGAATAGCCAGATCCAACAAATATTTTTCTCTGCCGTAAACCTAATTGTCAATTTTCTTTTTCGCAAATGATTATCAAATCCTACAACAAAAACACACACTCGGGCTGCCGCGCAGCGGTGCGCATGGCACACAACGACGCCTCTGGCAACGCTCCGCACGCACGCACGTCCAACAAACACACAACAACACACACACACACACACACAACACACACACACACCACACACACACACACAAACACACACACACAAGCGTGGCACACAAGCGCGCGCATGCACACACACACACGCACACACACACCACACAAACACACACACACAACACACCAGCGACGCACGCAAATGCACGCACACACGGTACATACCGCACGTAACGCGCACGCACTTTCGCAACGCAACGCATACCAAACCATACACACACACACACACACCACACACACACCACCACACACACTACAAACACCTCACACACACACACTCTTTCACCTTCCTATTCCTCACTCAACCACAAAATATCCAAGGAGTAAAAATGAAGCTTTTAAGGTTAACTGAACCATACACACAGCCTACACACACACCACACTCCTCATCTCCCCTCCTCTCTCTCTCCTCTCTCTCTCTCCCTGTGTCTCTGTCCTCTTCCTCCTGTCTCTCTCTCTCTCATCTCTCTCCCTCCCTTCGTCGCTCTCTCTCCTCTTCTCTCTCTCTCTGCCCTCTCTCTCCACACTCACACCTTACGTTAGCGGGTTGAAACCACCATTGGGGGTTGCGGAGCGGCAGACACTCTTTGACTGCGATTCTATGCTTTCCTTAGGAATCGCCCTGAAATGCATAATTTACTCCCTTGGAATTCATTTTTGATTGGAAAAACACTTCTTTTAACAAGTTTATCGATCCAGAACAAATGCCTCCATTTATCAAAACTCCTCTTCATATATCTGTGCTACAAAGAAAGTCCTATAACAAGTGTGTGTAGTAAAAAACCTCCGCCAAAAAACCTGACACAAAACGAATCAACAAAAACAAAACACGACGCGTTTTTGACCTCTTAGGTCTTCTTCATGGAGGCTAGATAAACAATACTCAGAACAAAGAAAATATGACCAGATAAGTTGATTGCCACGGTTCTTCGATTTCTTTGTCCTGGGAGGTTGTTTATCTTGCCTTAAGAAGAACCCCGAAAGTAGGACCGAAACGCGTCGTGTTTTGTCTTGTGATTCGTTTCGGGATCCATGTTTTTGGCGGAGTTATTAACGTACGCATTTATAAGATTATCCCTTATAGATTCCTGCCTGCAGAGAGTCCCCCCCCGCCTCAAACTGGCAAAGTCCCACAAAAAAATTAATTCAGGTAGCTTTGTTCATCACTGTAATGGCTCAATATTGTGGAACCAGTGAATGAAATTTGTTATGTTACCACAAAATATTTTAGGGAGTATTCGTGTTTATCACTATCCACGAATTGTTCCATTGCTTAATAATAACCATTGGCAACTCGTTCTTGTTTGCTGTTGTTGTTGCTGCTGTTGTGGTTGTTTTTTGTTATTGTATTGTTTTTTTCCGTTGCAGTTTGTACAAGATTACGTATTAATCATTGCAAAGTTTTCCCTTCCCACAATTATAGTGTGTGTTTGTGTGTAAAACAAAACCACACTTGGTGTTTACTGCATTTTCCTCACTTTTAACTGCCCAAATTGTTATCTTTTTCTGAATGGCGTTTATATCCATTGTATAATCCATGTATATCCATTAATTATTTGTTTTTCGGTGTTTTTTCCGGACTAACATTTTGGTTACAATTTGATTCTAGAACTTTCGACTTCGTGTTAATCGGTTCGAAAAAAAAAACAACGGCAGAATGCATAGTATGGTTTGGCTTTGGTTACCATACAGAAAACAAATCCATTGGCCCGGAAACCGGCTTTGATTTACAACATATACGGTATAGCTTCTAAGGCCGAAGGCAGACATATTTTTTATTTCCCCCTTTAAAAAAGCATGTACATATCCCTAATGATTATCACAAGCGTTTACAATGAATTCAGACAGTGATTAATGAACAGCAAATACACACGCGCGGCACGCGCGTACACGCACGCACGCACGCAGCACACGCACGGCACACCACAACCACACACAACACACCACAACCACACACACACACACACACACACACACCACGCACATACACACACGGGATCGCGCGCTGCAACTGTGAAGGACAGTAAGAGAAAGGGTGAAGATACATGATTATCCCCCACTAGTTACTAAAAGGACACTATAACACCATCACACACAAAAAATACAAACCCATACAGTTAAGCACATACCTACCCTCCCCCCCCCCCCCCCCCCCCCTCACACATTTCTTTATATTCCTATCCTATTTTAGTTTAGTCTATCCTATTATTTAATTTAAATCCAATTTATTTCATTCAATGTAATTTAATTTTATTTTACTCTATATTATTCCTTATTTGATATTTATTTAATTTTGTCTACTAGCACCTGTTGGGTGAACAGATGTAAATCCAAAGAACAAACAACATCCGCGCACTTGACACACGACACACGACACACACACACACACTACTACACACACACACACACACATCACACACACAATAGTCCCATCTACATCTCTTCTCTCTTTCCCTCACTCACGTCTCTCTATCTTGTCCCATCTGGTCTCTCTCTCTCTCTCGCTCTCCTTCTCTCCCCTCTCTCTCTCTCGTCTCTCTCTCTCTCCCTCTCTCCCCTCTTTCTCTCTCTCCTCTCTCAAGTAATTTTAACGATGGAATAAGTCACTGCCTTTGCAAACATACACACATATTCTCCGTAAGCTGCTCACTATCGCTGTGCCCCCCCTCCCGAACTTTCTGTTATGCCCCTCACCAACTACAATCCCCCCTTTCCCTAACGCCAATCTCGTACCCGCACTATACCATGCACGACACAAACACATTCACGAAACACTCACTCTGACAGATCCGCTACAACAACATTCACTCTACTCTCCCTCTCTCTCATCTCCTCTCTCTCTCACTCACTCACTACACTCTCCTCACACTCACCTCACACACACACCACACCACACACACAGACGCCCCCCGTGCGCGCCACGCAACACCTCGCACGCACACTCGCACGCACACACGCACAACCGCCATATTGGGGACACCACACCACACTACACCACACACAGCACACACAAACACAAACGCGCACTGCGCGCGACACACACTATCAGTAATGGACCCAACAAATAACACACGCACACCAGGTCAAACATCGGGGCAAACATACATATTACGTAACACACACGCGACATTGAGACACACCCACACACACCACTACACACACACACACACACACACACATACACAACAACAGATAGAGAGATAGAACAGGGAGAGAGACAGGGACAGAGTAAAGAGAGAGCGGGAGAGGGAGATGAGAGGGGATAGAGTGGAGAGAGGGAGAGAGAGATGATAGTAGGAGAGAGAGAGAGAGACGGAGAACAAGGAAACCAGAGACAGAACAAGATGCACTACACAGCAGGGAACGAAGATAGGACAGACCGAAGCCAGAGGCATAGAGAGAGAGAGAGAGAGAGAGATAGAAGAGAGAGAGAGAGAGAGAGAGAGAGAGAGAGAAGGAGAGCACGTAAGAGATGCACGATTAAGTGAGAAATATTCGTCATACATATTAAGAATGATAAATTTTCTGTTCAATTAAATTACCGAAGATAAACTGATTTTAGAGAAGCTGCGTCAAATAGTTCAACTATACAAATACAATCAATCTAGAAAAGTTTCCAAAATCATCGTCCATCGTTGCACTTAGAAAAAGTCAAACATTTTGTGTTTTATTCTTCAGCTTTGTGTGCCTGCGAGAGTATGGTTTGTTGTGAAGGTGTGGTGAGAGTGTTTTTGCGTGGATGTTTGCGAGTTGGTGGGTGTTTTTGTGAAATTGCAACATGCGTTATGATGTTGAGGTGTGTGTGGGTGTTTGGTGTGTGTGTGTGTGAGTGTGGGTGTGTGTGGTGTGTGTGTGTAATGCGTGCGTGCGTGCGTGCGCGCGCGCGCGCCGCCGAGTGTGTGTTGTTGTGTGTTTGTTGTGTTGTGTGTGTGTGTGTCCCAAAGTGTAGTTCCCGCTTGGATGGGTGGCGAATGGTGGTTTAATAGAGAACATGCGTTTTTGATGTGAGGTGTTGGTGTGTGTGAGTGTGTTGTGTGTGTGTGCGTGCGTGCGTTGCGTGCGTGCGTGCTGTGTCTGTGTGCGTGTGGGTGCGGCGTGCGTGCAGCGCGTCGCGCGCGCGCGCGTGCGTGCGTGCGTGAGTGTGTGGTGAGTGTGTGTGTGTGTGTGTGTGTGTTTCCTTCTTCAACAATAATTCATTATCTTTTACTCACCGCCACACCAGTAAATAACTTTTGTAGAAAAACGGTGTCCGAGTGGTCTATTGTTGGAAACCTGATTAGTGGCGTTTCGTGTTTGGTCTGGACACACAACTTTTGTCCCAAACCCTCATCTGCAAACGACGGCGACCCATTGCGTCCTTCGAATCTGTTGGACGCCAATTTTCTGTGGTGGATGTTGTGAAAACGTCCTAGAGTGCGTCCCTCAACAACAGATCGCTGAATGGCTCGCAAAGGTGTTCGTGGAACCTGTCTTTACAACCGTCCGACCACGTCCACATTAAGGTCGAATTCAATCATCCGTGGCGTTGGTATTATTGTTCCTGAGCTGTTTTCCCCTATTTTCCTCGCTTCATTTGAACCTTCGCAGTGTTTTAGTGAACTCTAAATATATTGGTCACAAGCTGTGTTGTGTGTGTGATTGTTGGCGTGTGTCGTGTGTGTGTTGTATGGTGTGTGTGGTTGTGCGTGTGGCGTGTGTGAGTGAGGTGTGTGTGTGTGGTGTGATGTGTGTGCGTTGCGTGCGTGCGTGGTGCGTTCGCGTGTGTGTTTGTGTGCCGTGCCGTGCCGTGGCGTGCGGTTGTGTGTATTGTTTGTGGTGTTGGTGCATGTGTGATGTGTGTGTGTGTGTGGTGTGTGTTTGTGTGTGTGTGGTGTGAGTGGTGTGTGGTTTGTGTGTGTGTGCTCGCGCGTTATTATTCCATGACAGACTGAATATTTGACCGTTGTTAATGTAGGTTTTCGTATGCTTCCCCCAAAATAGCATAATTTCCAATCAAATAAAAAAGCAAATAAACAACTAAGCAAATCCCATTGTAAAATCGTCATGTTACATGAGTTGTTTAGGAGCTGGGCCCGCGGACAGTGAAACACCTGCAAGAGGAGCCTTTACCAGTCTTTCTGCGCGGGTCAGACGGACCATTAGACCGGACAGTCCTGTGGCCAGAGGGCCGTGAGGTCCTACCCGCTATAATTTTTGTCCTTCAGTAATATTTTGTGGTGTGTGACAAGGAAAAAGGTTTTAAAAATGTTATGCCAATCTCGGACAAACTGTGGTCCTTTTAGAACTGTCATGTGGAAAAATTTGTGAAAGAGAATTCTGGCTGGTTACCCCATCTGTTGTAATTCCAAGCAACGAAAACCCAAAATTGTAAATCTACTCGGTCGTTGTGGCCTACAAGAGTCCCCGTCCCAGTTTTTAAAACTCCTTTGAGATACGAAATGTGGGATCCAACTTATGTGTGATATTGCCCGCGAATATTGCTCCGTTGAATGTAGTATGCGAAACACAAAGAGTAAACCGACCATAAATACACAAAACACAATACACCTCAGTCCAATATAAGTAACCTGGGAACCTTCAACTAACGTAAATTCATGTTGTTCATCGAGTACTTCTCCTACTACAAACACCCTTTTAATAACTTACTTCCCTATCACCTAAATCATTTGTGATATTACCACACCTCGTCTGTTTTCACCTGTTTTTTTGTCGACACAAAGTGTCGGAAAGAAATTTATATGCTTTGATATTTTTTGCAAAAGACATTTATAAATAGCTGTAACTGTTGGCATCGTATCTGGCAATGCAGTGTCTGTCCCGGATGACAATGCTTGATGCAGTCAAGTTGGAGGTTTCCTCCTAGGGTTTTGTATGGAACAGCGCCTTGGTGTGGCCCTGTGCAACCCAGTTATTCTGGAGTGACAGACCCTGTAGCAGGTTTGAGCAGACGAAGCAGACGACTGCGGAAGAAGCAGAGTCTGCCTCTTGATGCTGAATGCCGGCGTGGCCTACGTTTTCTCGGCTGCCTTCTGGGTTTTTTTCTCTCCGTCCACCGCTTGTCTGATTCCTCTCTGCGACCATTTTTGACGCCCAGCAGTCGGGGGTCGTCTGGCTAGATGTTTTCCCAGGCATCAGGGTCAATGTTTTGCCACACTTTCATGTCACCGGTTTGCACACATCCGTGAACCTGATAGTGGTGCCGTCCCCCTGTGCTGTCCTGGTACCATTGTGGCCAATGTATGTGCCTGTAAAGTAAGGTCCTTGGGAAAATACGCCCATCTGTCCATGCACCTTACGTGCCCAATCCACCCGTAACATCCTCTGTGACCTGGCCCAGGACATGTGGAAGGTGTTTCAGACGACGTTTTTCCATGGAGCCTCGCAGTAGAGTGGAACCAGTACCTCGCTGCCGTCACAGGATAGTGCTGAGGACTGCAGGTCAATGATAAGACATGCATTTTGGGTATTCTCTCCTCTGTGAGGCTTCGTTGTTTGACCCCCCACACCCTTTTGGACAGCTTGTGGTCAAGGTTTGCTGCGGCTTTTTCCTATCCGCCGGTTTTGATCTCTATTTCCAATTATCAGGCTGTGAAAGAGTGAAGTCCCCGAACCCCAATGTTAACGTGAAAAGTCCCCCTCAGTCACTTCCCAGGTGTAGTTCGTTGATGCAGGTAGAGGGTGCGTGGCTTTATGCATCCAGTGCGTGCAGACGTTTGGTCTTCATCAGACCTTATCGGTTATCCCAAAATTCTTTACAATAGCCCATCACGAACCTGTCCATGAGTCTCTGCAGAGCCTCTTACAGTGGGAGGCAAGCGCTGCATCGTCAGCAAAGAGCATCTCTCTGGTGAGGATCTGGGACACCTTGGTTTTGGCTCTCAAGCGGGCGAGGTTGAACAGCTTTCCATCAGAGCGTGTGTGCAGGTAGATTCCATCTTGCAAGGAGCTGAAGGCGTACTTCAGAAGCATGGAGAAAAAGATGCTGAAAAGTGTCGGCGCGAGCACACAGCCCTGTTTTACTCCGCTTGTGATGGAGAAGGGTTCTGAGCAAGACCCGTCGTTCATAACTGTGCTCTTCATGTCCTCGTGGAAGGAAACCACCATGCTGCGCAGCTGAGGAGGACAGCCGATCTTCTGCAGGAGACGGAAGAGGCCTTTTCTGCTGACAAGGTCAAAAGCCTTCGTCAGATCGATGAATGCCAGATACAGTGGCTTGCCCTGCTCTCTACACCTCTCCTGAAGCTGGCGCACTGCGAAAATCGTGTCAGGTGTTGACCGGCCTGCCCTGAAGCCGCACTGGGACTCTGGGTACACTCGAACAGCCAGTGTCAGGAGCCTGGTGAGGGGAATGCGAGCGAATACCTTCCCGACTATGCAATGGACGCATCACGCATGTCTTGGGGACTGCACCCTCCCTCCAGCACAGACAAAGCAAGTCGCACAGAGGCTGCAGCAGCGCTGACTTCCCACACTTGATCACTTCAGGTGGAATGGCATCACTTCCTGGTGCTTTTCCACTGGGGAACATGTCGATGGCTTTGCCGAGTTCCTCAAGCGTGTGCACCTGGTCAAGTTCTTCCACCACAGGCAAGTCATCGATAACATCAAGGGCAGCGTCGGTGACCACTGTTTCCCTGGAGTAGAGCTCTGAGTAGTGTTCGACCCATCGCTTCATCTGTTGATCATGGTCAGCGATTGTCGCACCTGTTGAAGACTTCAGAGGAGCAGTTTTCTTCACTTCTGGTCCAACTGCCTTCTTGATCCCATCAAACATACCACGAACATTTCCGCAGTCGGCTGAACGCTGGATGTCCTCACACAGTTGCAGCCAGTAGTCACTGGCACATCGTCTTGCGACCCTCTGTGCGTTGCTCCGTGCAGTTCTTAATGCTGCGAGCGTCTTCTCACTGGGGGATTTCTTGTATGCCAGATGAGCGTTACGCTTGGCTTCAATGACCGGCTCCATTTCAGGGAGGCTGGCATCAAACCAGTCCTGGTTTTTCCTTACTCTCTTGCCGAAGGTTGAGATGGCGGCATCGTAGACAGCATCTCTGATGGTGTTCCACCTTGCTGTGGCATCCTGCTCTGGCAAGTCTTGGAGTGTCTCTTCGACGGCAGCTACAAATTCTTGTCTGCGATCAGGGTCTCCTGTTCTTGCAACGTTGATGCGGGGATGACCTTTTGCTTTGGAGCGGTGCAATTTGCATGGCTGTATCCTCACTTTGCTGCACATGAGGGCGTGATCAGTGTCGCAGTCGGCGCTGTGGTAGCTTCTCGTTGCCAGGACAGTGTTCACAGCTGAGCGTCTCGTGACCACAAGGTCCAGTTGGTGCCAGCGATGAGACCTTGGGTGTTTCCAGGACACTTTGTGTTGGGGCTTGGACTAGAAGAAGGTGTTGGTGACGCAAAGGCTGTGGTATGAGCACAGCTCCAGCAACGTCTGTCCATTGTCGTTCAACTTTCTGACCCCGTGGTGACTGATGCAAGATGGCCACGACTGGTGATCAGATCCAACCTGGGCGTTGAAGTCGCCAAGAAGGAACAGCGGCTCCAATTTCGGTACCATGCCAACCTGGGTGTCAAGCTGATTGTAGAAATGGTCCTTGATGTCTTCTGAACTACTCAGAGTAGGAGCATAAATGCTGAAGATGTTGACAAATCCTGCATCTGTAGCCAAGCGGATTGACAGGATACGATCTGTGCCACCTGTTGGGGGTTCCACTGATGCCAGGAGGCTGTTCTTTACTGCAAAGCCAACTCCATGTATTCGTGGTTCATTGGGTTATTTCCCTTTCCAGAAAAAAAATGTGTAGTTTTCTTCCCTGAAAGAGCCACTAGAGGGTAGTCTGGTTTCTTGGAGGGCCGCAATGCTCACGTTCAGTCTTGTAAGCTCCCTGTCTATGATAGCAGTCTTCCCGGAGTCTTTTACCTGTGCAAGGTCGTCTGAGATTCCTGGGCACATGGTTCTCACATTCCAGCTTGCAAAACGAAGTGCTGGAAACTTCTTTGGTTTTCTTGAATTGCCTGGTGCGATGTTTCCGTCTGCTTGTCATGCCTAAACATTTGAGCTCCAAGCACCCATTGAAGCAGGCAGACGTTGGCGAGTCAGCACCTTACTGGCTGGGGATTGCCCAGCTTGAGGCGGGCAGTAGCTGACCAGTGGGACACGATGATCCCTCCCACCGTCGGAGACAACCCATGGCGTCCTACTCTACGCCAATCGAGTGTGGACTTATAACCCGTAACTGCTGTCTCCCGTGTTGGTTCTTCGCTGAAGCAGTGAAGCTGGAGTGACCTCTCCAGGGCGCGAGCCTGGACGAGAAATATGGAGATGCTGTGTTGCCCATGCATCAGTATCCCCTTCTCGGCCTCGCCAGTGGGCTCCAAATGAGTGCGGGGCACGACGTTTGGCACTGGTCTGGCTGCAGGAGCTGCCGGAAAGAAGTCAGAAGTTGACGTCCAACCGCCTTAGGGGTTCCACTCCGGATTTTCTCTCTGGGTTTACTCCCATAGCCTTTTCTTTTCCCGAGGGTGTCCACAAGGCAGCGGAGCCATCATCCAATGGCCGGGGCACGGATGCTGGATAGTGGGGCGTCCATGGACCCAGGGTCTTCGCGCTCCCAGTCTGTCCAGCGCTCCTAGGTACTTCATGGGTTTAGCATCAGACTTGTTCCTTGTCCTAGATGAGTGGTCTGCCAAGGCTGCCGGGTCCCATCCACCCGGGTTTTGGAATAAGAGATCGTGAGGTCTGGTGCCGGACGTCCCGCTCACTAGAGGAAAGTGATGTGCAACTCGATCACCCTCCTTTCCAGGTGTAGTGCTCGCCGTGTAGCCACTGTCTGGTTCGCCAGGCTGTAAGGCTATTGCAATGGCCTCTCCTACATTACAGTGCCCACAGCAACGCCTTCCCGTGGCGTCCCGGTTTCCACAAAGCTTGCTGTGTCTTGGCGCGACCGAGTACCCGGCGGTATAACTGGGCGGGCGGGCTGAGCCTGCAACCCTGGTTGCGAATCTGCCTAGGAGAAGGAAATCTCTTATCTGTTGGCATACATGTGAAAAAAGAACACCTTCTCATTCCCCCTACAACTCTTAATGTGTTGCCTCAACAATCCCCTATACATACAGACTTATTCTGAAAACAGGAAAAATTATACTCCTAAATACCTATAATAATATTATAAGTAAACTTCAAGATGA
>CM065727.1:12707616-12711782 GCA_033310375.1 Conus canariensis
CCTTGTAGGAACTGATTCACGATGGCGGCGCGGTGGCACGGCGCGTTGTCGTCCTGGAACTGGGCGCCCTGGCCAACTGCCCTCAGGGCGGGCATCACAAGGGGGCGGATGATGGTGTCGCGGTAGGTGGCACCGGTCAGGCGGCCTTCAACACGGTGTAGGGGGGTCCTGTGACGTAGGCTGAACCCACCCCACACCATCACGGACCCACCTCCATAGCGGTCATGCTCCCTGACGGCAGCGTCAACGTAGCGTTCTCCAGGACGTCGCCAGACGCGAACCCGCCCGTCGTTGAACCTGAGGGTGAACCTTGACTCGTCTGTGAAGAGTACTGTTGCCCATTCAGCTCTTGTCCACCTTCTATGACATGCTGCCCAGGCCCGACGATGAGCTCGATGCGCTGGGGTCAGTATTGATCTCACTGCTGGGGACCTTGACCTCAAGTTGGCGTCGTGGAGCCGGTTCCGAACTGTCTGGGTACTGACGTTGACGTTGCTGGCTTGTCGTAGCTGGTCTCGGAGTACTGTGGCACTGGCTGAACGGTCTCTCAGACAAGCGATAACAATGAACCGATCCTGCTGTCTGGAGGTGCTTCTCGTCCGTCCACGTCCCTGCTGTTCTTCAACACTTCCAGTGTTAAGCCAATGGTCTCTGAGCCTCAGAATGACTGGGTGACTCACTCCAAGCCGTCGACCAATCTCCCTCAAGCCAATACCTTCTTGGTACCATGCTATCGCTCTTCCTCTGTCGGTGTTGCTTAGTCGTTGTCTCGCAGGCATGGTTAAATCTTCCTAAATTTCGCGACTTTTTATACCCGTCAAATGTGCTAACTGATTGCAATTCTGCTCAGAAAAGACCTTGCTTTCACGTGCATCACATTTTTTTTTCTTACTGTGTCTGTGTCAAAATCTGGGAGCGACACAAGTTCGATAATTTCTCGGGATTTTTTGGCCTCAGATGCGACGCGGTAGATAACTGCTGACCGACTTTAACATAACAAAAATGCACGAGGAGTAGTATTTGAGAACCGGGTAAGCTTATCCAGCAGAGTTTATTCAATTATCAATATTAATTGGTTTATCAGAGCTTTTTAAAAATTGCATACAAAAATTAGGGGTGGTACTTCAATTGTTTTTAGTAGTATATATATATATATATATAAATTTTAAAAAGGAGAAAAAGTACGCTTCGTCTTTGATAACACAAGAGAAAGCGATATATATATATATATATATATATATATATATATATATATATATATATATATATACAACGATTTTGAATATAATCAGGCTATTGCTGCAATCTAGTAATCTCTGAAGAAAGATAAAACCAGCAACATTACCAACGCTTAGACCTGACCAAAAAAAAAAACAAAGCTTAATACTTCATATCATACAAAATCATACATTATTGAAAATCCGCAAGGGTAAGTCGCTGATTGTCAGGACCATGTACTGCTCTGACTTCTCTTTGTGTTTCTTTTCAGATTCACGATTTTTCGATGAAACAGAGGGTAAACTAATTTCAGACAGTTACTCTTGAATACTTTGAATAGTCAAGAACTGCTGCTGTACTGAAAAATGAATGGTACAAATTAATTACGTTTTTATCAATATTTTCAAACACTCATATTATTTAGTATGTCCTGTAAATTTCATTTATTCACCAGCGATTCTCTCTCTCTCTCTCTCTCTCTCTCTCTCTCTCTCTCTCTCTCTCTCTCTCTCTCTCTCTCTCTCTCTCTCCTTTTTTTTCGCCCACACATTCTCCCTTTTACTTTGTCACTCTGTTCTTGTTTCTTGTTTTGTGGTGTCATTTATATGTAAACAAGGGGGAGGGGGGGGGGGGGAGGAGTACTTCAATGTCTAATGTTATGTCAATGTCCTGGACACAAGTGGAATTCCAACCCAGTGTGTGTGTGTGTGTGTGTGTGTGTGTGTGTGTGTGCGCGTGCGTGCGTGCGTGCGTGTGTGTGTGTGTGTGTTTAGTCTAGGGTAGATGTAGACACACTCGGCCTCGTTTTGACATCTTTCGTTGAGACGCGGTCTCGCTTGAAATGGATTCCAGGTACATTTTCTGATTGAGACCTTCAAAAACATGATTGTTTACTACTACTTTCATCTGCACAGGACTGCTGCTAGAAATTGTGCTATTCTTTGGGTTTACTTCCGATCTGTTTGTTGTCAGTACTTTCTCCAAATATGATTTCCAAAACGCCACTGTGCTCTCTGGTGCAAGGGTATCAGATGGTATCATCTGAAGAAAAGGTCGTCCTACAACACACAATCCTGGATTTGACTGAAGAATCCTCTGCTCAACACATGGGAGGTGCAGATATTGAACAGAATGAAGGAGACAGGGCAGTCATGATGAACACCCAAAACTGTTCATCAGAAGTTTTCTACGCCTGTTTTTTAGAACCTATCTGTCTATCTATCTATCTATCTATCTATCTATCTATCTATCTATCTATCTATCTATCGATCGATCGATCGATCCATCGATCCATCGATCGATCGATCCATCCATCCATCCATCCATCCATCCATCCATCCATCCATCCATCCATCCATCTATCTATCTATCTATCTATCTATCTATCTATCTATCTATCTATCAACCAATCTATCTATCTATCTATCCAACTATCTATCTATCTATCTATCTATCTATCTATCTATCAATCTATCTATCTACGTGTCTGTCTGTCTGACTGTCTGCCGTCTGTCGGTCGGTCTATGTAACTATCAATATATCAATCAATGAATAAATCAAGCAATCTAATTATCTATCGATCTAACTATCTATCTATCGATCAGTCTGTCTATCTGTCTGTCTGTCTGTCTATCTGTCGGGCTGTTGATCGGTCTATCTGTGTATCTGTCTGTCTCTCTGTCTGTCTGTCAATTCATCTGTGTATTTGTTTGTGTCACTATTTTAGGTTCGATGAGTTTTACAGGGATGAGCCAGTCGTAACTTTAGCACTTGAAGCAGCCTCCCTTCTTGTTGCTGATGTTGCCACTGCCATGTAACACTCCATATATACAGTAGAGGTTTGAGTGCAGAGCTAAGTGGCAACACGAACGCGACCATAGCATCATGGAATTTGCAGAAAACATCCATGCCATGTGATTTCATGATTGTAGCCATGGCAAACGTACACCAACACATAACATCCAGGCCAACCAGTTTTCTCATTACATGGACAGTTGGATAAAGTGACCTCTGTGTGGGATCAAGCTCTACTCTGTACATGGGTATTCGCCTACAGATGACAGCCACACCAGTTGCTATCACCACACACAAACTGAAGTTGACAACCACGATCACTGTAAACCACCTGAAGTTTTGCCTGGAAATGTGGTCGTCAAATAAAGCCAGACGGCAGAGACCAGACTGTCCATGCAGACCAAAATGGCTCAGTCCTGGTAGAAACGGTACAGCTGCTAGTAAGATGCCGACAAACCATACAGATGAACAAGATATGGCTTGTAAGCATGAGTTTGATTTCCATACATATGTTGGAAAATAAAGAATGCTGATGTGATGAAATGTCATTGAACAACTGAATAAAACTGAGACTTGATTAGACAGAAGGAAAAGAAACCCAGCTAGTTTGCACGCCACACCATTGGTCCAAGCTTTCTCATTTTGGATGTATTCCCCATCAAGCAAGCTGCTGGTTGTCACAGCAATGCTAACGTGAATCCCCATACAGATATCAGCACACTGCAAATTGGCGACAGTGGGCAGGAAATGTGTTCCAAGCATGCTCTTGACTGTAAATGAGGTTGGGAAGCAAACTACATTGCCTACAATGGCAAATACGGCAACCAGCAGAAAGAACACTCTGTGCAGTTCAGTCGGAAGCAATGTCTTACATGACGGAATGACTTTGTAGGGTGCAAAACATGTTACTTTACCCAGGGTCTTTGGAAGTAAATTCTCACAGCAGAATCTGTAGTTTGACGAAAAGATGCACTCTATTCGGTTTAATTTTGAAAACACATCAAACGGATAATTGATGATCGCATTCCCTCTAATGTCAAGTTCTATGAGTTGTGGCATGACTTTAAAAGCTCTTGGTCTAAAGGATTCCACATCACAAAATGAGATATTAAAGTGCTGGACGAGAGGCATATATATAGACATCTTATTATCGT
>CM065727.1:12711882-12716882 GCA_033310375.1 Conus canariensis
CTTTACGTGTATTTGACGGTGGTTGGTTGGGTGGGTTCTAGAGTTAGTTTCAGCATCTCCGTAATCCATGAAATAAAAAGCAAGAGAGAGAGAGAGAGAGAGAGAGATGGGGGGGGGGGGGAGACAAAGACAAAGTGACAGACACAGAGATAGACAGACAGACAGACAGTTACATACAGACAGATGGACAGGGGAGAGAGAGAGAGAGAGAGAGAGAGAGAGAGAGAGAGAGAGAGAGAGAGAGAGAGAGAGAGAGAGAGAGAGTGAGGCGCAGGGTGGGTGACACCATTATGACCCACATCACATATCATAACTGGACAATCCAAACTCCTTTCAGAAGGTGATCGTGTCCATTTTACAAACATCTTTCATGACGCTGATACACAGCTAAATTTTGTCCTCCCTTTTTTGAAGCTTCCATCAAAACACACCGTCAATGATGTCACCTAGAATTCCCTTCCATATAAACAAAAATTCATTTTCAACATTGCAAACATATGTACATCCAGCAGGATAGTCTGTATACTTCCATGATATGAGAGAAAGAGAGAGAGAGAGAGAGAGAGAAGAGAGAGAGAGAGAGAGAGAGAGAGAGGGGGGGGACAGACAAACAGAGAAAGACAGACAGACAGAAAGGTAGGCAGACAAGCAGATCATCAAAAGACGAGAGAGAGAGAGAGAGAGAGAGAGAGAGAGAGAGAGAGAGAGAGAGAGAGAGAGAGAGAGAGAGAGAGCACGCTGATAATTTATGCGTTCATTCATTATGACAATCAACGAATCCCTCAGGAAATGGTCTAAAAGATTCTACAGAAAACAGGTTTCATGATAATAACATGGATGTTCGTCTTCTTTTTTCTTTTTTTTTTGTTTTGTTTTGTTTCTTTTGTTTTCCCTTTCCGTTCTGTAAATAGCTTCCAATAAAATACAATATCTGCAATCTCAAAGTTCTGTTTCCTTGCATTCGCATGAAAAATCACATGTAGCATTGAAAATCTTACAATATACAAAAAGATACCGAGCAATTAGATATTCCGTGTGGTACGACAAGAGAGAGAGAGAGAGAGAGAGAGAGAGAGAGAGAGAGAGAGAGAGAGAGAGAGAGAGAGAGAGAGAGCATTTTGATATTTCAATATTTTATAGTACATTCAATACGACTGTCAACAATTCACTCAAGGAATGGTCTTATCGATTCTACACATAACAGGTTTCATCATATTAACATGGCTGTCCCCTCTCTCAACGCCCCCACCCCCGCTCTAATCATAAAAAAGGAAATGAAAAACTCCAATTAAAATACATCTGTTATCTTAACTATTTCCGATCCACATGAAAATAATCATCTGTGACACTGGAAAAACACAGCATTTGAACATTCCACGCGGTAAAAGAGAGAGAGAGAGAGAGAGAGAGAGAGAGAGAGAGAGAGAGAGAGAGAGAGAGAGAGAGAGAGAGAGAGCGTTTGGTATAATCGCACAATTAGCATGAAAATCAATAATTCAAACAAAAAAGAAAAAAAAATGTTTGGCAACATTGCCACCAAGATTGTCTGACATCTGGAAACAATGGTATTTATTACATCAACGTATCCAGACAGGCAGACAGACAGGTACACAGACAGGCAGCGGAACAAATGGATATCATATGTACACATCTTATATGACAATCAATGGTCTTGGCCATTCAGCAAACAGTAACTTTAATGAAACATAGCCGCCCCCTTCCCTCCCCCGCACCTCTTCTCGAAAAACAGCTTCCCCAAAAACACAACATCAAAAACTCGGTTGCAATAGCTACGTATATACACGAGCAATCACCTTTTGGCAATGCAAAGGGACACCCAAAAGAGGTCATCAGCACATATACATAATGACATCATTATTCTATCCTTCCTGATGAACAAAACCTTCCGATAATGTGGAAGAAAGATGGCAAGGGAGAAAGGGGAGGGGCACCAGAGAAGAGGGGTAATTCTACCACACACACAACACACACACACACACACACACACACGCACGCACGCACGCACGCACGCACGCACGCACGTACGCACGCACGCAGGCACACACACACTCACTCACACACACTCACACTCACACACACACACACACACACACACACACACACACACACACACACACACACACACGCACGCACGCACGCACGCCCACACACACACACACACAACACACACACACACACACACACACACACACACACACACACACACGCACGAACGCAAGAACGCACGCACGCACGCACACACACACGCACATGGATACACACGCACGTATTCACACACACACGTACACATACACATACACAAATACACACACACACACACACACACACGCGCGTGCGCGCGCGCACACACACACACACACACACACACACACACACACACACACACACACACACACACACACACACACACATACATGCGGGCGCACACATACACATATACACACACATACAATTGCGCGTCGGCACATGTTTATAAGTAAAAATATGCAATTTAAAGTAAATGAACAATAGATAAACAAATAATTGAATAATGAAGTAGTCATAAGATTTCAGTAAGATTGCATGAATAACTGAAATAAGAAACATTAAGTATAACTATGGGTGCCTTTGTATCCACGGTATACGGCGAGGGCCGTTTTTTTTTTTTGTTTTTTTTTAAGCTTAACAGTCACGTGACTCCGACATTTTTTGTCACGGAGTTGAACGATCGCTTCTGATGAGGTGAGGTTTGTGTGTTTACATCAAACATTGATGTTTCTCGGTACCACTACATATTCTGTTCAGTTGAAAAGAAGAAGAGAAAAGTAAACAAAAACATTTTAATGGTACAGCTTCCCCGACACGCGAGAGGGTACGATGACTGCAATAAAATAGATTTAACTCGGTTTCATGGGGCAAACCATCTCCTCGTGGCTTTCATGTTGTTGTTGTTGTTGTTGTTGTGTTGTTGTTGTTTTCTGCAGCAAACTCTGACTAAAACCTCGATTCTTGTACTTGACATGTTAAAAGCTGACGAAATGTCTTTGTGGGAGTGGAACGTAGTGGATGGGGAAGACAGAGGGTGGGATAGGGGGCGAGGGTCGACTTCGGGTGGGTGACTTGGTGCGCGCATATCTCATTGTGTTCATAGTTCCAGCTCTAGGTATTCTATAGTCAGGAATCGCTTTAGAGCTTATGATTTCAACAACGCTTGTATGATCATTTGCGTACAAATCAACTTCTCCCTCACTTCCCCACCACCCCTTTACTCCCTCTCTCTCTCTCTCTCTCTCTTCTCTTCTCTCTCTCTCTCTCTCTCTCTCTCTCTCTCTCCCTTCTAATTCAGAAAAAAAATTATGTGCGTGCGTGCGTGCGCGAGTGTGTATGTGTATGCGCACGCGCATTTTGCGTATGTTGGGAGGAGAAGGAGGAGGTGGTGGAAGTGGCCGTTTCATTCTATTAAATCAAAGTACTCAAAAATAATGAAAAGCCAAGCCGTTTTCTCAGAATCGTATACAAGATGAACCAAGCGTAGGCAGGTTAACACAGTAGACTGAGGCAACGTGATGGACTAGACTGATGTCTCATGCGACAAGAATCGTGGCAAATAGTGAACGTGTGAACATCTTCTAACATATCCTTTAGTTTCAACAGGGACAAGAAAAAGTTAGAACAGTCCTTCATCAAAGCAGCAATGTAGGATGTTGTGATTGCAGTGAGGGTAGTATGCATGATGGCCTGTTCACACAGCTCAGAATTAGATATTAAACTCAAGTGACACCAGGCTCTTTCCCTTGACAGAACAGGACAAAACTGAGAAACATGGAGCCGCTGTATCAAAAACACGAGTCATTTTGACCTAAATTATGAAGGAGACGGGAAAGGAGGCACTGAAGCATGCCACAGGCAAAGAACAAAATCAAGAGGACATGTAACATATCCACATAAACCAATTGAAGACAGGAATACCATGAGAAAATCAGGAGAATATGTCAAATATCCTTCAACCAACCGAAGACAGGTATACCAAAAGTCAATCAGTAGGATATGTAACATACCAATGCACCAACTGAAGACAGGTGTATCAAAAGTCAATCAGTAGGATATGAACATACAAGTCCACCAACTGAAGACAGGAATACCAAAAGTCAATCAGTAGGATAGGTAACATACCAATGCACCAACAGAAGACAGGTATACCAAAAGTCAATCAGTAGGATATGTAACACACCAGTCAACCAGCTGAAGACAGGTGTACCAAAAGTCAATCAGTAGGATATGTAACAATACAAATCCACCAACTGAAGACCGGTATACCAAAAGTCAATCAGTAGGATATGTAACATACAAATCAATCAACTGAAGACAGGTATAACAAAAATCAGTCAGTAGGATATGTAACATACCAGTCCACCAACTGAAGACAGGTGTACCAAAAGTCAAACAGTAGGACAGGTAACACACCAGTCAACCAGCTGAAGACAGGTATAACAAAAATCAATCAGTAGAACAGGTAACACACCAGTCCACCAACTGAAGACAGGTGTACCAAAAGTCAAACAGTAGGACAGGTAACACACCAGTCCACCAACTGAAGACAGATGTACCAAAAGTCAATCAGTAGGACAGGTAACACACCAGTCCACCAACTGAAGACAGGTATACCAAAAGTCAATCAGTAGGACATGTAACATACCAGTCCACCAACTGAAGACAGGGATACCAAAGGAATATCAGTAGGATTTGTAACATAGCCGTCAACCTACTGAAAATAGGGATAAAAAAAAAGTTGAAGGATCTGTAATATACCTATAAACCAGCCGAAGATAGGGATACTAACAGAAATGCAATAGAATGTGTAACATACCCATCAACTAACTGAAGACAAGGAGTCTAAAAGAAAAATCAGGATATGTAACATCCCATCAACTAACTGAAGACAAACATACAACAACAAAAAAGCAGGATATCTAGCATACTCATCAAACAAATGAAGACAG
>CM065727.1:12734382-12789119 GCA_033310375.1 Conus canariensis
TGTGGGCCTATGTATGTATACTGTTCAAAAAAAAGTTAAGGACCAACATTGAGAATGCACAAAAACTTTTTAAAATTCACAAAAATTCAATTGTACCGCCTTTGTGGTCCAAACAAATTGAACCACACGCACAAATTGATAGTGAATGCGGCAACTGCAATTTTGTGGCACACATTTCTCACGCGCCTTGAAAAACACGTGTCGCGACTTGTCATTTTTGGAACAAATTGGGGTGAATTTCTGATGTGTTTGGGATCCGAGGAGCATGTGCTGAATCAAAATCATGTGAAGCACGAGCTAAATCAGGCTGTAGGTCATAAAGTATGCTCAAACAAATGTCTTTAAAAGCCACTGTACTGGCGAAAAATGTAATGCAACAGCATGCCTCCACGTCGAAGACTGAACGAGCTGGATCGAGGAAGAGCAATAGGATGGCTCCAAGAAGGAGTTGCAGTCCGGGAAGTGGCACGGAGACTCGGGTTATCACACTCTGTTGTTATCAGACTCAGACAACGCTTTCAAGACACAGGAAGAGTGCAAGAACGACCACGCTCTGGTCGACCCAGAATAACAACACCACAGAGGACCGATACATTGAAAGGCAGGCCACACAAAAAGAACAGCAAGTGCAAACAACATCAGACGTCGCCTTAGAGATGCCACCAACACTGTTGTCAGTGATCAGACCATACGAAACCGCCTACACGCCGCTAACCTCCGTGCTCGACGACCAGCCATAAGACCTCGTTTGACTGATGCCCACAGAGCAGCACGCCGAGTATGGTGCACGCAGCACGTGACATGGACACATGAACAGTGGGCTAACGTGATGTTTACAGACGAGTCGCGGTTCTGCCTGGATCCCACCGATAGACGGAACAGGGTCTGGAGACGCCGTGGGGAGCGTTTTGCAGAAGAAGCTGTCCTGGAAAGGAACCGCTATGGTGGGGGATCCGTTATGATTTGGGGCGGCATAAGCACACGCTACAGAACGGTTCTCTACAATGTGGCAGGGAACTTGAATGGTGTTCGCTACCAAACAGAGATTTTGCAACCCCTGGTGCTGCCAGCCCTTCAACAGCTTGGACCTCAGGCAGTCTTTCAAGACGACAATGCACGGTCCCATCGCACCAGAGCAGTAAACACGTTTCTCCAAGCTGCTGGTGTCAACAGAATGCAGTGGCCCGCAAACAGCCCAGACCTGAACCCCATCAAACATCTTTGGGATGAGCTGGGCCGGAGACTGCAGCAGCGTCGTCCTCCTCCTGCTAACCTGGGTCAGCTGTTTGAGTCACTCCAGCAGGAGTGGGCTGCTGTCCCCCAGGCCTTTCTGCACACACTGGTGAACTCCATGCGACAACGCTGCCTTGAATGCCTTGCCAATAACGGGGGACACACACGTTATTGACCATGACATTGAACAAACACTCCTGTGACTTTCAAATTTGGGGGCGGGGGTGTTTGTACTGCGCTCGATTCCAGTTTGTTGATTCCTCGGACTTGTCATTGTCTTTACACTTTTCACATATTCAATAAATTCATGTTACACTTGGAGATTGATCACTTCCCAATTTTCTTTTTTATAAGTCAGTGAAATGTTGGTCCTTAACTTTTTTTGAACAGTATATATAGGCCTGTACATCCATTCTCTCTCTCTCTCTCTCTCTCTCTCTCTCTCTCTCTGTATGTCTATATGTACACACACACACACACACACAACACACACACACACACACACACACACACACACACACACAGAGAGAGAGAGAGAGAGAGAGAGAGACTTGGGTTTGATATGTCAACGTGAACGTAGTTGCATGGGGTGAGCATTTTACAAATTAGGGGGAAAGTTTACATTTCATCAACAAATGAAAAATACCCTGAAACACACACATACATGAACCAGGCGCGCCCACGACACACACGCAAACACACGCATACACGCACGTAAGAAGAACAGCCACCATCCACCCATCAGCTCAACTACACATCCACGTATAAGGGCACTTTCATCATACACACACACACACACACACAACACACACACACACACACACACACACACACACACACACACCACCACCACCACCACCACCACCACCACCACCACCACCACCACCACCATGCCCAACTGTTTCCTGCGCTCTGTGTGATCCACATATAACCACAGCTATGCTGACAGTGAGGAATAGCAACATTAGTCACCAATGTTTGTTTTTTCCTCTCTCACCCACTTCTTTCAACATGTCATATGCCATAACAGCAAATCTTTCAAATGGTAATGTACAAAATCGAAGCCAAAAGGACACACGTTTAACTAGAGCCAGAACAGAGACTGGGAATCGGCCAAGTCCTCTGTATAGCATTTGACTTGTTTAAGTGCTAACATTCAACAACCGTTTACATGCGAACAGATGGACTCTTTCTGTTTCAACACTTTTTAAGTGCCCCAAATTCTGGAGGCATAAAGCAGAATGAGACCCACCTGAGCGTGACAGAGAGAAAAAGATACAACTTGTTGTTTTGCCTTTTTTTGCTGTGATCGATATACATATATGTGTATAGATAGATAGATAGATAGATAGATAGATAGACATATACGTATATACGTAGGCCTATATATATTCACACTGTTCCGTATCTTTTGATCTCCCTTGCATCCTTGAATGGATCCTCAAACATTGTAGGCTCAAAGATTGTCCCGTACACTTTATACTGTTTGCATAATGTTTTTGTTTTTTCAGCAACTTTTTTCCTCTCCACATTTTCGTTTTGTTTCATATACTACCCTTTGCTGGCTGCTTTGGGTGCTGTTGGATTTTTCGAACCCTTGGTGGTGAAAACACCACAGAATTATGGACTGTGGTGTGTCTCAACTGGACGCCATTAGCACAAACACTATCAGCCGTGTCTCCCTGATGAGTCCGATCCTGCGGACGAAAGGCCTAGGAGCAGGCAATACCAATAGATCTGCCTTCGAGAGGGATTGCGATAGTTCCCTCATGCAGCTAGTGAAGGATTTTCATATTTGTGATATATTTTCTTCATTTTATTTTCCCATATTCTTCACCTTCAACCCCCCCCCCCCCCCCCTTTTTTTTGTTTGTTTGTTTTGTTTGTTTGTTAAGTTCAAATCTTTGCCAAGTCATTACTATAACAACGGAAGAATTGTTAGCCTGCACTTGTTTTCCCCCACTATGTAATTGTTCGGATATATATATGTATATATACACACATTGAGAGAGATCACAATTTAATCACTTTACGATAGTCATGTTCACAAGTAATCATGATGGGTATGACTGCAAAATGATATTCTTAGTATCTAATCTCATGATTGATAATTTAGAGAGACAGACAGACGTTGACAAACTGACAGTCAACGTAATTGTTCTTGGCTTGTTGAAATTGTTGCCGTGAGCTTTTTTTTTAACTGTGTCAGGATTGCTCTCTTATTTTTCGTTCTTCATACTACAGCCGAAGTGAAAGGGTAAAGCTAAAGCTGTTCTGGTTCGGCCGGGTTTTCTCGAATGACTGCTTTTCAACCTCTTCAGTCATTTCAGTCTTCCTCTTTAGGGACAGCCACGTTCCCTTTGTAATACCCGCCATTTTCAGAGATTGCTCTCCGTTGAAAAAGCAAAAGGCGCTCAAGTGAAGAAACCTTTTGCGGTCAGGATCAGATACGTAGACCTACATCCTTACTGAAAACAAGAACAACTGCAGATAATGTATAAATCCGTAAGATACCAAACGCAAGCGTCTATGTAGAAACAGGTCACGCATGTGGCTGTCTCATTTTGCATCGGCAATACATTCTGACGTCGTAATGACCGCGCAAGTGGTTGGTTTACTTGTCTGAGGACGGGCACATGTGCGAAATGCAATGATGTATGCTATATCCGAGGTTTTACTATAACCGAGTTTGTACGAATCGGGGAGACTTTAGTATGGTTAGGAAGATATTTAGCTGGGGATTTTTCCCTTTGTCAGTGATTTTTTTTGTCGGCGAGTTTTTTCTTTAAGTCTTTGCCAAATTATAAACATAATGACGGAGGAATTGTTAGCCTGTACTTGTTTTCCCCCACTACCAAATTGCAAAGCTGACCACTTTGACTGTTGACACTTTTTGATCTCCCTTGCATCCTTAAATGGATCCTGAAGCATAGGCTCAAACAAGTTAGTATTGGGGTTAACAGTTCCTCCCGTTATTACAACAATGACTTTAGTGACAAAGATTAAAAAGAGATAAAAAAAAAAAAAAAGGGGCGGGGGGGAGGGAGGGTGTTATGAGAGAAAGACAACAGTAATGCAAAATTAGGGCTTTAGATTACAAATATAGGCCTAATTCTTGACTAGCAACATATGGAGACCATCGTAATCCATCTTGAAAACTGGCAGAACCATTCCACAGAACGTGTGCGTGCGTGCGTGCATGTGGTGTGTGTGTGTGTGTGTGTGTGTGTGTGTGTGTGTGTGTGTGTGTGTGTGTGTACACTATCTAGCCTACGTAAAGAATGACTGTGACGGACATGACGACCACCCTGATATGATTCTTTGTGATCGGCTGGACTATAAAGAACATGTAGTTAAGAGTTTATGTCACAGTGTGTGTGTTGTGCGTGCACGCATGCCCGCGCGTGTGTTGTGTGTGTGTGTGTGTGTGTGTGTGGTGTGTGTGTGTGTGTGTGTGACGTGATTTCAATGACTCTGTATTAGATTATCTTACTTGCCTAATTTCTTCCGAAAATCATTACGACTTGACTATCATCCCTATCAGTCTTGGACATTCTGTGCTTTTGCGCTTGATCGAGTTGAGCAATCGATTACAATGCAAACCATTAAAAAAAAAAAAAAAAAGTAAAATGCATTGTTTGCTTATGGCACCATAATGACAATATAGTCTTTCCGTCCCTGGAACATCCTCAGACATGCTAAGGGGTTAGTCGAGACGTTTGCAACCATACCATAACAGTGGCACCGACATTTCACACCGACTTACGAACGATTAACGTTATCTCACACGCGTCAGCCACGTCGGTAAGTCCCATGTCTAACGGATCCAATTTTCATCGAATTCAGATTTTGAGAACACCTGCAATGTTGTTCTGTCCGACAGGGTTTGCAACTCGTTTTGTTCAAAAACCTGCTGTTGGGGTGTAGGTGGGGGTGGGGGATGCGAGTGAGGGAAGCGGGAATAAATGAAAAAGAAATGGAAGAATGAGATGGAAAAGCTTCTGCTTTTAGCCAAACTCAAATGCTCGTTTAAAGGGAAAAAGATAATACTGAAGAGAAACGAGAGAGAGAGAAAAATGGTCAGACTTAAAGCATCAAGTGATACTTCTTCCTACATACATAATCTCTAAACAAAGTTTTGTGTGAACGGAAAAGATGTAGACTTAGGCATTCGTGCGCATGCGCCGGTACACACCGGACTAGAACAGAAAGCAGCACACTGAATCCGAAGCTGATCGATTTGACGTCCTCTTTGCCACCATGGCAAGGGAAATTGAGTAAGTTTCTAACACAAAAGGCTTACGCACTGGTTTCAGTATTTTGGTACTTTTTTTGTTGAGTTTCCAGTGTCTACTGTATTAGGTCTACGTCTCTGATGAACCGTTGACTTGCCTAGTGAAGTGTAATTAATTGTGGTGTGTCACATTGTTCTGTTGATTAGTACAAGTAGTAGGAATGATGAACCTGAAGTCAGTATAATTGGTTTATTTCGAAAGTTTTCGAAGTATGAAAGTAAACTTTGGAGGACATTGTGAATGTTGTAGATCAGAAAATCTTGTCATTATTGACAGCTAAAAATGTAGAAAAAGTTTACCGATCGATCTTGATCAAGACCATCAATCCACGATGATCCTATGAAAATTGGAATCAGTCTGTGACTGTTCAGCACACTTCCGTGAACGAATCAGTATGATTAATCAAATCAAGTGGTTCGAGAACTTTTGATTTAAAAAAAAAAAAAAAATTAATGATGACCTAGATTACTGGTGATGTATTTATTATGAAGTGTGTGTACAGGTAAAATGTTAAAGAAGTGGCGTACTTAAACATAATTATTTAATTACTATTGAAGTGATAGAATTAAAATCCCAAGGAAGCACTTATATTTCCCATGAAAGTAAGCAGGTACACCGTGATTTTGTACTGCACTATGCATGTATGTGAACAAGATCTGTAATGTTTTTATCAGGATCTATTTGTTTTTTGTTTTATTCTAAGATAGCACAACAGGTTGACTATTCTTGAAGCTGAATGCTAGTGACTGAAAAGAAAACTGATTAAAAATAAGAGTTGTGAGTAGTGCGCACACACACACACACACACACACACACACACACACACACACACACACACACACACACACACAGCCATGCAAAGTGTATTATTAGCTAACTGCCATTATATATTTGTTTTTCTTTCAAAGTGACTTAACAGACCATACCCTAGAGCAGAGCTGGGTCTTAATGTTATTAAAACGTTGAAATAAAAAATCATGAAATGAAGGCAAAACAAACTCATTTCTATATATTCTGTCTAAGTATGTCAGTATGTGGCCCTTGAAGAAAAAAGATTTCCACTGCCACTATATTTTCTCGGGCATCACACCTCTCCAAGTCCTGCTGGTGTTGAGAAGGAATATTGTCTGGATAGAGTGCAGTATTGACATTTTGTCAAGATATTATCTGCATTTGTCTTTGTTTGATTGGGCTGCTTGTTGACAGAAAACAAATGATTAAAATCTAGACCTAGGTATAAAACAGGAGTGAGGTCTGTTGGTCGACAAAATTTTGAATGAATAAGGAGAGAATGATTTTGCTCATTGTCCAGATGACAATATGAAAAAAAAAAATTCTGCTAGTTCAGAGTATTTAGGTGTTTTTTTTTCCAAGTAAAGTTTGATATATATAAGTCCTTTCTTGAGCTTACCACCACTCACTCTCTCTCTCTCTCTTTTCTCTCTCTCTCTCTCTCTTACACTCTCTCATTGTCTCTTATAATGTACAATGGGGGGTTCTTTATGCACAGATTATGGAGTTTAATAATGCACAGATTTTCTCACAGTGTTCCAGGAATTCACAGGAGTTTTTGTTTCCTCATGAGTATGATCATTTTTATGCAATTTTAGAATGAAATTATGAATTCAAGAGTCAGAAACTCACAAGAGATATCGCAGTGATTGTTTGCTGATGAAGGCAAGCATATGAAATAGTTACCCCCTGACTTTTGTTTTAGCTTCCCATCTAAATCATTAAAAGCACGAAGAATTCAATCATGGCTTTGTTTCAATATCTTTCATTTATAAAAATTGGTGTAAGGAAAGTCAGCTTCTGATTTCATTGAAAATTTGAACAGATTACTTAAGTATTGGCAATGCCCCTACTATTATATTAGTAGTATAAAACTGTTGATCTACCCGACTTTTGTAATTGTAAATCATTACTACTAATTTAAAAGATGATTCCAAAGCAATCTTGACTGTTGCTTGTGATGATAGGCATAAAAGAAGACATAGAGAAAAAGGAATATTGGTGGTGTGGTGTAAATTAGAATATCTTCCAATTTTACTTTTTTGTGTGGTGGGGACAATCAGATTTTACTAAAGGATAACAGAAAGTCCAAAGGACCTTTTTTAAAGTGTTGCAAGGAACTTGTATCTTCAGACTGAAGAGCAGGAAGAAAGAGGTAGTGAGAGAGAGTGCTCATCTGCACATGTGTGCAGGTTTAATACATGCTTTTATCTTGCAAATCAATAACAGAATGACAAAATTTGGAAATAAATCTTATGTGTGCAGATCAGTTCAGATGAGGCTGTATTCTCTCAACAAGCGCAAGTTTGTGTTGGTCTTTTTTGCCTTCTTCACATGCTTCGGCATCAGCTTGCTTGTTGGAGTAGCAGGTGGGTGTCCTTATTTGCACATATTGTCTTACAACATATGGCTGGATTTTCTGTGTTGGTGCACTTCAATGATGTGAGTGTGTGCACATGTGAATTTGTGCTGTGTGGCATGTTCAGATTACAGAAAATGTCGTCTGCTGGGAGCCTTTATGCAGATAAATGTCACCATAAAGACATGTTTAGGATTCGCTCCCATTCGTCATGTGATTTGTTACCATGCACTACTGCTATCGCACATGAATCCCTCAGCTTTGGTTATTTCCCCTCTGTTTTTAAAACGTCTCATGTCAAACCTTTACTCAAAAAACCCACCCTGGATGCTAAAAACTTGATGAAGGAAACTTTAGGCCGCTCTCCAGTGTGTTCTTTTAATCCAAGATCATTGAAAATAACGTCCTTCTCCAACTCCATTACCATCTACGTCGCAACACTCTGTTCTGCTCTTTGCAATCTACCTGTCGTTCTGGTTGGTCACAGTACTTATGTGCTCTCCTGAAAGAAGTGATGTCATCGTTACTCTTGATGATGGTCAAATCTTTCCACTGTCTCCTCTGGACTGATCTGCCACTTTTGCATGGATGAAACTGTATGTCTGGAATGGCCTAAATCTAAAATTTGACTTTGGCATTTTTCAGAACCTGAAATTATCATTGACTGGACAGATTTTTCTCTTTTTAACCTTTCTGTAAAAATGTCCTGAATACGTTTGGTGCTGTGGTAGTGGACACTGTCAGCTGGTGCAGAGGAGCTAAGGCTGAACTCATGTTCATTAAGCAAATGTTTGTGTTCACTGATGGTGGATTGACTGACTGGCTTGTGGGTCACGTTTCACCCCGTCCATCCCGAAGTTCAGATCTTGCAAATCTGATGGGAGTTGATGACATTTTGTTTCTACTGCATAGCCCCCAAACCGATCAGCAGTTTGGTGATCTGATCTCAAAGAAAATGGTATAAGTACTTATTCTTACCCTTTCATGATTTTTCACAAGATTTTTTAGCTTCAAGAGTTACTGTACCCTCATTTCTAAAACAGCAATACAGACACTTCATGAGAAAGTTTAGCACAGTAAATTTTCTCACTTGTTTCAGTTGGGCAGTTTTTTCTAAAATACTTTATTAAATGACAGCATGTTTAGCATGTGATCAGTGATTTAGAATCACACATTACAGATATTTAGCCTCAGTTGTAGATATTTACTAATGTATGACCCCCCAAAATGGCTGTTGCTATATTCCACGAAATGTTTCAGGTCCACCAATTATTGACACCGTGACTGTCAATGGATCATCTCGGAAAGTGCTGACCACCAATAACTTGAAGGTTGGTGTGTGTGTTTGTGTGTGATTATCATATGTGTATGTACATGTATCATTGTATGCATGTACTTGCTGATTTGAAAGTGAAAAACAGTTTTCTTTCCACATCAATTTGCAGATACAGATGCCTGAGTTCCTGGTGTTTCTCTAACCCTGAAAGGGCCCTTTGTGGTCATTTGGACTGAAAAAAAAATGCAGCCCTCTTTCTTAAGGCACAATTCTATTGTCCATTTACGGTAACAGTGTATTGGTTACAGTGTCCAGTAAAACTTTGTGTGTGCACCAGATCCGCAGTAACACTGTACAGAACTGCGAACATCCTGACACAGAGAGCTCTTTGTTTCTCTCCCTTTCAGTCGCGGGATCAATTCACTCGAAACGTTTTATATGTGTAGGTACCCTGTCCCAAAAATTAGATGTGAATGATACTAATATTTTTGTAGTCCTCTGAGCTGTAGTCATATAAAACCATATCTGAGCTTTGGTCATATAAAACCGTGTTTTCTCTCACCAGCTCTATGAGCTACTCTCGCTTAGCTGTTGTGTGCTTGCTTGCATGGTTTCTCACTGCATGCCTTTCATGTGTTGAAAATGCCACCAAAAGTCATGAGAAATGATGAGAATGATAAACATGCCCATCCCATAAGCTGTCTGATATGGCATTGATTGCTATGTGCTCTGGTCAATGGTGATTGTGTTAACCGTTAATTGCTGTAAAATAGAGCAAAAGAAGAATACCAGCGATTCAGATTTGTTTCCGTCACCATGGGACACATGTCCCCTGACAGCTCAAAGTGAGGGAACAAAAAACGAGGACATAGGACATGCTGGGGTCAGTTCCTCAGAATTCTCATGCAGTTTTTGTTAACCAGTCACTAACAGTAAGCACTCTGAATTAGCTCTGACTGTATCTTTCACTTTCAGGGCACTCAGTGCTGTATAGACTCTCAAAGTGTGTGTGTGTGTGTGTTATATTAGATAAATATTTATATATATATGATATATATGACTGTTTGTGTGTATGTGCATGCGCTAAGGTTTGTACGTGTGTGTGTGTGTGTGTGTGTGTGTGTGTGTGCTTTCATGACAGGTAGTACGCGCATGCTTGTGTGTGTATATGTGTGTATGTGTCTGACTGATTTTGTGTTTGTCACTCTGCATTTGTTGATTGTTTTTGAAAATACAAAATGGGGTATCTGTGCATGTGTGTGTGTGTTTCTGCGTATCCTTCTGTGATTGTTGCTCTGCATTTATTTCATGTTTCAAAAATACAAAATAGGGCATCAATGTATGTATTAGTGTTTGTCATTTATGTGTGTGTGTGTGTGCGCCACTATTATTTTGTTGTTCTCTTATCACAAAATGTCACTCTATGAATGTTATGTCAAGTGTGCATGTGTGTGTGGGTGAGTGAGAGAAAGTGAGAGAACCTGGAGAGTTATTTTGATCATGTATTCAAAAAGTGTAGTTTTTGATTTGCTGGGGAAAAAAAGGTTTAACCACTTTTGACCATTTTGTGATTCTACCAGTTTGCGCTTCCTGGTGCTGGCTGTAAATGATTGGTAAAAGTTGCAGAAGAGTTCCAGCTGACTTAAGTTAGTCACATGCCTCTGTTTGTTTTGTTGTCGGTCTTTTTTTTGTATCATCTCATTTTAACCTGTTGTGGCTAATGGTGATTGGGTTATGTGTACTTGTTTTTGTGTCTGTGATAAGTGCCTCATTGAGCGTCAGAATATTCTTTTGCTAAGTGGTAGCTTTGTTAATAAGCTGTTTTTCCATCATGTCCTGCAGCTGAATTTCCTCTGTCGCCTGTTGATTTGAATTAGAATAATAATGATAAAAACAATGTTTATACAGTGCTTTATCTTGAGCAAAAAGAACCATTCGTCCTAAGGTGCCTGCTGACTTGAATTAGAATAATAATGATAAAAACAATGTTTATACAGTGCTTTATCCTGAGTAAAAAGAACCGTTTGTCCTCATTTGCCTGTTGACTTGAATTAGAATAATAATAATGATAACAATGTTTATACAATACAGTGCTTTATCTTGAGCGAAAAGAACCATTCGTCCTCAGTTGACTGTTGACTTGAATCAGAATAATTACAACAATGTTTGTACAGTGCTTTATCTTAAGCAAAAAGAACCATTCGTCCTCAGTTGCCTGTTAATTTGAATTAGAATGATAATGATAATAACAATGTTTATACAGTGCTTTATCTTGTGCAAAAAGAACCAGTCGTCCTCAGGTGCCTGTTGGCTTGAATACGAATAATAATAATGATAATGTTCAACGTTTATACAGAACTTTATGTTTAGCAAAAAGAACCATTTGTCATCAGTTGCCTGTTGACTTGATTTAGAATAATAACAACAATGTTTATTCAGTGCTTTATCTTTAACAAAAAGAACCATTCGTCCTCAGGTGCCTGTTGACTTAAAATTAGAATAATAATGATAACAACAATGTTAATACAGTGCTTTATCTTTAACAAAAAGAACCATTCGTCCTAAGGTGCCAGTTGACTTGAATTAGAATAATAATGATAACAACAATGTTTATACAGTGCTCTATCTTGAGCAAAAAGAACCATTTGTCCAAAGGTGCCTGTTGACTTGAATTAGAATAATAATGATAAAAACAATGTTTATACAGTGCTTTATCCTGAGTAAAAAGAACCGTTTGTCCTCATTTGCCTGTTGACTTGAATTAGAATAATAATAATGATAACAATGTTTATACAATACAGTGCTTTATCTTGAGCGAAAAGAACCATTCGTCCTCAGTTGACTGTTGACTTGAATCAGAATAATTACAACAATGTTTGTACAGTGCTTTATCTTAAGCAAAAAGAACCATTCGTCCTCAGTTGCCTGTTAATTTGAATTAGAATGATAATGATAATAACAATGTTTATACAGTGCTTTATCTTGTGCAAAAAGAACCAGTCGTCCTCAGGTGCCTGTTGGCTTGAATACGAATAATAATAATGATAATGTTCAACGTTTATACAGAACTTTATGTTTAGCAAAAAGAACCATTTGTCATCAGTTGCCTGTTGACTTGATTTAGAATAATAACAACAATGTTTATTCAGTGCTTTATCTTTAACAAAAAGAACCATTCGTCCTCAGGTGCCTGTTGACTTAAAATTAGAATAATAATGATAACAACAATGTTAATACAGTGCTTTATCTTTAACAAAAAGAACCATTCGTCCTAAGGTGCCAGTTGACTTGAATTAGAATAATAATGATAACAACAATGTTTATACAGTGCTCTATCTTGAGCAAAAAGAACCATTTGTCCAAAGGTGCCTGTTGACTTGAATTAGAATAATAATGATAACAGCAGTGTTTATTCAGTGCTTTATCTTTAACAAAAAGAAGCATTCATCCTCAGGTGCCTGTTGATTTGATTAGAATAATAATGATAACAACAATGTTTATACAGTGCTTCATCTTGAGCAAAAAGGACCATTCATCCTCCGTTGCCTGTTCACTTGAATTAGAATAACAATGATAAGAACAATGTTTATGCAGTGCTTTATCTTTAGCGAGAAGAACCAAAGTGCTTGCACTTGTCATTCACACACAACCATTATACAACTTAAAAACAACAGTTGCTGGTACACAGATGAAACAGTTAGGGGAGGAGGGGAGGATTAGACAGGTGGATCCGATGAAGACGCCATGTAGGAAAGAGGAATGTTTAGGGGCCAGCTTTTAAAGCTCTAGTCCAGTGATAGCTAGTTAGGAAGAGGAAACTTGTTCCGGGTATGTAGGACAGAGTGATAGTTGATTGATTGAATCTGTGAATTTGGAAGCAGACTGGATCTTTCTGGGAACCTAGCGAATGGGATGAGGTATAGAAAGGAAGAAAAGTCATAGTGATAGGAACGGGCGGAATTGCAAATTGTTGACAGTATTGTACTTTTTAGATTTATTATTGACTCCATTTTGTCTTTCTTAACATTGAAGTTGAAAAGACTTCAAGAAGAGTGAAGAAATTTCTGGTAATCAAGTGACGAACATTGAAACAAGAAGTCAGAGCTTTATGTTTTTGTCTTGGTAGTCAGGACGCAGAAATTGGAAAGTCCTAGCAAAGCTGGTGCCGTGATCTTAAAGAATGTTAACCTGTTCTTAGACTTGCTGCTAATGAATACTGTGCTACTAATATTGCAGTTTAATTTGACACATGATTTTTTTTAAAAGTAGGCTTGATGTGTAATCTCCGTAGTATTTTATTTTGCAGACGGGACCATATATGTTGCAGTCACCTCCCATGTCCACCTTTCACCAGCAATTGTGGCTTATTGCTCACATCAATACAGACAGCAAGGAAGGTAAGAACAAGTTAGAGAGAGAGCAAGGGAATGAGAGAGCCCTGTTTTGTGCGTGACAGAACTCTGAATAGAAAGATTCCTAAAATGTTATAATAAACGTAAAAGATAACCACTTAAACAGAAGAATACTAAGAGACACAAATTTCAGCTTATTTGAAAAAGAATAGAGGAAGAAACCACACAGACCTGAGCCTTCTGCTTAGTCCCGGAAAATAATATATATGCTTTTTGCTCGTGTATGGGGGAAGTGACTTTGACAGATTTTAGCCTACTCCTCACTCTACCGCCTGTATTCTCCCACCTTCACCCTACCTCACCCCCCTCCCTTCACTAATAATAGTTACTAGTCGCTTATTAAACAATCCAGGTTTTTGGTGCTAGCTTTAAACTTTCCCCACTCCCAAAAAGGAGAAGGAGACTGTGTCTTCCAGATATCAAGTTGTTATTGCTGGTCTGTGGTTCACATTTAATGTCTTTGTGTGCGTGTGTGTGATCACTGATTTGTGCATTTATTGGATTGATTTATTTCAATATTCATATTTCCGTTTGTACTTCATTTCAGGTGTCATGTTTTGCACATTAAATTTACCACCACCACCACCAGCCCCTCCCCATGCCTTCAGTTTTGGAATGGTTATGGCATAGGAAGTGGAGCATTTAATAAATCCCTGTTTTTAGTGTAATTAACCCTAATGCTTATTATGGCAACATGTCATGCTGTTCCAACATGCCATGCTGTTATGTTGTAACCATAGCTAACAGTCACGATTGAGGGTCAGCCTAATTAACCCAGTTATAATGAGGCAGATAGATATGAAACTAAAATAATTCTTCAGGTGCTTTTCCTTTGCATATATGACTAAATAGGCCATGGAGCATGTATATGCACATTCTAGCTTGGTTTCTAGGCAGCAGTAGCTTATGATTCATAGCACAACTTTGCGCGTCTGCCTAACAACAGTGGAAGCAGGCAGAGAAATGTGCAACGGGATTGGGAACCACTGGAAGGATTTTGTCAATGATATTGTGAAAGGGGTGTGTGATAAAAAAATTCTTTACAATGTAAATGAACTAGCTGTGGTAGAAGATATTTTACAGACAGTGATTGGGTGGCCGAAGGGGGGAGGAGGCGTTAGTTGTCAACATTAACAATGCCATTCAGTGTATGCAGTTCTCCAGTCTATCCAGATAATCCAAAATGCTATGATTTGATTTGTTATTGTTAATCAATTGTAATGTGATCCAACTTTTGGTGGAGCAAACAAAGTTGTAAGCTGAAAACAAAGTCAAGCTATGCAGTCTGAATGCATACTCCCAGGTTCAAAGTTGGATGTTTGCCATGTTTTCTGAGGTGCACCTGTTTCTTGCACAGACTGACATCACATCCTGATTTGTTTTGAAACCCAGCGTAGAACTGAAGCGCAATGCAGCCAAGATGAAGTCGCAAGAGCACTATATTTATCCCAGCTCATATTATGTCTGGTGTGATTTTGACTTTGAGCACTTTTCACTTGTTACGTGCATCTGTACTTACATGTGCTGTAAGTGCAAACCTGTGGCAGTACGGACAGTCACAAGTGTGATTTACATGAAGTAATGATTATGATCATTGTGTTTAATGATCACGTTTTTATGTTTTCAGTGTGTGATTTCTCATGCGCATATAAACGAATTTCATTTATTCTTATCTGGATTAACTGTATGCAGGACTGCAATTGATGCACACTTTGGTACTCTGAAGTGATTTTATATTTTGTAAACTGATCAAAGACAATTTTATGTCTGGACAGAGTTCAGCAACCTGAGTAAACTGATGCCTGTTTCCTTAAAATCAGCCGATTTGAACAGAATTTATAAATTTTTACATAAATGAATTTTTATACTATTTTGTGTACATAATGCAAATTGCCAAAAGACCATTTTTGAGAAACTGGGAAATCAAAAGGGTTTCTTCCGTGAACCTTTTTGATTTTGATTTGCATGGTATGTAGAACATGTCTTCTTTTTTTTTCAAGGTGCACAAACCTTTTTTTAAAAGAGTAAATTATAGTTTGAAAATTGGGGAGGAAGGGGAAATTGCATGTGTGAAATAGAAAAGTTAAAAAAATCTCTTGTAACAACACCAAAGGCATGTTTGATATATTGAAATGCTCGTAAAGTCATTTTCTCTTTGATCATGCCACTGTAATTGTAATCCACTGCACTTTTAAAAACTGATATTTTTTCAGGTATAAGGGGAGACAATTCATCTCCTCATGCTGAAGTTTACAAACCAGTTAAACAGCTAAACATGTCACACAAGTCAAATTCTTTAAAGAAAAAGATTTTACCTAGTGATATTGAGGTTAATAAGACATATTGTGAATAGCCAGGACCCCCTGATGCCTTCCTCACCCGTCTCCCAGTCTGCCTCAGGCATTGTCGGGGTATAGTCATTAGTTTTACAGGTCTCTGTCTTCGGACAAATACATGTGCACCAGATCACAAAGACTGTCTTGCTCACTGTAAAGATGTTGTCCTACCAGGACCTTTGCTTTGTGTCTGTCATGCATATTCCTGACTGTCCTCATCCTTACAACATAATCTGTCATCATGCCAGTACAATAAGCTTATTGTGTTCAAACCAGTCTTTTCCCAGGCGCTAACTGATTTGTTGTCTGACACAGCCATTTGTCCCTGTATGAGACACTGAGAAGCCTTTGGAAGGTTTAGCAGTAAAATGCTTAAAACTCTGAACACCCATAGTCATTTATCAGCTTTTCCATCCACACACAACACCGTCATGTGGATAATGTACACAATGCACAGCTTGATCTTCACAGGAAGACAGATGATCTTACTGTTTTAAAAAATTCCACAGTCTTCCTGTAAAGATTGAACTCTGTATCCGTATGATAAGCTTGCTGTTTCAAGTTGAAGAGGTGTTCCTGTCATGAACTGAACTTAATTGCTCTTATGATGAAGTAAATGAACTATGATTTGCACATTCATATCTTTGTGTTTAGAAGTTTATTCTCATTGTCGGGTAGATGATGCTCATGTGGATGCTTGTCCAGTCATTGATCAATACAGCGCTGTCTACAATGATATGCCAGACCAGTGCAGTCCTTCACAGTATCCAAGTCTTTCTTTTCTGTGTATGTCATACATATCATCCACTGACTTTGTGAAGGTTATTACCTGAAATGGAAAAGAAAGTGGGAAAAGTGTGTGTGTGTGTGTGTGTGTGTGTGTGTGTGTGTGTGTGTTTCTGGACTTAATGTGTGCGTATGTGTGTGTGTTTCTGGACTTAATGTGTGTGTGTGTGTGTTTTCTGGACTTAATGTGTGAGTGTGCACATGTATTCCTCTGTGTGTTTGTGTGTGTTGTGAGATGGAACGAGAATGTGTCTGTGCTTGTGTGTGTGTGTGCACGCACACACACATATATGCCCACATGGATGAGAGAGAGTGTTACTGCGGGTGCTGCTCACACTTTGACAGTATTTAAACTGTGTTCTCAGTTCCTACCTTTTCTTATTCATTTCATGCATCTTTTGAACTTGCATCTTGACAGGGTAAATGTATTGAAAGACAGCGTGTATGATCTTATACAGATAATCAAAGTATTGGACATACCACCAACTGACAAAATGGAACGGAAGGCAGATCCCTTTTTTTTGTTTTGTTTTTGTTTACAGATGGTGGGAGAGCGCCTAAACTTTAGTTTGTGGAGGCCTTGTTTCATAAATAATTAAGTTGGTAGGCTTTCATTTAAAAACAAAACAAAGAAAAACAAAAACTACAACCAGGATACTTGACAGAAAAACTGCATACTGCTTATTTCACAACAATTGCTTAATTTTAGGAGTAAGAGTGTATTAGTCAACATGAAGTTAGACCTCAGCGACTGATGGTCACATGTTTCAGTAAACATGCGCACAGTACTGTGCTCGTTAGTTATTTTTCTCTGAATGTGTGAAAAGCTTTAGACACAGATTTTTCAGAAATGTTCACAAATGTTTAAGTCGATTGCTTTTGTGTTCTTGTTATCCATGCCAGCAGTAACATAATTGTTTATTCAGCAAGGAAACTGGCATGATTAGTTTTTGAAATGACCAGAAGTGGATTATGCCGCAGCATCCAATGCAGGAATTTCACAAGTCAAGAAGAAAGCAGTCTGCGTGCAGCATCTGAACAGCAGTTTTTTTTGTCTTCCAACATGTGCCGATCAGTTGTTGAAGTTTGGTAACAGATAAGATTCACCTAGCACACTAGATATATCTGTTTATCGTTATGACCCTCATCTTTTATCATTATGACCCTCATCTTTTATCATTATGACCCTCATCTTTGAAATCTGTGTGTTACATTGTTGTGCATTATCAAGAACACTGAAATGGTGTGCTCTTTCAAGTACTCAAATGACTGCGTGTTGCCTCTGAACTAGCTAAATGGTTGTTACCTTCCAGTGGGATGAAAGTTTTTTTCTTATCATGTGTTTGTGCAGGGACAACCTTTCAGCAAGATTTCCGTATGGGTATCTTGATTCGGGGAGTGAATGGAGATGCTCAGACCTTGGTCAAGTCTGAAAACCCAGAGCTTAGCACAGAGATGCACAACAGAACTCGCAAACTGCGCTGTAGTAAGGTTGGTTGACTGTTTTCGAAGTGTTACTCCCACCCCTTTACCCTTCCATGTGACTGGTGGTGTTGAGTGGTATAGGTGGAGATGAACATGGTGGTGGCGTGAGGGGGTCTCTTTATTCTTTGTATTGTCACAGGTTACAAACATAAACAGAATGTGCGTGTTTATGTGTGCATCCAAGTTCATGTTTCTCTCATATCTTGCACCTAGTCTTCTCTCTCACTCTGCATTTAAGTTGTAGACCACAAAAGTTCGAGTATCATAAAACATGCAATATGGAAATCATTTTCTGCAAAGTACACAACACAAAATGTTCCTGCTTTGAATTTCTCTGGTTGCCTCTTACAGCTGTTCAGTCACATATGTGACTTCAGTCCATGTGAACTGCCTTTTTTTTTTTAATGTTGAAAAAACAATTTTTTGTCCTTCAAGGGCTTCTCAGAGAAAATTCTTTTTCTCAAACTTACGCTTGGTATAGTTGACACATGACTGGTACATGGAGAATTCTTGAAGTTTTGGACATGCTCTACCTCCTCATTTTTGGCCACATCCCCTCAGGATTACAAAAGACTGGTTTAAGGGATGGGAGGGAGCCCTCGACAGATTTGTCTTCTTAGAGAAGGCATCAGCAACAACACTTTTTTTTTTTTTTTTTTTTTAATCCAAATAATTCTTCCACTTGTTCACAAGTCTGAACATTTGCTCTCCTTTTTTGAAAGAGCTTTCTTCTCTAGTACATCATCAGTAATACAGTTTTCAGACAATGAAGTTTACTTATAAGATTCTCTAATTGTGAGGTTGTTTAATGTAAAAACAATCCCAATTATGATGTAGAAATAAATCACTAATGTGAATAGAAATGGGGGGAAAAAAAATTAACGTATGCACAATGCTCACACACTCTCAGTGCACATACTCTTACGCAATTCCGCAATGAATTGTTATCCATTAATGGATTGCTTAAATAATTAGAGAGCATTATGAGGTCATTTTTTATTACAGCTAAGGAATAATGAAGTATGTTCACATAAATCATACGGTTTTATTCTCTCAGTCAAATCTATGGACTGTCGTGTCATTTGAATGAAAACAGTTTCTAAAGTACCAGTAACAAAATCAAAACATCAAGCAGTAATGAATGTCTCGGTGTTTAGGCTGCACAACTACTACAGGAATTACATGTCAGCAGATGAAACTGGACAAGAAAGTTGTTAGGTTGTTTATCCAGTTTGTATATTCAATGCAGCATGCACCTCGCCTGGTAAATAGCACATACCTAGCCTTGGACTAATTCATATTTCAGGCCTTACACATGCTTTGGAGCAGGTTGACACATTTCTGGCCCAGTAGCTAGCACAGAGCAGCCCAAATTGTACAAAAGATATGTTAAGAAAATGTTTTGAAATGTGCATACTTGACACTTTTTATGTTTGGAGGTTGTTTATGCACATATATATATACATGAACATGTAAGTGCAGGAAAGATGTTATTGGTGGGAAGATGTATATGAATATGAGCATATATGATCTACAAAGTTTTGAAAGTACTTACAGGGTGTACATTAGAACCCCTCAACACAGCAACCTCCAGAAATACTTAAAGATGAAATGATTAGAAGGGAGGAGTCTTTGTTGGTCAATTCAGGTGGAAAAAAAAAAACACACAAAAAAACAAGCCTTCATTTCAAGGAAAAGAGGCTTTAGTTGGAGCTTCACATGGCATAGACAGAAAAAAAGATGTTTGCACGGAAGGTGGTTGTATTGAGTGTGGTGAAGGGTTTTTTTTTGTAGGAGGTTTCATTGTGTTAGTGGAACAGAGAAAGAGAGTTGAAAAAAAGAGGTGTTTGTAGGACAGAGAGAGAGAGAGAGAGCTCCCTCCCTCCCTCCCTCCATACTTCCTTGCCCTTAAAACAGAGAAGGCAAAATGCAAACAGGTAGAACTTTGTTTATCATTTCTAAATCAAAGTTTGTTTCTTTTTCTTTCACTACTATCATTGGTGGAAAGTAAGTTACAAAAACTGTCAGACAGAGGCTAATTTTTAGAAGAGCATGTGTGTACAGTGTTTGCTTTTTGAATGCTGAATGGGTGAAGAGACTTTGGTCAAGACTTTTTTGTTTTGTTTTGTTTTGAGTGCAGTCTTGTGAAGATTTGATCCTCATGCACCTGGGCTATCTGGACTTTTCCTACTACTTCGTGACCATCCGCTTCTATGACTTGGAGGAGACCAAGTTCAACATCCGCAGCATCACCTTTGATGTAAGTCTGATTTCTGGCGCTTTTCTTACCGTTTGTGATGAGTTGTGCCGCATTCTTGTCACAGCACATTTCTCCTTGTGAAATTCAGGCTGTCCTGTTGGAGGAGAGAGTTTCATCACAGCGCAGTTGCTGGTTTGTTTATCACTGTGATTTCTGTATGCAGGTACCCTTATGGATAGTCATAGTAGTAATAGTAACAAAGCATGTCTGAAGCGCCTTGCCAAAGGTTCTAGGTGCTGACAATCCGCACTCTTGTGTACACAAGGGTTGCCTACCTGGGTAGTGCCGACTGAAGAGCTCCCTGCTGGCGCTTCAATCAGTCGTTCCCCCTGTGATTCAGTCAATATCGTTCATTCGGTTTCCTTACTTCCTTCATTCTTTCAATTTCTCACTCAAGGTGCATGCTGTCTGTGTGTGATGTGTCAACCATACCAACGGCCAGACTGGCCTTCTCATGCGAAAGCTGGAGATGGGATTTTATGTGTGTGCAAGACATTTTGCGTGTGTTCACACAGGGAACTTCGGTTTATAGTCTCATTCGAAGGACTCTTTGGGAAATGGAGTCAGAACCAATGTTAACTCCAAGGGAAAAATCCCCCTGTACCGAAAAGGCCCTGCGGAGATTCGAACCCGCAACCCCAAGATCACCAAGATTATGAGTCCGGCGCTCTACCAACTGAGCTGTTCCGGCTCCCATATTGATTGCTGAAATAATTTCTTCCTCACAAGTGTGTAGTGTCCTGTGTATCATAGATTTGAAAAGCGGCTTTTGAATACTATGGATGTGACTTGACAGGTGCACAGGATCTCCTGGGGGGGGGGGGGGGGGGGGGGGGGACTGTGCATGTGAGAGAGCCCCAGTGGACAGCGCCAAGATAAGCTTAGATGTGACCTTGTGTGCCAGTCTTGCAGGATGAGCTGTGTGATTCTGATGCCTTGATAGGGCATGAAAGATGAGAGTGACAAGAAAAAAAGGGAGACCCAAAATTAGCTGCATGTTGCTAATGAAAAATATTATCAGGCCTCAAAGGAATCGAAAATAGTATGTTCCTAACTTATTATTTTATGCATACAAGAATAGTAACACTCTAATTCTTCCTTCAAAAATGGTTCAGAAAATGTTACATTATTTTACGTTCATTTGTAAACGTTTGACAGTCAAATTTGTTTGTGATGCCAGAGATAAAGGCTTTTTTTCCCAACCAATTGTATATATGTGGGTGAAAAAACTCAGTCGTGTGGTGTTGGAATTGGCTAAGCATGCTCACCATGGTCATCCAATTAGTCATTTTTGTCAGAAGGTTAGAACTGTGCTTGGAAAACTGTATTGGTGTGGAGACATTGCTGTTGGGTGTTTAATAGGGAAGAATTTTAGGAGATGCCATTTTCTGTCCGTCTGTGTAAACATTGTGTGGGTCTGTGACCCTCAAGAGATTCTGAAACCATAGAAAACACATAAGCTTTTTCCAGTCACTAGAAGGGGAAAGTAAGATTTGGGCCACAAGTCAAAGGCTTTGTGTACATGTTGAACAAGAACAACAAAATGCTGGGAAAAAAACTCACACTAATGTTCAAAATCAAGATCTGGACTAAAATTGCTTCAGGATTGTCCGGGACTTTGGCATTACTAACGCTGTGTGACCTGTGTCATGTGTTTCAGTTTAAGAGCTACAACATGGCATTACTGATGCTGTGTGACCTGTGTCATGTGTTTCAGTTCAAGAGCTACAACACGTCCTTCACCCAGATCGAGATCTGGATCCGATTTGTCTTCCTCATCATGACCTTTTTTGCCACTGTGAGTAGTGCTTCTAAGATGGCAAGTTTTCATCATTTTCTTGAGAGTGAAGAAAAAACATGTTTTTTTTTATGTGACATACATAGAACAAAGATATTGCAAGGCACAATTCTTAAATTTCACAAAAATATAGATCAGGGTGAGGCAATGGGAAAATGCAATGAGGAAATGAAACATCTGCAGACAGACCTTTCACATTGCTATTTTCTGTCATTATACATTGATCTTCATGAAGCTAAGAGGATATGCTTACAAAAACTGTGCGTTTCATTTCTGTCGAATGAGAGAATGTTTTGGTTGGTTAGCTGTTTTTCAGATTTTTAAGAAATTATGTTGTTATAGGTTTGTTTTTGTTTTGTTGTGTTCTGTTTTTTCTCTCTTGTATTTGTCAGTGCAGTATGTTGCAAGTAAATTAATTTGATAGTCATCTGTGTTTATTTGATTATGACTTCCAAATAAAAGAAATTTTACATTTAATCATAGTTCTTAATTGACACACAAGGGAGACCGGATACAATCCTTTTAACCTCCAGGAATCATTGAGATTGAAAGCCATTTGGTGGCTTCGGCGCTGAGTTCTGGGATGAGTTGAGGTCAGCCTTGTGTGCTTTGAGTCTTGGCATTGATTTTACTCTTAGGTGAGATTTACCCACCATCCTTTTTTTGATATTCAGGCATTTGTATGGACAGGTAAGTATGAAGAAAAGAAATTTTACTACTAAAAGTAGTTTTATGATATACTTACCAGTCCAAACACTAGGACTACCTCCCCCCTACCCCGCAGTCTGGAAAGGAGAAGAAAACTGAACTTATGACGCAGGGAGCGAGTTGATTACGTTTGCCAGGGGAGACCACTCCAGAATTCCAGGTGGTTGAAGGTGGGGTTAGCTCCCCACTCTCCATTTTAAATTTTTCTTGGAGAGATTCAGATGTATAGCGTGTGCCATGCTGAGTGCAGATTAGATATTTGTTTCGTTAGGTAAGTATACCATAAAGCTACTTTTAGCAGTAAAATTCTTATTCTCTCTCCCTCTCTCTCTCTCTCTCTCTCTCTCTCTCTCTCTTTCTCTCTCTAATGGTATGTTTTCCCGAACTTCATACACATCATGTTCTATTGTGTTGAAGGTTTTTTTTGTTTGTTTGTGAGTTGTTTTTTGTTGTTGCTTTCATTAACATCTCTTCATTGAAGAGGATATCATACAATAACATCAAAGACTTTGCTGTTACAGTGAATGTTTACCTGTTATGTTTTATGCCTTAGCTTTACAGTATCCATTTTCTTGCGTTTGAATATATTTTTGCTTTTTGTAAACTTCATAGTTCTTTGGTAGGTAATGTTCATTTGCTAACCAAGTGTATGTTCACTGATCGTTTTGTTGTAACAGTGCATGTTCGCCCACTCACTGCGGAAGTTTTCTGTGCGGGACTGGTCGATTGAACAGAAGTGGATGTCTATTCTTCTGCCTCTTCTTCTGCTGTATGATGGTGAGTTTTGATCTGGTTTTTTTTTTCCTTTCTTTTTGAAATTTTTTTGTGTTAAATGATAAATGTCCCATTTGTTTCTGGTTGACAGATCTTCAGTTTATTACTCCTTTATTTTCTCTCAGGCAGGCAGGTCCCCCATTTATTACTGTTAGTGGTGTTGCGTTTGTTTTGCCTGTTTGATTTTCTTTCCTGCGTGACAGACTCTTGTCTACTGTCAGTCAGTGTCTACGGTCATTTTCCTTTTGCCTGTTTGTTCTTGGCTTGTGGACCATTGTTTACTGTCATAGTGTTTGAGGGGTCTAACAAATCCCAGGTGTGTTTTTTTAGTTTTTTTTTTTTTTTTTTTTTTTTTTCTGGCTGACAGACCTTTGTTTACAGTCATGGTGTTTTGAGGGGGGTGACAAATCCCTGGTTTATTTTTTATTTTTTTTTGTTTTTTTTCCTTTTCTTTTTTTTTTCTCTGGCTGACAAATCCCCTGCTTACAGTCATGGTGTATTGAGGGGTCTGGCCTATCCCCTATTGATCTTCAGTGTGTGTGTGTTTTTCTGGCTGACAGATCCCTGGTTTACAGTCATGGTGTATTGAGGGGTCTGGCCTATCCCCTATTGATCTTCAGTGTGTGTGTTTTTCTGGCCGACAGATCGTCTGTTTACAGTCATGGTGTTTTGAGGGGTGTGGCCTATCCCCTATTGATCTTCAGTGTGTGTGTGTTTTTCTGGCCGACAGATCCACTGTTTACAGTCATGGTGTTTTGAGGGGTGTGGCCTATCCCCTATTGATCTTCAGTGTGTGTGTTTTTCTGGCCGACAGATCCTGTTTACAGTCATGGTGTTTTGAGGGGTGTGGCCTATCCCCTATTGATCTTCAGTGTGTGTGTTTTTCTGGCCGACAGATCCTCTGTTTACAGTCATGGTGTTTTGAGGGGTGTGGCCAATCCCCTGTTGATCTTCAGTGTGTGTTTTTCTGGCCAACAAATCCACTGTTTACAGTCATGGTGTTTGGCCTATCCCCTGTTGACTTTCAATGTATGTGTGTTTTTCTGGCCGACAGATCCCCTGTTTATAGTCATGGTGTTTTGAGGGGTGTGACCTATCCCCTGTTGATCTTCAGTGTGTGTTTTTCTGGCCGACAGATCCTCTGTTTACAGTCATGGTGTTTTGAGGGATCTGGCCAATCCCCTGTTGATCCTCAGTGTGTGTGTTTTTTCTGGCCGACAGATCCCCTGTTTCCCCTGACGTTCCTGGTGAACAGCTGGATCCCCGGCATGTTTGACGGAATGTTCCAGGCCTCCTTCCTCTGTGCCCTGCTCCTCTTCTGGCTCTGTGTCTACCATGGGGTCAGGCAGGTCAGTCTCTCCCATCCCTCTGAGTGGGGTTAGATAGGGTAACCATCATGGTTGTGCATCGGAGTGGTGTGTTGTTTATGGTGACTCTGTGTGTGTGTGTGTGTGTGTGTGTGTGTGCGTGAGTGTGTGAAACATGACTTTTTACTTTCTTGTGTGTGTAAAACATGACTTTTTACTTTCTCAGAGCTGGTAACTGTCCCGCTTTCGGTGGAATTTATTATGCTCAAACGCACGTCATTCTGCTTGATGTAAAAAAAAATTCTGCTTGAGGTAAAGAAAAGTTCATTTATTCGCCGAGTTTGCGTATCTGCCGTTCGTATGGCCAAAGATAAGTTTGGAAACTTACTTCCAGTTCAGTTTCTTCCGCAGCTGTTATGTCAAAACAGCCTGCTGAGGCAGAAAAGAAGAAAAAGAAATTGGAACAGGTTGCAGATTCAGGATGCTTTCCGCTGGCATTGATGGGAGAGGTGCTGATCCCAGTCAGTATTTCAGCCTGTGAAAGTGTTCAGCATTGTCAGAAAGAACCTTACAGATTTTCGTCCCTCCTTGGGTCAAGATACAACAGAGGCACTGATGATGCTGAAGTGCAAAGATGAGCCAAGTCATAAGATGAAGTTTAGCGAGAGTGTGCTTCAAAAATGTGAAAGAGCAACAGTATATCGGCTGAGACTGATTTCATGGAAGGAAAAGGAAAGAACATAAAGTGTGTGGAGTTTCGTTGTTTTGTTTTGGGTGCAATAGTGTATGTATTCTTCTCAACTGTCAGTTCTCAGTTTTCAAAAATATTCCTCAAGTCTCTTCAGAGGTTGGCTGCTCTGCTTACTATTTGCACGTTCTGAAAGAAACGAAGTAAAGCCAGTGTTTTTGCCTTTTTTTTTTCTTTTTTTTTTTAAGGTAAGGAAGGGAGGTTAGGAGTTTGCTCAGACACATTCTGTGTAACAGAAAAGTACACCTGCTTTGAAAAATGATAGTATTAAAGTTTTCTAGCCCAGCAAAAACAAATTTTTTTTTAAATCACTCAGATTATAAGTAAACATGTTCCATCCTTTTTTTTTGTTTTGCTTTTGGTGGTTGTTTTTTTTTGGGGGGGGGGGTAGCGCCTTAATATCAGTTTACAAACATACGCATTTTTGTGTGTGAGTGCTAGTGTGCCAGTTCACTTGCATGTCATTTTCTTATGCTGCTTTTCTTATCTGTGTTTATGGGACTTCTGGTGTTTTGTGTTTGTTTGTTTGTTTGTTTTGTGTTTGTTTTTTCTCTTTTATATCTGTGTGTGTGTGTGTGTGTGTGTATAGAGAGAGCGAGAGAGAGAGAGCATATGTGGTCGATGAGAGAAGTTTAATTGTGTATTTTCTCAAATGATTTTGGCATTTGTTAAATTTTTTTTCACCATTTGTTAAATTTTTGTTTTTCACCATTGTGTCTGAGAACAGCTAATCCCATTGCATTTTGAAATTGAATGAAAACAGTGTTATATAAATAGTTGTCTTAACTTTTACCAGCCGTATCCGCCAAAAGTGGCAAACAGGATTTCTTTCCCTTGCAGCCATGTCAGCCAAGGCTGGCGGACAGGCAGACAGTACTTTCAGCCGTGTCTGCCACTATTGGCGGACGGGAACATGAAAAATTCCTACCCTTTCCTTGAAATGGTCTTAGGGAAATAAGCTCTGTATTTAGTCTTGGGGATGTCCTAGCAAGTTGAATGAAAACAGTTTACTTTTAGTGCTCTGTCGTGAACTTGGCTGACCCCAGCAGCTTTGAAACAAAGGAACCGACACTCGGCTAAGCGCGGCTGGACTTTCCTGTGCCAGAAATATGTTGGTCAGGTGAAGGGGTGGTACCGATTTCTCGCTCATTCATGTGCTTGAAATTATATTACAAAGTTGATCTGACGATGAGGACAGCGATAGAGATATCGATAATTACAATAGAGAAGAGGAAAGTTAATTATTTGAAGATGCAGCCGAAAAAAATGATTCAACATCAACTGCAGCAGACGCCGCCGCATCACACGTGGTCGCCGATGAGGCCAGTTCAAAAGATTCAAACACAAATGCATTTGATCAAATGCAAACAGTCGCGATGTCGCTTACCTGTTTGCTTCTGATTCTGACAGCGTGTTGTAAAAGAACGGATTAGAATGTAAACAAAGAATTTTTTTTTTACTTGTCAGCCATGTTTTTCGATGGACAGTCACGTCTACACATTAAAAGTAAGTGATTTAAAAGTACCATGTTCGATTAGTTGAGTGTTTGTCCTTTCCAATGACACCTAACACAACACTGTCAGTTGTTGTCTAGCTACTGTAAAAATAAATCAGATAGTGGCGAAATATGCGTGTCGGCAGGGACTGAGCGCCGTGCGGTAGCAGGGAATCGTGCTGTGCATGCCGCATGCAGCTGGATAGTATCAAGTGAAGTCATTACAACACCATACCTGACATTAAAACACCAACTGAAAAAATTGTTCATAGAAAGAAGGAACATCATATTGGCATCATGAATAATAATTTTGTTTTTGCTGTTTCAAATGATTTTGGTTCCCCAAACTGAGGAAAGTCACAAGAAGCCTGCTGAGCTTTTCTAGTGTATTAATAAATAAGATTTTTTCAAGCGTAAGACTCCCAAGGTTTAGCAGGCCTCTCAGGTAAAGAAGACTTCTTATGTGTGGCTCACAATGCTGTTTTCACTGAATTTCTGCAGCCATACTGGCTCAGGTGAAGTGACATGTACAGGATTTGCAGTTGAAAGTAACTAACATGTGACTGAATGAAGGGAGTATTGATGACAAACAGTGTAAAGCTAAAAGCAAAACATTTTTTTTTTTAATTATGGCCTCAGTTGTCAGTTGATAATGTGTTAGTGAATGTAGGTAGCGACAGCTAACATGTTTAAAGTAAGAAGCTGTGATAATTATTTCCAAAAAATTAAAGGGTCAGACTCGGTGCGAAAAACTTGTTTCCAAATTTTCAGGGGGTCACAGAAATATTTGGGGGGGTCACACTTTTTTATAACTGCCTGTAAATGTACTGAAAACCACACACATACACACAACACACGTGCACGTACGCATGCGCATGCGTTCTGACTGGCTCACACACCTGAAAACACAGAGAAAGAATTAGATAGAAATGGTCAAGAGGTGCTATTAACAAAGTGTGATAAACACATTCCAGATTATGGTATACATTGATTTAGATTTGTGTTCCAATGTTAATAATAAAGTGTTAACTAAAGTGAATAAATGTGAACACCTACACTATCAGGATTTTAACAGTGAAACTTAATATGTGGAATGTCCTCTGCGATTATCATCACAGAATTTACACAACGTGAACCAATTCCATCAGTACCGAAACATTTTATTATTTGACCCTATTCCATTTGCCTTCCAATAATCATTGGGAGCCTGGTGACAAACAAGAGACAAGTGAGAATATTCAAGGAACGTTTCATGAAACTGTAGGTTGGCCGCTCTTGCACTGTGCACTATGCATTCCTACGTCCATAACTGAGCCATTTTCATTTTCCGAACTGGTCGTGTTGCATAGGTCGCTTGACATTTGTTCCATTCGCTGGTTGATCACATGCAAGCCATGGATGAACTGTAAATTTTGTCTCTGAAAAGCCGAATTTCATATGGTTGTCCATGGTTCGCGCATGGCTGAATCCTGTGATCTTGTGATCCAATCATAGACTTGGTTGTCTAATTTGATGACTCTTGTTGGTTTCAGCAGAGAAGAATTTTAAAGCGAAAGTCGTTCATCGATTCAGAACATTCTAAAACGTTGCGGAAAGTTAACATTTTTATCGACTTTGATCGAGGTGGATCAGATGAAAGTGCTTTTACGTGACACACTGCTCAGAGTTGTAATGTGTACAAGAGAAAATCATTGTGTCACTGTAAATATTGGTATATTTTAGTGACGCACTGGATGAATTCCAGTGCGTCATACATGATTTTTACGCGTCAGAGACGCGCATTTGTGTGTAGGAATTATCACTGGTGAGGAGTAAGTTACTTTCTTGATAGTCTTATACAACTTTTAAAAAACTAACATTTCACGAAAAAGTAAGTGAATATCACGATTAGGTCTGGAGTTATGGAGATACAGGACATTGCAAATGATCCCGAAAGTGAAATATGGCCCACTCCAAAATCAATTTGCTTTCACTGACAAATCCAGCTTTAACAGGAAAAGCTGTGTTCCATATTTCAAATTCAGTTTTCTTTATCTTGAAAAATATGCATGTGTCAAAGTTGGGAAAAATCACAATTTGAGAATGATCGATATTAACTCTCTCGTCACGAACAGATGCTATAGCGTTTTCCAAAGACGCAACGCTTCAGTACGAACGAACGCTGTCAAGGTTTCGGCCTTCAACAATTTTTCATGTGGTGGCAGCGTGATCAGCACACGGCAACAAGATATAGATAGTATCGTCAGCATTCCTTCGTTCGCGTGCCGTGAAAGACTGGGGATTTGAGTGAACAAGAGTTCATTGGCTTTCCTTTACGCGACTGGCGCGAAGATTAAAGTTTTTTTCTGACAGTGCCTCCTTTTTCTGGTACTTCTGGCCTTGGTGTGTCAGCAGAGTGCCACGCCCCCATTTTTGCATTATTCCAGGTTAGCTTGTGCATAGCAGGCATGTGATTTATCTATCTTATTTAGTTTCCTGGAGTGTATCTACCTTTTTTTCAACTCATTTAGTGTATTTACTGACTTTTTCTGCTGAATGTGAAGCCATGGACCCACTGATTCTGTGCAAGAGTGTTGTGATGCACCTGAAAAAAACTGGACATTTTTTTCAGCCTCAAGCATAAGAAATCGTATGAAAGTGGGAAGTTTATTCTTTTGTATTCTACTAACACAGTTTATGAATAACACTTCCTGAAACTTTAGTTGAGTTATCTCGTATTTTGTATTTTTGGTGATTTTTTTACTAACCATAACAAATGGCCCGTCCACAGGGAAAAACAAGGGACAGAACTGTCCGTCCTAAGTGAGTTAAACTGAGAGCCATATTGAGGGTGCTACAATTTCAGAACAGTGTCATTGGAGAGTGTCAGCTTCTACAGTTTGACTTTTCTATGTATGCATTACTGCACTAATTTTTTTTTTTTAACTGGTCTTAATTTATTTTCATGGTAAAAGCAGCCTTCAAACTTCAGACAAATGCCAATCTGTCGGGTGCGGTCACAAGAAGAATCAAAACCACCAACATGGTTAGAAGAAAGATAGCTTTTCTACCATTTTACAGATTTCAATTAAATTTTAGCACGTGGATTAGAGAAAAAGGGGATTAAGCAGTAAAGTTTTCTGACGTATATATTGCGGCTGATTGTTTATCACGCACGCACACGCACACACACACACACACACACACACACACACACACACACACACACAACACACATATACATATATATATATATATATATATATATCTCCAACTTTAAAAAAAAGCAAAAAGTGTGGTGTTACTCAGACTAAAATCAAAGTTATTTTTTGTGAGCAGTGTTTCCATTTATTCTGAACTGGAAGACGAGAGTTTATTTCTCATCGTTTTGTGTTGTTGTTGTTTTTGTTTTTGTTTTGTTTTTCGTGTATTTTGCAATGGAAAGTTATGATGTTTGAAATTTACTTAGTACTTGCAATTGAAAATGTTTTGCAGTTCTGTGAAATCTTGGTGTTTGCTGTTTTGGCTGACTTTCATCAGGAATTTATGGGCATGAGCCCTGTCTAGATTGATGACTCATGGTAGGTGTGCAATGGGGACAATGAGCAAGTTGTATTCTTGATGTACCTGTGGGTTGTTTCTGCACTTTGGTATACGTACCTGTATGCATGATTCTTATGCAGGGATTGTTAAGGCTAATTCACTTTGTTCTCTGGCAAGTTATATGCTAGATTTACATATACGTAATTGATGGCCTTCTGTGTGATGACATGAGGCAATGTTGATGTAGTTGGGGAATCTGCTTTGTAAAGCATGCTACAAAAGAAAAAGTGAAGGGGTCATTTATTAAGGTAGTTTTTAACAAATGTGGATGAAAAAATCAGAAGAAAAGGGTTTTGTTCTCATTACACTGAAAAAATCATTTTATTCAGAACAGCAAAGGTTATAGGTGATAATGTGTTTTCACTGGTTTTTTTCCACACCATGTGATGCATTTCTTTGATTTTGACTAGGGTTTCAAGATATTCTTCTTTGTGCTGGGAGGTATTTACCTCTTATACCTCATCTATCTCTTAATACGTGCATATGCTGAGCTGCGCCAGATGCCCTATTTTGGTGAGTCTTTGTATGTGCATATGTCTGTGTGTCTGTAAGTATATAGGTACATTTTTTTATACATTTGTTGTTTGTTGTTGTTGATGCTACAGGGGCATTTTTTTTCAGTTTTTGATTTATGCATACCTGTTGTTGTTAGCATTATATAGACCTATTTTCCAGTGCTTTATGTATACATGTTTGTTAGTGTTGAGTCTACAGAAATGTATGGATAACAATGAAACATAAGTGTTTGATCATTGAAAAAACGTTAGCTTTCTTTTTAGAACAGAAGCAGGTGTATTGGATGTAGGCAGAATGTGTGGAAAATTGTGCATATTCGGAAAAAAATAAATTATCTGTTGGAAGTTTTACAGTTCATGTGCCAGTAAATGAATATTGTAATGCATGAACAGCTTTACCTTTTCTTTCCTTTACCTTGTTACCAACAAATACATGACCACCTTTATGTGTTCTTTCCGTTTTCTAATTATCCAGTCTGCTAGTCCATTCGTCCACATTTTTCTATGCTCTTCATTATAAAATCACAAGACTACCGATGGTCAAATAATGAACTGCAGTCTTATAATGAACTGCAATCTTACAATCAGTGAATAATTAAAAAAAAAAAAAAAATGAGGAAAGAAAGAAATAACATGAATTGATGAATAAGTGATTGAGAAAATTGATGTTACAGATTTTTGAGGCTGAAATTCATGAAGGCTGTGATCATCATTGTCATTGGCATCGCCATCACTATTTGATGTTGCAGATTTGAGGTTGAAATTCATGACGGCTCTGATTATCATTGTCATTGGCATCACCATCGCCATCATCACCCTGCGCTTTGGCGGCGGAGTGTTCCAGGACAACTTTGTCGCCGAACTGTCCACCAACTACCAGAACTCTGCTGAGTTTGTGGCGTTCTATGGACTGCTCAACTTCTATCTCTTCACCATGGCCTTTGTCTACTCTCCTTCATCCAACGCCCTTTATGGTGAGTGGGAGAGACGAACAATGTTTCCTCTTGGTCCGTTTGGATTTTCTCATTTGTTTGGAGGTTCTGTGAAATGATCATTTCTGTCTGAGAATGAGTTTGCAGTGTATTGTTTGATCAGTTTAGAAGTATTGCATTGTACTTCCAGAAAGATCTGTCTGTTCAAAATCTTGAAATGGAGAGTTTGTGAAGTAACGGTCTTGATCAGTCCTCATCAGTAGGTTGATGTGATAAATATTAGAGTGAACTAGTGGGAGAAGCTTATTCCTTTTTCAACTGTTTCACTAGGTGAAAATGCTTAGTCTGGATGATCAAAGACTGAATAGTTGTCTTCAGTTTTGGCTTAGCGGATTGCATCCTGGGCATGTATGCTGGAACTGAATTGGCAGCCCTGTATAGCACAAAAGTGACCTGGTGGCGTGGCCAGGACTCCTCAGTGGAACCCAGATTCTAAGGACTCCGAAGGCTGCTGAAGCGTGGACTGAGAGAAGACAAGTGTGGTGTGTGCATACAACACAGGAAGCCTGGGATGTCTTGTGTTCTTCAAACAGTTCTGAGAGAGGACAGAAGATGAGGGAAAATGTTATTTCAATTCATGCAATTGCACACATTTTATGCTTTACAAAATAATAGTAGTTTGCAAATGTGAAGGACCCAGGATTGAAAGTTTTCAGGTTGTAATTACGACGTGAATAGAAAAAATGTTCTTGAAATTGTTACATCCCTAGTCCAAAAAATGCTCATTGAAGATGTTGATTGATGACTATGTAGGGGTCATAAAAACAGTTCATGACCTGTTGGGTTAAGCTGCATCAGTGAATGGGAGACATTGTTGGTGTGCAGAATCTCACTTCAAAGACAACCCTGCACTGTCTATGCTGAATGATTCCGATGAAGAAGTCCATTACTCGTAAGTTGTTCTTTGTGACATGAGTTTATTTAACGGGTCCATAACACTTTGTATCAGAGACGTGAAAGGAGTCTGAGGAAGGAAGCATGCGTATGTAACCAGGTTGTGTGTATGAGAGTGTGAGTGTGAGAGAGCGAGTGAAAATGGGTGCGTTTTTCACATTTATGATCAGAAATGGCAGTTTAGGGTATTTGGGGTTTATGATTGTTTATGATTGTCACAGTTGTGAACTTCGAAGACAAGTCACAGAACTGGTTGCCGAGAGGACTGTTTTGGTAATCGGTGTTCCTGTGTGAGATAGTAATGTGACCATCAATGCTTTAAAGTCAGTGGTGGAAAACTAGCAATGTTAACATTAATGCTCAAAGGTCAGTTATGAAGAATAAAACTAATCCAAACAGCAGGAAAACGTTAACAAAATTGGAAGGCTGCAGATGTTTGTGGTGTTTGCGTTCTATTTTGTTTAGTTGTATTTTTCATAACTGACTTAAAGCGTAGATGACAACATCCATATCTCACACATGAACACAGATTATGAAAACATCAGCTTTATTCCTTATCGTCCATCAATTCTGAAATAACCTGACTTCAAACTTCGCAAATTTAACTAGTGTCCCCAAATGCCATAAAACTGCCCAGAAATGATTATGTTTGTTGATCAGAGAAAAATGTACCTGCATGAGTACAAAAGTCGTAATGGGTTAACCCAATATAAAATGGTTTGAATGTACATTGCAAACATGTAAGCGTTGTTTTCAAAGGATATGCCATATTGGCATGCTTCAACTTGCCATTTTTTATGCACACGTTTGTTTTGTTATGGTGAACCTGACATTATGTAATAAGATAGTTGCCTAGAAATGTCATGCAATGATTCATTGACTGATTGATTTCATTATGCTTTGGTCAGTCAGATGATTGATTTCTTATGTTTGACTACTGAACAATAGCACAATGTCCTGCAAGGAAGGGGTCACTGACTGATCAGATTGAAATGTGTTTCCAGCTCCGATACAGAAGAAACCACTCTGACCACCCTACCTCGGCAGCGAGACAGTGATGAGGAGAACTTCCGATAGCAGAGAGATCTATTCCCCTGAGGGTGCTTTACCCTGTCTTTGGGCTGTACCACAATCCTGAACCACTTACCGCTCTCCGGTCACTGCATCATTGACCTGAGGGTCTGTGCAGTGAGCTTGGAGTCTACTGGTCTTCCCGTTCTGACAAGTTGTGCTCTGGCTGATTTGTATGGGATTGAGAGTGAACCAGGGAACAAGCTGAACATTTGGGTATGAGTTCTAAGTCAGTATGAGTAAAAAGCCTGAGCTAACTCGAGGATTGTAAATAAATTTGGATGTGTGTTTAGTTTTTGAAACAGGCTGAAGTTTGGGTATTAATTGCGACAGAGTTGGAGAACTGGATAAGAGATGAAACTGGGTCTACTAAGGGACTGCCATGTATACCTCCGGTATGAAAAAATGGGTAGGAGTTTTGTTGAATGATGGCAATAAAGTGTTACAGGTGTGAAATCACAATGCTTGCCGGCATGAAAGGCGTCGCTTTTTCTGTGCTTTTAGTTTCCGAGAGTCGACGCTTTGCCTATGGTGGATGACTACAAACAGTTCTCTTCACAGGAGCGACCAGTGCCCTCCATTTGCTAAAGTCTTTTTAAATCTCATTTTTGGCCAGATTATTTTAATAAGGTAAGAAGTGTCACTTACATATAGTTTTTTCCCCCCATTTCTTTAAGCTTTACTTTCAAATTCTTTGTTACATTTTCCATCATTCCTCATTATTTGTTTTTTCACTGCCAGTTTCCATTATCATTCTGATGATCCTTGGAAATTTGCATCGCAATATCGTAATTGAGGGGGAAAATCTTTTGTTTTTCCCCTTTTTAAACCATAGTGCGATTGTGTTTTATGTGTATCACATCTGTTGTGTGGTTTGGTCAAAAAAAAAGTGCTGGTTTTCTGATTGAGAAGATTTCAGTGTGTGCTGAGGAGGAAATATTCTCTTATTGCTAATGCTTTAGCTTAAATGATCATTGTCTGTGTTATTTGGGAAAAAAATACAAACTTTATTTGTCAAGGAAATGTGTAATGCAATCAGTATGAAGGAGTCCAGAAACAAACGCATGTAAATATGAGTGGCAAAGAACAATGTACAAGAGTGGAAAAGGTCTGAGTGTTCTGAGAAAGAAATGTGACTCATCTGTGATGTAAAAATCTGCAACATCAACTTGATTAAGGGTTTTGAGAATTGGTATGTTTGTGGTGTCACTGGTTAATGCACAAAAGAGGAAATTATCATATTTTGAAGAAAAAAAAATGAGCAGACATTTGTAAGATAACCTGAATATAAAGAGAATGCTGAGGTGACTTTTAAAAAGATATTTCGTGAAAATGATCATTTCTCTCAATAAGTTTGTGCAGTTGCAGTTGTCCTTATTGAGTGTGTTTATGTGTACTTGATGTTTATTTGTTTGTTTTTTTCTCCTTTTCCCATCCCCGTCTTTCTTGCTTTGGTGCAAAAAGGAAAGAAGAGTGCTTCATACGCATTTTTGTTTTGAAATTTTTGGCCTGTTTCCACAAAGTTATTTCACTGCCATGAGATCATTTCATTTTGATTATAACCATTATGTCTAGGATACTCGCCCTCCCCTTTCACATTGGACTCCTTTACATTGTGTTTCACCTCACTTATTTGTACCAACAATTTCTTACGCTGAAATTTTTTCATTTTTTGTGTGCTTTTATTCTTTCCTTGTTTGTTCAAATAACATTAGGATTGAATTGTGTAACAAAGCTTGTCATCTTCCTAGATTCAAGGCACCCCGCTTCAATCTGCTAATGATTCTGCTTCACACTGATTTTGAAATCAGTGATTCCAGATTCCAGAGGAAACTTCAGAATGATGGTCAGTGGGGAAAAGAGGGAACAAAGGATGTAACCTGCTTGTGGACGTGCTGGTTCGTTTGTAGCATATGTAACGTTGTACATAGGCACAAGGCCTTTAACCTCTCATCCATCTCTAGCCCCGTATTGGACTGGGAGCATATTGCAACCACAGGCATAGCCTAGCAGTGCATCTGAGCCGTATTGGACTGGGAGCATGTTATAACCACAGGCATAGCCTAGCAGTGCATCTGAGCCGTATTGGACTGGGAGCATATTGCAACCACAGGCATAGCCTAGCAGTGCATCTGAGCCGTATTGGACTGGAGCATATTGCAACCACAGGCATAGCCTAGTAGTGCGTCTAAGCCGTATTGGACTGGGAGCATCTTGCAACCACAGGCATAGCCTAGCAGTGCATCTAAGCCGTATTGGACTGGGAGCATCTTGCAACCACAGGCATAGCCTAGCAGTGCATCTAAGCCGTATTGGACTGGGAGCATGTTACAACCACAGGCATAGCCTAGCAGTGCATCTAAGCCGTATTGGACTGGGAGCATGTTACAACCACAGGCATAGCCTAGCAGTGCATCTGAGCCGTATTGGACTGGGAGCATGTTGCAACCACAAGCATAGCCTAGCAGTGCATCTGAGCCGTATTGGACTGGGAGCATGTTGCAACCACACAGGCATAGCCTAGCAGTGCATCTAAGCCGTATTGGACTGGGAGCATGTTACAACCACAGGCATAGCCTAGCAGTGCATCTGAGCCGACAGTGACGTCATTTTACGTATATCTGGGGATGAGAAGGAAGAGACAGAACAGTACAATCCATAACATGTAGGACGATTCATGATTGGAAGTAACAGTTAGCATTAGAAGGTCATTGCATTTGCACTGGGTTCACACTAATCACAGGTAAGACTTCATTTCCCTTCCCACCCAACACCTCTATCGCAGAGAGCCCAGCCTGACCTGGAAAGCTGTCGGGGATGCTGCTGCAACAGTCATGTAGACAGGAACTGTCATGGTGGAGAGACACAGAAATCATCCATCTTTCATATTCTTGGGGTGGAAAACGGTTGTTCTCCTGTAGGTGGCTCTTCTTAATGGAACATCTCAGAATAGGTTAGCAAGAACTTGTGTTTTGGTGAGTGGAGTCAGGGAGGTGCTGGGTGTTCGTAGACATGGGGAAGACTGTTGGCCTTGAGTCGGCTTGCTGTAGTACAGATGGCCCAGTGAGGGTGGGCTGGTTTATATCCATTAGCATCTCCTCGATGCTGGATGTTTGTCAAGAGTCAATGGGGGAACAGTGGAGCTAGTCGTAATTGCTTCTAATGGAGTGCAGTGATATTTTTCCTTGTGCTGAGGTCTTGGAGAGACATAGTACCCTGCAGATTGCACATAAAAGAATTGTTGTTTCAGCATGAAGGCTTCAGAAACAAAATAGTTATTTAAAGCAAGAGTATCCATTAAAAATATTTGATTCAGTTTGCATGTTTTTTTTCATAGTGAACTGTTTTACATAGAATATTCTTTATTTTTTCATGGTTTTTCTATTGTTGCTATTTGGTTGGTTGTTTTTTTTGTTTGTTTGTTTGTGTGTTTTGTGTCTAGATGTCCACAGTGACTTTGGTCTCTGGGTACAGAAGTTAGTCGGTCAATTCTGCTCTGTGAAAATGGCGCACAATTTTAAATGTATACATTACACAAAAGACTGACATGGTGAAAGCTTTTCCAAAATGAGAGCAACTAGTAGTATTGCGCAGTCAGTTTTTCTCGCATTACGTGCTTTAGCTTTGATCTCCAGGGGGAATAAATGGGGGAGACAGTGCAATTTCTCATTCTTTCCCTGTGAACATGTACAAATATGATCTCTCTTTTACTGTCTGTCTGTCTTTCATACTCTCCCTTTCTCTCTCTCTCTCTTTCACACATGCGTGCTCACACGCACACACATACACACACACACACGCGCACAACTGTATAGAACGTAATTGAATGTGTGGGACCATCATATATTTCATTCTTGACCTTCCTGTCGCCACTGATGTTGCATGTTCCAGTTGAATCTCTGTACTTCCACAGCGTTGAGTTTGTTGCAAGGCATTCAGCTTTATTTCTTTTCCTCTTTTCTAGAGTTGGAACAGGTTTAGCCAAATGTATTTAACCTACCTCTTTTATGATTATCATTATCTGCTTCTGCAGTGTCTGTTTGATTGGCCTGACATTAATGTGTCATTGTGTGTGATGTGGAGATTTTTTAAAAATTGTTTCTGGATTTCTTTTTGGAATGTATGTATGTAATTGTGTACCTGTGAGAGTTTGTATGATTTACATATTTGGCATGGTTATTAGTATTACTAAAGTTTGGTTTGCATTTCTGAATAAATCTTGTGTTTTGTGTCTGTGTGTGTTAATATTTATACATTTAAGCATTGTTGGTGAACCTTGTGATAGTATGTTCTCACATTCCATGTGCTTTTGTGATGAACATGTTTCTATGCCTTCTCGAGTGGTGGAGTCGTCGTGTGACTGATCTTCTCTCATGACTTGGTTGGTCTGCCATTTTTCTTTGCTGTAGCGGTATTTCAGAGAGGTTTATTCATGGCATGCCCCCCACCTTGTGTACTTTGCAGGTATGGTAGTGTATTTTGTACTTTTTCATTTTTGTTATTTTCTTTGTATGTGAATGTTAAGCTTTTTTTGTTTTGTTTGATAAGTTTTGAGTTATTGTTGCCAACACAGTTGCTTGTTTAATTTCAGAATTCAAAAAGAACCAAAAAAAATGTGATGTAGTCTTTTTGTACAAATTGCCAGTGTTTGAATGTATGAAAATGTTTAGTTTTAAAATCAGCCAAGGTATTTTCAAACCATCCTTTTTTCCCCCCTCCCTTTTCACAGTATAACCACTATCACTTGTGTTGGAGTTGAATTTTTGTCAAGTCTGCATCAGTTTTTGTCAGGAGTGGTCTTCTCATATCTTTCTAGGAAGAAAAGGAAGGTGTGAACATTGTGTGACAGTGTCAAGTTGCACTCGAAGGTTCTAAATGAGGAAGTCACTAGCAAACACTTGCATACACTGTCGCTCAGTCACATATACATATCTAGATGCAAGCATGCATATGTGCCTTCTGTGTCAGACTTGCAGATAACCAGAATAAATGGAGCTGATTAACATCTCAGACCTAGTCGAGATATTTAGTATCAACTCTGGTCAAGACTTTTTACGCAATTTCTCTCTCTCTTTCTTTCTTTCTTTCTTTAAAGTCTCTCTCTCTCTCTCTCTCTCTCTCTCTCTCTCTCTCTTTCTTTCTTTACAGTCTCTCTCCCTCTCTCTTTCTTTCTTTCTTTAAATGCGGAAGAATATGTTGATATTGCGACTAGTATTTGTTGAAAATTCAGCTGCAGTGTATCTGTGTGCAGTTGTGTGTGTGTGTGTATGTGTGTGGTCGAGTGTGTGTGGTCGTGTGTGTGTGTGTGCTAAACAGTGCAAAATGGTCCAGCAATAATAAGTATTGAATCCTCTCTGATGAAATTGTGTTCATCTGGTACAGTAGCAGCAACTGGTGTTGTACATAATAGGATCTGTACTTTTTGACCTTTCCTACAGCATTTTGTTTCACAGGTGTGTGTGTGGGCGACTATATTTTGACGAGCCTAATAGCATTTAGTCTGCAACCTGGTTTTTTACTGGTGTGGAAGGCCATAATGGCATCATTTGTCACCAGTATGCATTTGGTAGAAGTTTTGTTGTTATTTTTTTTTATTATTTGTTTATTTTGATCTGTTTGTACATCCTCCATACTTACATATGGACTGTGTTGTTTTCCGTGCTGTCTCGTTATGTTTTTGCTTATTACTGTGATCACTGTTTCCTCCTGCCACTTTGTTTCATTTTCAGTTGTTGCATAATTGTTTGCGCTGGTATCTATTTTGTGGCCTTTCCCATTTCATTACCCCCTTTTTTTTTTCATCATGACAGTTACTGTGACTGGTGAAAAATGTTCGTTTGAACATTTTGTCTCATTTACTGAGTTCTACACAAGCGAAGAAAAAAGATGTATCAGATCGCATCAGAGATAGTGCTGCTTTAAAAAAAAAATTTGTTTATGTCTCTCGGTATAATACAGCCATCTGCTATGATTGCGGTAATTTTTGCTCTGGTATGTGATATAAATTAACCCAAAAAGATGATTTGCAACTAAAGGTTTATGCTGTCAGCTTCAAGCTTGATAGTATCCCTTGAAATGGATGTCATCTTATGTATTTAAAAAAAAGGAAAAAACCCTGGACAACATTCAGTTGAAAAGGAGTATGGTTAGTTTCTCGACCTTTGTTTTTTCTTTTGTTTTATTTGTTCTTGTTGTTGGTGTCCTTGCTTTTTTATGGTCTATACCTGTTACTGCAGTCTATAAAGAAATAATAAAATGATATGAAAGTCATTGGTATGGCCCCAAATCTTGAATCTTAGGTTTTTGTCAATGGGCATTGATTGTGTTATTTGCTTGATTTTCTAGGCTGACTTCATCAGGCTTGAAGTTGATCATGCCTACATGATCCAGATGATTTAGCGTGATAAGTAAGTTCTGTTTCTGAGCTACTGTTCTGTTGTGATACTTTTTGTATTTGTGTCATTTGTTGCAAGGGTCCAGTTACATTGTGAAGTCACTCTTCATGTTTATCTCCTCCAAGAAGATTTGAAAAATTATTGCTAAAGCTCCGCCCAAAAAACGTTGACAAACAAATCACAACACAAAACATGTCGCATTTCAACCTCTTAGGTCTTCTTCAGGCAAGAATCACAACACTCAGGACAGTGGAAAGGAACGAGCAATCATCCAATTCTGCTTAAGATGGGTGTTGATTCTTGCCTGAAGGAGACCTAAGAGGTCGGAACTCATGTTTTGTCTTGTGATATCATTTCTCAATGTTTTTTGGGCAGAGCTTTAGCAATAAGTTTTCAAATTTGTTTAGATTTCCGCCTGCAGTGGCCTCTCTTTGCAACTAGATCTCTTCCATGGAGGTTTTGTGTTCACCAGTTTGTCTCTTGGCAAGACTACTGGCAAGTCTGTAGCAAGATTTAGAAAACTGATTTATACAGAACTTGGTGGACATATGGAGCGTGGCCCAAGGACATACCTGGGGAACTTTGGGGTGATCTGGACCAAAAGGATGGATACTGTGGGACGGAATCGGAGTTTGAATATGATTGGATTTATGAGGACTGTTTGACCTCTGTGGAGGTCTGTGCTCTCCCAAGCACCCTTCTGTCAACATGTGTAGCTATGTATAAAATTCCATTGTCTGAAGGCTTTTCAGCCCGGTGTCTTCTTCATTTTATCTTGTGCAGTCCATACAAGTCTTGTGTACCCCTTTATCTTGTTCAATTCACACAAGTCTTGTGTGCCCCTCTTTGGCACAAATTCTACACACAATAGAACACAGCAAAAATTTTGTTAGGTTTTGCGTTGTTATTTAATCATTTTAAGATCCAGCAATGCCTGTTGCTTTATTGTTAAAGATTCTGGCATTAGGTTAAAAGAATATACAGTAGAATGATACAGGGAGGAGGACCAGTTCCTGTACTAGGGGGCAAGGAATGATAGTGCTGCTTGCTTGTGCAGCTGGATATGTCTGAGCCTGAATGGAGACTAGTGGAGTCAGGATTCAGACTGGCCAAAAAAAAAAAGCTAGAGCAGCGGAAAGCGTGTTTGTTGTTGGGCAGAAACATTGGATTGTAACATGTACAGTGCCACTAGTTTGGAAAAAAATGTTCAGGCAAATTTTCTGAACCCCACATTCTCCCATGGTAGCCTTTCGCCTGGTAAAGCGTGTGTGGCTAATCCATGCATGGATTATGTTTTCACAATGAGGAACGCATGTGGTATTGGCAGTTTTGCATTGCTAGCTGAAAATAGTGGTATTGAACATGGAAGTAGTCTGATTTTATGCAGGTTTTGTTTGTATTAGTAATGTTCAGTGTGTGGAGAGAGCTGCGTCAAGTTGGACAGTGTACAGACGTACCTAACATAGCCAGTGCCAGAGTGTAATGGGCAAAGAAAGATGGCCTTTCCATTGATACCAGCCTGGCTCGTTTATCCCATTGAAATGAAATCTCTCATGTATATAGCAGATAGAAAATTTACTATAACCAGCTATTTTCATGAGTGTCTTGTTTGAAAATTGTAACCTTCAGCTGTACATTTTGAGCATGTAGCATGCATAACTTAATGAATTAGACCCAGGGTTTGTTTTCCTTTTCTGTGATCCAGTATGATGCATGTCAGTCATGTAGATACAGATTTCCATGTGATCTACCCAGTGCAATGAGTAGTAATGTTCATTTCGGAAAAAAGGATTGACTTGTTCTACGCAGACCTGTGAAAACCTGATTGCAAGGATGCAGTGAAGTTAGTGGCTAGATTTTGTATTTTCTGTACGTAGACTGTGTATAAGTCATAATGGGTGATCTGTTTTATCTTGGGGGTCCTGTGGGTTTGGTTGAATGGAGAGGTACCAACAACGGAATGAAATCTACTATAAACTGTCCAGGTGTTTGTGGTTATTAAAACCTACATAGTGCTAAGGCGTACCATACCCATTTAGTTGTTTTTCTCTTTTCATTTTTGTAAGGAGGAAATGAAACAAAGCTCTGTATACTGTTTTGAAATTTGAAAGAGTTTTTTTTTTTTAATTCAGAGAAGAAAATAGGTTTCAGGGAAGACATCTGTTTGTTTGGTAAATTGGTGTGGGTATTCATACACTGAAATATGAAATGACTAAGTCGTAAAATGCTCTGTGGAGAAGTTTTCAGTTCAGGTTAAAGATGGAAATGTGAAGAAAAAAAAAAAAAAAGCAGAATGCAAGTACAGTGATTTAAAATTCGATGTTCATTTGAAAGTACCTGGTATGGGTGAAATGTTGGAATGAGTGAAATGTACAGTGGTATTAACTTTTTTTTTTTAATTGTATGGATGTTTGGTGACTTTGAAGAATGACATGATTTATGCAGGGATATTACGCATTGATATTTGTTTTGATGATACTGATGCAATTTGCTTCAAAAGTCAGATTTGTATGACATAGTGAAATCCGGTATGCGAGAATCCTGGATTTGACTCTCAGGTTCATCTGGTCTGTTCTTGATTGCATTTATCTTCTGTCATCATTTGAGAGCCTGTATGTTTATTTATTTATTTGCACAGAAAGTTGAACAGTGCGAGTTCCTGGCCTGATAGAACTTAATGTTAGTAACACAGCTAAAGAAAAGAAATCCAAATGCAGTTATCTTGCGTCAGTAAAAAGAAAGTATTTTGATTTCTCTTTTTTTTTGTATGTAGCTGTCAACATCATGTATGTGAATCAATATGTGGCTTTAACCCCTCTCACTGCTGACAACAATTATCAGTGTTCAATCCACAGCCTTGTTTGACATGAGCTATATGACTGTAATGCCTTTAACATAGAAGTGCGGTCAACTGAGTGGTGTAAGAATAGTGTATGATGTTTGTCCACAATAGCAGGCACAAATGTGCGTGCTGGGTTCCTGCAGTGTGGTGTATGTTTCCCATGTTTATTGGAGATGTTTATGAATTTGGAGATTTTGGCTGGAGAATGCATCAACAGCAGTTTCTTGGGTTGGATTCCATATCCTTTTGCTTGGAAAGTTGGTCCTTGGGTACTGATAAAAATCCTTGTAAGTTTCCAGGTCTGTGCATACTTACATGTTTGGAGTGTTTTGTCTGCCATTTTACAAATAACTGCACTTTTTCACAAAACACTGTGAGGGTTCTGGTTGGGAGGGTTCTTGTTGTGGGTGACTCTCCATATGGCAACTTGTTGCAATGGCACCAGCTGGAGGGCAGAATAGCTCAGTGGTAGAGCGCCAAACTCGTAATCTTGGTGATCCAGGGGTTGTGGGTTCAAATCTCAGCAGGGCGGTTTCGGTACAGGGGGATTTTTCCCTCGGAGTGAACATTGGTTCTGACTCCATTTCCCATACAGTCCTTGGAATGAGACTATAAACCAAGGTTCCATGTGTGAACGCATGCATATCATCTTGCGCACACGTAAAATCCCATCACCAGCTTTCGGAAGAGAAGACCAGTTTGGCCGTTGGTATGGATGACACGTTACACATAGCATGCACCTTCCCCGAAGTTGGAGTATGGCTGCCTTAATGGCAGGATTGAAAAAAAAACGGTCATACACACTTGTTCGGTAGATGGGATTTATCCTTGCCTGTCTATACAGGGAGTGTCTGCAGGAGTATCAGCCTGCGTACGCAGAAGGAAAATAAAATAAACAGATACTAGCTGTCTTGTCAGACAGGACACATGATTAGAATGACAGCAGTGATCATGAAAAGAAATTGTTCAGAAAATTCTCATCAGTAGTTTCAAGGCACACGTTCAGTTCTCTGTAGTATGACACAAATATGATAGCAAAATAGTGACAGTTGATGGCATTGGTTTATTTGAAGACACAATAACCAGCCCATGCCTCGGTTCAGGCTCAAAAGCCATGTGGTCTGTTTGAAACACAGTGACAGAATGTCAGATGATCAGCTGTGCTTGATCTGCAAGAGAACTTGAGTTACAGCATGAAGGAAGAGGTTGATTTTGACAGTAAGCAATTTTTAAACTCCATCAACGATATGTATGTAGGCTGGCTTTTGAAACATGCATTATCAAAAAGCTGAAAGATTACTTTAAATCGTCGTGAAAAAGCAAAGTCATTGTGAACTTGAGGTTTTTGTAAGACAGTTGCTTGACCAAGCCAGGGCAAAACTGGGCATCCTGAGGCAGTGTGCTGTGATACGGTATTAGCAAGGATCACTGTGTTGATAGCTTTGATACTTGACCCTACAAAAATGAATACTATGGATAAAAGTATGGGCCACATATTCACTTGTTTTTGTGTCTTTCCTTTTGACAGTCCCGGCGACTGGCCTGTGGGTATCACAAGGAGGGGTCACCAAGAACTGGACTGACCTTTGAAAGTTCTCAAAACTAATTTGCCCTAGCAGTTACTGAAATCAGTGTTTAGATGCAAATTGTCAGAAATTCTCAGCTTTCAGTGTTGAATGTTCCAGGAAGCAAGTTTCCAAAATACCCCATTTTTTTGTGTGTGGAAAATACCCATGGATGGGAAATACTTCAGAAGCAATGTTCAGAAGCAAATTTTTTTTTGGGGAGGGGGGGAGGAGAAGTGATGGTGGGAAGATAGGCGGAGGGAGAGAATAGCAAGGGTGCTTTAAAGACACTAGAATCATATCACCTGACTATAAAAAATGACAGCTGTGGGGACAGTTCAGCAGATAGAATGATACAACTTGACTTACATTTGGAAGTAAAAATAATGATTGCAGGTGTAGTGTTGTGAACTGTGTGGGTTTCATGCCACAGCAAGTATGTGTGAGGCTTGTATTTGTTGTTGTTTAGAGAGGTATGCATGTGTGTATACATTTCGTTAGAGGGAGTGCGGTTTGCCCTGATGTTGAGTGCTTGTAAAGACCATGTGAGGTCGTCAAAAAGTTCTCAGGTTGCATTAATGGAAGTGCTTGGGAAAGCTAGTCTTGATATGGAAAGGTCGGGCTGTACAGATGGACATGCTTGATGTCAGCTTGCAGGACATAGTAACTGCATTTACGTGCTTGTACAGTCAGTCTGCATGAGGTTCTTGAAAGATCCTCAGAGCTTATTAGTGGAAGAGTTTGGGATTGCTGATAGTGATGTAAAAAAAAAAAAATGGGTGTACAGGTACACATGCTAAGTGTCAGCTTGTAGGATAGACTAACTGCCTTTGAATGCTTGTAAAGTATGTTTGTGTTAAGTCCTTGAAATGTCCTTAGATTTTGGGAATGCTGGTCTTATTGTGAACAATGGGGTGTACAGATGGACTTGTTGCACGTCAACTTGTGCAGGCTTTGTGAGGTCTTATATATTTAAAAAAAAAAGTCCTCAGGTTTTTAGCATTGCAAGAGTTTGGAGCACTTGTATCGATGTGAAAAGATTGGGGGCACAGATTGACAATGTTAGTGAAAGACATTGTGACTGTATCTCAAAGTATTGGGAGATGGTGTTATCAACTGCTATAATAGACTGTTGGAGAACTTTTTAACATATGTTTGTATTTGCCAGAACGAGGAAAGCAAAATTCAGTTATTACGTTTTTGCATTGTTTGTGATTTCACCTATCATACGCCTTTATCCACTACTATCTAGTTAAACCACTTCTATGCTTAGTCCCTGTCTGATTATTTGATTCCGACCTGATTTGATAAACATCTCAACAGCATGAACTGTGAAAAGTAGTCAGATCACCACCTCATAGAAAGTGGAAAGAAAACTAAACTGTTATATGAACAAACAGAATAAGCAAGATAACAATAGTATGAATACAAGTTTGGTTGTTGTTTTTTTTTTTAACATTGCTGACAAACAACAAATCCTCTGAGTTACAGGTCATAGGTCACATTCAATAATTTCTGTGCTGTTAGGACCACCGAAATGTGTAGCATCTGCTCTTGTTTTTTTCTGTCATTTTTTTTTTCTTGTCTTTTTCCTTTATTTTTCCTCCCTTTCAATAGCTGCATTCCTTCTCCCCCACCCCACCCCTCATTTTTTTTTTTTTTTTTAAACTGGGGGTAATGAATAAGGGGGGGGGGGGGGGGGTGACTGGGGCTGCTAGCATGGCCTAGTTGTATTTGCTATGAGGGTACCAGTTGTCATGTGATGAGTTGTGCAAGCAGTATAGATAGTTGCCTTTGACAGCTGTTGCTTTTTCAGTACAGGACTTCCATCCTCGGCGTGGTGGTGGCCCAGAAAGAGCTGTGTGTGTAGGCTGGGCTGACAGTACCACTGAAACACAAACACTTCTGCTTTTGACTGGTATGGTCTATTCTAATGAATGATTGCATTCACATACAGCTCTAGAGAAAATGGGTCGAAAGATGTTTGTTTTCTCAGTTTTAGGACAAGCCCTTACAATTTACACATCTGCTAAGCCTTGAGGCAAAGTCTATGAGAAAAGGAGTAATTGAGGATAAGGCCATGCGGTTGAGAAAGAATTAGGAGAAGATTCAAGCATATATGTTGATGTGACTGAATAGATGAGAAAATATATGTTTTCTGTAACCGTCTTTTTTGTTTCTTTTTTTTTTTTGGTAAAGAATTTTTAGTAAAAGTAGTACTTGATGCCGTGCTGGTTTTGATTTAGTTTCTTGCATATTTTTTTTTGATTCTTTGCCAGGTTAAGGGTGCTTGAGGTAAAGGGTGGGGTCCACTGATGCACAGATATGCTGTACTTGTATTGGGGTGCCAGCAACTTAAATGACCTGACCAGTAAAGGAATGAAAACCGGTGCTTACCATTTTCCAGGCTTGAAAACTGATTCTGTGCATTTTCTAGGTGGGAAAGTACAAGGAGGGATATGAGGTGGGAGAGGGAGGGGAGGATTTTGTTTTTCCAAACATATGCAAAATCAGTAGATTGTAAGTAAGGGGGGGGGGGGGGGGGGGGGGGGAGGAAGCCATGAAAGTGGTGCTGACATCATACCAAACCCCATATCGGAGATTGTGAAAGGAAAGACAGGAGTCTGTCATAGCATGAAATAGAGATGCTGTCAACAATACATTCAGAAATTGTCATTGGTAGTGGTAATTGGTAACGTTGCGTCAGGGCTGTCTCACAAGTCATTAAAAAAATGTTTTAAAAAGAAAGAAAAATTCATTCACACAACTCCTTAAAACACACCTTCCAAAAACACACCAGAAATTTTGTTAAGAATCTTTCATCCAGAAAATCTTAAAACATGTTAATCTCCCTCAGAAATTCAAAGATCACATCAGGTGGGACATCTCTGAACACGGTTTTCATGGAGTCTGCTGTTAAGTGTTTATGTCTCACATCATGCAAGTCCCAACACTCTAAAAGGATATGTTTCACTGTGAGTGGTACATGACATGGAATGCACCACGGATCTTCTCCTTTTAAAAGATAAGAATAGGTGTAAAATGAGTGACCTGTATACAAACAGCACAAAACTTTCTTCTTTACGGCCGCCTGAGGAACATGGTAAAAACTCTTTCAGGTTGGGATGGATTTTAAATAGTTTGTTATCCATCTGCAAATCCCATTCCTCTTGCCAGAGGTCTTTGACATAAGCCTGGGTTTGGGGTTTCAGATCAGTGTGAGGAATAGACGATCTGCTCAACTCTTTCTTTGTGGCACTCTTGGCAAGTGGATCAACCATTTTGTTGCCTCGAATGCTCACATGGCTGGGAACCCAAGCAAAAACTGTTATAACCATCTGATTTCAGTGTCATTAATTCTGCATATGAACAGTTCATTGTGCAGAACGGGAGATAGTATAAGCAAGAAATGTGGGTTGTATCCATGAGAGTTGTGGAATACTTTTTCTTTTTTTGTTGTTGTGATTGAACATGCATGCTTCATGGGGATTTAAAAGTACCGTCACATTGATTTCTCACTTTTTGTTTGGTCTAGACCTCTCATATATTCCACATTTCTGTGTTCTTTCTGTTACTAATATTTTTAATCACCTTTCAGCTTTGTGTGTGTGTGTGTGTGTAGGTGTAGGTGCGTGTGTGTGTGTGAGAGAGAGATTTTGAAGTTGTGGAAATCAGTGTGATATATTATCCTTAATGTATGCTTTTTGTTAGATGTGTAAATATTAATCTATAACATTACTTATCTGTAGAGAAGGAATTATAGTCAGGTAGCATTTGATGGTCTTATCTTAAAAATTTTGAATCTTGATTTTGATCTTGCAACTGTGCATGAGAATAATTGTGTGCATGTGCAATGCACAAATAAAACTATCATGGAAATGAACTTATCTCTGGATTGGTCATTTTGCCCCACCCTCTCTCTCTCTCTCTCTCTCTCTCTCCTCTCTCTCTCTCTCTCTGTGTTTGTGTTTGTTTGATTGTGCTGCTGAGGTGTGAACTAATATGGATAAAATGATGGATTGCATATTTTACTTTTATGTAGGAGTCATTACTGCATGTGATCAGTCCATGTATTTTCTGTACCTTAGCTGATATAGAATGAGGCCAGTGTGTGATGGATATATTTAAATACATAGAAATACTTGAAAATTGAAATTTTGAAAATGCAAAGAAACAAACATTAAAAAACGAAGAAACAGAGCGCCAGTTGATAAACAAAGCAAAATGGACAAGTTAAATTTCAACAAATATGTCACAAAACAAAAAAAAACAACAACAAAACCCCACAAACATTGCATATTTGATGTAATTTGTGTGCATTGCTTGACATCAAGTGTACAGTAAAAGTTGTGCTAGAGTTTTCATTGTCTGCGGTAACATGAAACCATTTGAAGAGAGAGAAACCTTTTTGTTTGTCTGAAAACTTTTAGATTTGTTTTCTTTTTCTTTCTTTCTTTCTTTTTTTCGGGTGTGAAAAGTGAAGATTTGGTGAAAGTGTGCGATAGGTTGAGGGAGGGGGAAGGGTGTAAAGTTCAGATTTGGTAGAAGCTTTGAGTGGGGCCTACAAATACAGGTTTTGTTTTAAGCTGTGTGTGGTGAGGAGGGGGAGGAAACAAGGCGCATGTTGTGACAGAGCATGAAGGGGGTGCAGGACAGGCAGAGGATAGGCAGAGGGTGCAGACTTTCTACCATCAGATGCATCGGAAGGCCTCTTCTGCCAGATAACAACTATTTATCCATTATGCATTTGTAAATCTATTTTGGGGGGTGGGGAGGGGGGTTCTGGAACCTCGATACACCTCTGCTGTCTGTCCCTTGTCTGTAAGATTGTAAACTGCCTGGTGGCAAGAACCCTTGACGACTACACTAAAGCCAAATGTAAACATAGCCAACAAAAATGTTTCAAAATTCACAGACTTGTTTCATAGAAAAGGTAGGTAGGTAGGAGCTTGTATAGCCTCGCGGCTTTCTTGTGCTCCGTCGATATATATGTCAGTATTGCTCAAGGGGTGTTAATCGCAGCGTGTTACAGTTACATATATGTATTGGTATGAGAAAAGTCTCAGTCATCAAAGTCAAATTCTATGTCTTTAAAACTTCATCTGCATCAAGGAGGCTTTTAAAGTTGTTAAGGGAGTCTGACTGTCAGTAAGTTTAATGTTAGTCAGAAGAGAATTCCATCTGCTAACTACTCTGATGGCAAACGAGTTTCTCCTTAGGTTAGTGTTAGAAAAACGAACAAACAATTTGCCTTCATTGCATCTTGTGATATCCGACTTACTCACTTGAAATAAAGAGTTAAAATTAATATCGTCCACTTGGTGAAATATTTTATATATTTGGATCAGGTCCCCTCTTACCCTTCTGGCTTTTAAAATGGTAACTCAAGATATCTTAGCCTCTCTGCGTAAGTCATGTCTCTGCATTCTGGTAATACCTTAGTCGCTCATCTCTGGACCTTTTCTACCGACGCTGATTGTCTCTCAAGTAGTGGGTACCAGATAACATTTCCGTACTCCGCATGTGGTCTGATAAGTGCTTAGTACAATTTCAGGAATACATCTTTATCAATAAAGGAGAAGGACCGTCTAATCAACCCAATCATTTGGTTGGCTTTACTAATCGCTTTTTGTATGTGAGGGTCAAAACTAAGATCGCAGTCAAAGGTAACGCCAAGGTCTTTTTCCTCTGAGCATTTTTGAATCGTTTCATTTGAATCACCTAATTTCATTGTGTAGTCAGTTTTGGGATTTTTCTTCCCTATGTGCATTACCTTGCACTTTTGGACATTGAAATACACGTTCCACTTATGCGACCATTCCTGCACGTTGTCAAGGTCCTTTTGTATATCAGGATAATTGATAGAGTCACCGTAAATCTTCGTATCGTCGGCAAAAATTTTACACGTACTCGATATCACGTCCGGTAAATCACTAATAAATATAGTAAAAAGGACTGGGCCCAAAATGCTTCCCTGTGGGATGCCACTTAAAACTGGTTTGTCCGAAGAGTACGCCGACCCTACCCTCACCCTCTGTCTTCGGTCAGTCAGAAAGTCCTCGATCCAGTCTAGGAAGGAGCCGTCAATTCCATAATTTTTCAACTTGATCAATAGTCTTTTATGCGTACCGAGTCAAAAGCTTTACAGAAATCTAAATACCCTGTATCTATTGATTTTTTGTCATCAGTAAGTGCAGTTAAATCATCCATAACTTGAATCAGCTGAGTCATGCAAGATCTTTTATTTGGAAAACCATGTTGACAGTCTGCAAAAAGTTTGAAATCATTAAAATATGTCACAATAACATCCCTCACAATTGACTCCAGTACTTTGCATGTAACACAAGTTAGGCTGACTGGCCTATAGTTACCCGGGTGCTGTTTCGAGCCCTTTTTAAAAATGGCAACAACGTCAGCAGTGTTCCAGTCATTCGGGATACTTCCCGTCTCTAAGGATTTATTAAACAGTATGCTGAAGGGAATTGAGAGTTCCTTACGTAATTCTTTTAAGACTTTGGCCGGAATTCTATCAGGTCCCTGAGCCTTAGAGGGGTCAAGTTTTTTCAGTTTAGCCTCCACCACTGCCGGGGTGACTCTTATTTCTGAAAGAGTTATACCTTCTAAATTTTGACACTTAGTCATATTAGGTAGATTGTCTACTTTCTCTCGGGTGAATACACTTGAGAAGAAATCATTGAGAGTTTCCGCTTTCTCGGAGTCAGTGACTGCCATTTCACCTGAATCCCTTTTTAAAGCATTAATACTAGGGCTTATCTTCAATTTTTCTTGCACATATTTCCAGAAGTTTTTTGGGTTACTCTTTGCTTGGCAAGCTATTTTTTTCTCATACCTTTTCTTTGCCTTTTTAATCATCCTCTTCGAGAGGTTTCTCTCAATAATGTATCTCTGGTAGTCTATTCCAGATTTATATTCCAGATTTAGTTTCAAGATATCTTTTGAAAGCATTATACTTATTCTTGAATTGCCTCAAGTTTTTTCTATCCATCCATTTGGTTTAGCTTTGGTAGTTGCTGACTTATTAGTTTTCACCTTTGGTATATGTCTGTCCATTCCTGACTGAATCCAGTCACTTACATGAGTCCAGCACGTATTTACATCCATTTCATCAAGAGTGCACCAGTCTACGTCACTTCCTTCATGTCTGAAATCATTGTAATTACCTTTCCGTAAATTAAATTTAGAACAATCTTCTTGGTGAAGCTTAGCTTTAGCTACATACATTTGGAAGAGAAGGACCTCGTGGTCGCTCAGACCAAGCGGTGCTTTATGGTCTATGTCAGAAATGAGGCTGTCCTCATTAACCAGTATGAGATCAGGCATGGTGGACTGAGATGTCTAGTGGGTTGTGAAATTTTCTGGATGAGAAAAGCATCATGAAAGCATTCAATCACTTCATTATCCTCCTCGTTTGTCCATTCGCCATTCCAATTTACAGATGAGAAATTAAAGTCGCCCATAATACAGACTTTATGGAACTTTTAATTTCATCCTGTTTCAGGAGTTGAAATAATTTCTGTTTATTTTCTTCTGAACTCTGCCCACTTCTGTAGATGCAGCCTAACAAAACATTCTCCTCGTTTGGGCTCATGAATTCACACCAAACACTTTCCTCAAATTCAGTTTTATTTAGAACATCACATGGTTTTGCATTTAACTTGTGTTCCACATACAGTGCACACCCTCTGCTTGGTTTGTCATTCATAAACTGATCAAAGCCTGGTACAGCATACTCACTGGCTGATGGAACAGTGGAACAGTTCTTTGGTAGCAGCTCCGTAAGAGCAATTATTGAAGACTTAATTTCATCGATACGTGTTAACAATTCTTCCTTTTTGTAGTCAGCCAAAATATCAACATTTGAATATAACACTGTACAAAAATGTTCAGAAAATGAAACAGAAGAGTCTGAAGAAAATTGTCCAATGCCATTCTCACCCCTTTCATTCAAATAATCCTTCCGTCCTTCCCCATTCACACTCAAGTCACCTGGCTGATCATGATGGAGTCATTCTGCCTGACCCCCTGCAGCAACAGGCTGGTCCGGAGGGTCCCTCCGCTTGGTGAGTCTGCCATCCCGAATAATCAGGTTTGTCTCTCCCTTTGCCAATCTCTCTTTCAGCTCATGTCGCAGTTTGTGGTTTGTTTCTCTCTCCTTGGGGGTATAGTCACTGTTGAAGTAGTAATGCTTTCTTTTGTCTGGAATGGCCTCATTTACCTTGCTGGTTGGGGCTTTCTTCATTATTTCGCTCTTTTTCCCCTCAGATCTGATTTTGCCTCTGAGGAGCCGTGGTCTATTTCCCCCCTCCTTCCCTAATGTGACCGGCTCATCTATCTCCCCGCCCCATCAGTCAATCTTTATGGAAAAAAAAAAAATTCAAAACACCGAAGACTGGCACAAGCCAGGCGATAAGAAAATTGTTATACAAGAGCAAGCTACACCGAGATTAAAAAAAAAAATTGTTATACAAGAGCAAGCTAGACGAGATAAAAAAAAAAAAATTGTTATACAAGAGCAAGCTACACCGAGATTTAAAAAAAAAATTGTTATACAAGAGCATGCTAGACGAAATAAAAATTGTTAGACAAGAACATGCTAGACGAGAAAAAAAAATTGTAATGTTGGCAGATACTGTGTACCTTCGCCACCGGGCCATGTACATGATCCGGAGGGTGTTTTTTTGTGTATGTGTGTGTGTGGGTTTTTTTTTTTTTTTTTTTTTGGGGGGGGGGGGAGGAGGCAGCCTACTCCCCCGCCTTACCCCGGCCTTAAGGTTGGAAGAGGACCCCCCCCCCCCTTCCACACACACACCCTTAAAAAGAGTGAGGAGCCCCCATTCCACCCCACCATCCAAGCTTTACAAAAATTTGAAGACGGAAACCCAACCCCTACCCCCCTCCCTCCACTTCTACAAACAGTCAAAAGAAGAGCCATGATTCCTCCCCCCCCCCCCCCCCCCCCCCTCTCACTGTCGACTGATCACGCGTTTAAGTATACATAATTTCTCCGCTGCGCAGTCAACAGATGAAATGCCGCAGTCCACCAAGTGCATCACACACTGCGATGTGGTGAGTATTGCTCAGAGCTCTTGCTTTGTGACGTCTGTAGGGACCATATGGGTTTAAAAAACAAAGAAAAGAAAAGAAAAGAAAAACAAAACCAAAAACAACCCCCCACCCTCCCAAATTATAAAAAAAGAAAGCCGTCACTTGTCTGTTTTGAATCGTAACTTTGCACTTGATGTCTTCATTTCTACTTTGCCTCAGTTTCAATGATGAAAAGATTTCATTTTGAGCCCCCTTCTTATGAAAAAGACTGCTTGGTGAGCCCTAACGGTACTGTGTGTTCCCTTGTCAATTAAGAGCTTTTTTTTTTTCAATTTTCAACAACAAAGCTTACCTTAATCTTTGACGGTAAAAAAAAGCGTTCGTAGGGGGAGGGTTATGAAAGGAAATCTTCCCAAACATACTGTCACAATTATTGAAATTTAAGTGGGATTTATCATGATAGGGGGGGTGCGTACAAGAGGATTGGGGCAAAGGAGGGATTAGCAGCGGAATGGATTTCGGGGGGGGGGG
>CM065727.1:12794219-12806719 GCA_033310375.1 Conus canariensis
GAGTGTGCTGTTGGGGGGGGGAGCGGAGGCGTGGGTGGAGGAGGGGACAGAGGGATTAATTAATGTCAACAATACCGCCCACACACCTACCTCCCACCCTAACTCCCGGAAGGGCGGGGTGGGGGGGGGGGGGGGGGAAGTGGAAGAAAGATGGACGATTGAGAAGAAATAGGATACAGGGTGAAGATGATAGGTTATACAGGGTGAAGATGATAGGTTATACAGGGTGAAGATGATAGGTTATACAGGGTGAAGATGATAGGTTATACAGGGTGAAGATGATAGGTTATACAGGATGAAGATGATAGGTTATACAGGTGAAAATGATAGGTTATACAGGGTGCAGATGATAGGTTATACAGGGTGAAGATGATAGATTATACAGGGTGAAGATGATAGGTTATACAGGGTGAAGATGATAGATTATACAGGGTGAAGATGATAGGTTATACAGGGTGAAGATGATAGATTATACAGGATGAAGGTGACAGGTTGGAGGTTGGGTGGGGCGAGAGAGACTGGAAATTGGCCCTGAGAACATGACGAGGATCACGAGTATGGTGGCGTGGAAATTAACCCTGAGAACATGGCGATGATCACGAGTGTGGTGCTCTGGAAATTGGCCCTGAGAACATGGCGATGATCACGAGTATGGTGGCGTGGAAATTGACCCTGAGAAAATGGCGATGATCACGAGTATGATGGCGTGGAAATTGACCCTGAGAAAATGGCGAGGATCACGAGTATGGTGGCGTGGAAATTGGCCCTGAGAAAATGGCGATGATCACGAGTATGGTGGCGTGGAAATTGGCCCTGAGAAAATGGCGATGATCACGAGTATGGTGGCGTGGAAATTGGCCCTGAGAACATGGCGAGGATCACGAGTATGGTGGGTGGAAATTGGCCCTGAGAACATGGCGAGGATCACGAGTATGGTGGTGTGGAAATTGGCCCTGAGAACATGGCGAGGATCACGAGTATGGGGTGTGGAAATTGGCCCTGAGAACATGGCGAGGATCACGAGTATGGTGGTGTGGAAATTGGCCCTGAGAACATGGCGAGGATCACGAGTATGGTGGTGTGGAAATTGCCCTGAGAACATGGCGAGGATCACGAGTATGGTGGTGTGGAAATTGGCCTGACTGTCACGATTTCGCACATGCGAGGATCACGGTCTAGTATCTCGACTCGTACGTTGTCTGCCATCCACTGGAAATATCTCGCATCATTCTCTACTCTCTCTTCTTCTGCCCCCTCCTCTCCTGATCTCTCTCTCTTCCCATTCTCTCTCCCTCTCTCTCTCATACATCTCTCTCCATCTTCTCTCTCCCCTCTCCTCTCTCTCTCCTCCTCTCTCTCTCTCTTCTCCTCCTCGTCTCTCTCTGTCTCCCTCTCTCTCCCTCTCCTCTCTTCCTCTCCTCTCTCTCTCTCTCCCTCCTCTCCTTCTCTCTCCCTCTCTCTTCCTCTCCTCTCTCTCTCTCCTCTCTCTCCTTCTCTCCCATCTCTCCTCTCTCCTCCTCTCTCTCTCCCTCTCCCCTCTCTCCCCCCTCTCTCTCTCTCTCTCCTCTCTCTCTCCCTCTCCTCTCTCTCTCCCCTCTCCTCTCTCTCCCCCCTCTCTCCCTCTCTCCTCCCCTCTCCCTCTCTCCCCTCTCTCTCTCCCTTCCTCTCTCTCCCTCTCTCCTCTCCCCCTCTCTCTCTCCCTCTCTCTCTCCCCTCTCTCTCCTCTCTCCCCCCTCTCTCTCTCCTCTCTCTCTCCCCTCCTCTCCTCCTCTCTCTCCCTCTCTCTCTCCCCTCTCTCTCCCCTCTCTCTCCCTTCTCTCTCCCCCTCTCTCTCTCCCTTCTCTCTCTCTCCCCTCTCTCTCTCTTCCCTCTCTCTCCCCTCTCTCTCTCCTCCTCCTCCCTCTCCTCCTCCTCCCTCTCTCTCTCTCCCTTCTCTCTCTCCCCTCTCTCTCTCTCCCTCTCTCTCTCCCCCCTCTCTCTCTCCCTTCTCTCTCTCCCTCTCTCTCTCCCTCTTCTCTCTCCCTCTCTCCTCTCTCTCCCCTCTCCTCTCTCTCCCTCTCTCTCCCTCTCTCTCTCTCCCTCTCTCCTCCCCTCTCTCTCTCCCTCTCTCCCTCTCTCTCTCCCCCTCTCTCTCTCCCTTCTCTCTCTCCCCTCTCTCTCCCTCTCTCTCTCCCTTCTCTCTCTCCCCTCTCTCTCTCCCTCTCTCTCCCTCTCTCTCTCCCCACTCTCTCTCTCTCCCCTCCTCTCTCCCCTCTCTCTCTCCTCTCTCTCTCCCTTCTCTCTCTCCCCACCTCTCTCCCTTCCTCTCTCCCCCTCTCTCTCTCCTCTCTCCTCTCTCTCCCCTCTCTCTCTCCCTCTCTCTCCCCCTCTCCTCCCCTCTCTCTCTCCCCTCTCTCCCTTCTCTCTCTCCCCACTCCCCCTTCCTCCCCCCTCTCTCTCTCCTTCTCTCTCTCCCCCTTTCTCTCTCTCCCTCCCTCCCTCTCTTTCTCTCTGCGAGGGGTCTGATCTCAAGAAATATCACGCAGCACTGACTAACTGGCTCAAGAAACGTTCACTCCCCAAATAAATCATAGTTATTAAAGAGCAAGCACACAGGTTTCCGCCTGTTTTTAACTGTCAGTGAGTTACAGAAGGAGACCATGGTGTGTGTGTGTGTGTGCGTGCGTGCGTGCGCGCGCTTACGTGTGTGTGTGTGTGTGTGTGTGTGTGTGTGTGTGTGTGTGTGTGTGTGTGTGTGTGAAAAGGGTTACTATCAGTTAAATAACTGAACATACAAATTCCGTTGTACCATTACGAAAAAGTGTAGCCGCGGGGCGAAAAGTCCGCGACCCCTTGGCAAGACTCGGGCCCTGTGATTTATGACCAGCCGACTGCACGGCTACGCCTGTGGTTTATGATCAGCCGACTACACGGGCCCTGTGGTTTATGACCAGCCGACTGCACGGACAGTATTAAGGTTGTAGAGGCGACACCGGCGCACAATCAATACTGAGTTTCACAGAGTGGAACTGAACTAGTATTGGAAAAGAAAAGAAGGAAGGAGAGGAGGGAGGTGAGGGGGATGAGGGGAGTTACTTACGAAACAATAGTCATACATAACATTTTTTTTTAAAGTAGGGTCACTGCCCCCCCCCCCCCCCCTTCACCTTCCTCTCCCCTATCCTTCATCCCTTCCTGAGCTAATTTACTCCTTTGGAGCTGTCGGCGGTGCCAGCCACTGGTTCTGTGATTTACTACGCTGGTTTTACCTGGCTGACCACACTAAATTCTTCTCACTGTCTGTTGTTCCCTTCTAAAACACGGGGGTGGTGGGGTGGGGGGTTGGGGGGTGGTCCAGTAGTGTGTGTGTGTGTGTGTGTGTGTGTGTGTGTGTGTGTGTGTAGGGGGGGGGGGGAGCAAGTCCAGTAGTACGTGTGCGTGCGTGTGTGTATGTGTATGTGCGTGTGTTTGCTTGAGTAGCTATGTGTATGTGAAGAAGGGACAGAGAAAGAAAGAGGTAGTGTGTGTGTGTGTGTGTGTGTGTGTGTGTGTGTGTGTGTGTGTGTGTGCGTACGTGAGAGAGAGAGAGAGAGAGAGTGTGTGTGTGTGTGTGTGTGTGTGGTGTGTGTGTGTGTGTGTGTGTGTGTGTGTGTGTGTGCGTACGTGAGAGAGAGAGAGAGAGAGAGAGTGTGTGTGTGTGTGTGTGTGTGTGTGTGTGTGCGCGTACGTGAGAGAGAGAGAGAGAGAGAGAGAGTGTGTGTGTGTGTGTGTGTGTGTGTGTGCATGTGTGTGTGTGTGTGTGTGCTGTGTGTGTGTGTGTGTGTGTGTGTGTGTGTGTGTGTGTGTGTGTGTGTCTGAGAGAGAGAGTGTGTGTGTACGTGTGTGTGTGTGTGTGTGTGTGTGTGTGTGTGTGTGTGTGTGTGTGTGTGTGTGTGTGTGCGTGTGTTTTTATCTTCACTGATGTCCAGCCAGCGTCGTGGAGGTCAGAGGTAGAAGCTGTGTGTTGTGTGACACATGTCATCTCTTTGGGGATGCGTTTTCACGTTGACTTTTTTCAGTCTAGGAAATCGTGCTGTGACACATATCATCTCTTTGGGGATGCGTTTTCACGTTGACTTTTTTCAGTCTAGGAAATCGTGCTGTGACACATATCATCTCTTTGGGGATGCGTTTTCACATTGACTTTTTTCTATCTAGGAAATCGTGTTATCTGCAGATTGTATTGTTGATGAAAACGTGTTAACATCCTCTTGTATAATCTGACTGACAAGCACACTGTAAGGTATTTTTCTAGTTGTTTGTTAGCTTCTTTCCATTTGGTGAGAGGCAGTTTGGCGGAGACTGATTCCCACAACCCTTATACCCCCAACCCCGTGAGTTCTCAGATTCATCCAGTTACTTGAAAGCTTAAATGAGATTATTCACCCGTGTATACATGCTTCACTGTATCATATTTCATTCTCATAGCAGCCATGTTATCTTATGTGCACGCTGTAGAAACTAGAATAACATAAAATGAATGTTTTAGAAGACATTCAAAAAGTTGCTTCAAGAACGTACCTGATAAACAAAACAATATGAAGACTATAAAGCGTTTACACTGGCTCTGTGTGTTTCCGTTGCGAGCTTTAATGTCTTCTACAGACAGAAAAGTTTCTAGTATACCTTCAGAGTATTGTACGGGACGGATGGATTTGTTCTCCACAGTCAAGAGGAGAAAGACAAAATGGTACAGGCGGCATGATATCAGTTGGTCCTGGTGCCGTTAAGACCTAGTACGTATCTGCTTGCAAGCAGTGACAGACTGCCGACAGAAAATGGCACTAGGACCCAACAGGAGTGCCCTGTAGGGATACGTGTTAAGATCACACTTGGCGAAAACAGCCCTGCTAGGCGCTGTACGAGCAGAACGAAGGGGAGACCAGCCGCCGTGGCGAAGTGGTTAGCGTCGCGGACTCCCAGCTGGGAGGTCGTGGGTTCGATTCCCATCAGAGTCCTGTGGGATTTTTCTTCCCCGGCCGGCTCCTACCCAGAGTTGAGTTTGCTACGGGCTCAGTTGGGAAGACTGGGACCACATAGTCGAGTTTCATCCACTTAATGGATGCGTCTGTGAGAGCGTTGCTCAAATTTCCTGACCAACACTGCAGGTGTCTGTATCTCTCGGGCCTGGTTGACGCCGGGATATATTATGAAAGGAAGGGAAGAGTACAGCCCCGTCATGCAGTCTTACATACAACAAGGTTCTGTGGCAGTGCCAGCACTTGCAGTTCATAGCCAGCATTCAATATCTGGTCACGATAAGGCATCGCACCAGATCCACCGCACTGCCGCCGAGCCACATCGGCGATGTTCAGTGATCCAGCATACACAAGCACGCTAACCACCAACGCCCTAACTGTCGACTATAATTCCTTAGTGGTGGAGCCGGTGTGAACGAGTGTTCATCCTTTAGAGGGTGCCACCATGACAGTCCCCATGAACCGGTGCCTGGGACTTTGACTGCAATTCTCCCACAGGCGTGGACATGGAGAGGAAATCAATGCTGAGCTTACCACGACAGCAGGGCATAAGAGGACACACAGTTTAAGACATTTTCTTTCAATGATGATCAATGAAGGATGAAGGGTGAGTAAGATGATGCTGTGTGGTTCTAACCTGTTCCGAGATTACAAGACAAGACTGTACTCTACACTTCTTTTAATGATGTATTCCGGCTTCAACCATGCCTTGGAGACACAGACACCTGTAGTTGGTAAGGAAATTTGAAACACACTCTCCGAGACTCATCCATTACTTGGATGACACTCGTCTGTGTGGTTCCAGACTTCCAGTTTGAGGCTATGGCACGCTCAGCTGTGGGGAAGTGTCAGGCGGAGCTGTAATATCCTGCCATTAAAGGGCCCTAAAGGAACTCGGAAAGTCCTAGACGTTAACCACGGCACCAGGGCTGTTTGTCTCCTGTCGATCCTTCGTTCTGTTCCTGTTCCTTGCTACGACTTCAGTTAAACGCGATAGTGATTTTGACATCTCTCCAATCCTCCACCCTTGACCTCCACAGGAAGGGGCAGTGGTTCAGTAATTAGATCACGTGCGTTTCATCTGAAGGGCACGTGTTCAAACCCCTGGACCGCATGGTGAGTGAAATGTGGAGCAGATTCTTCCCGTCCCCCCTTGTCCACGTATTTCTAGACCTACCACTGGTCCACGTATTTCCAGACCTACCACTGGTCCACGTATTTCCAGACCTACCACTGGTCCACGTATTTCCAGACCTACCACTGGTCCACGTATTTCCAGACCTACCACTGGTCCACGTATTTCCAGACCTACCACTGGTCCAATTCCCCTATCGTGTCTCTACTCGTGCAAAATCAGACAGGTGCGTGAAAGAGGCTGCAGTTCATGTTTATGGGAGCAAACTAGCGTCAAAGAATTATGGTGGCATTTTCCTCAAGAAAACAGTTCTGATCCTGTTTGGAAATAGCGGAAGAGAGAAAACAGTGGTTCTCCTCGGATCATAACTATTTTCCTACGGTACACAACTGTTTTCCCTATTCTCTAGAGGATTACAACTATTTTCCCTGTGGATCACGATATATTATTTTCCCTACCTTCCTACGGATAGTCACTGTTATCCATGTTTTCCTTAGGAGAACGGGCGGTATCGCCAGGAAAACGTTAACAGAGAAAACAGCTATCATCACTGTCTACTGTGACAAGCGCAAACGGGGTTGGTTAAATAGGGGAAAATAATCATGATCCCAAGGATCATAATCATGTTTTCCTATTTCGTTGTTTTCCTTAAGCATTCTAACTGAATTCCCTGCGAAAACAGAGGACACAGCTGTGATTCTCAGGGAGAACACTGATAATCTGTTTTCTGAAGAATATAGGGTGAAGACCTGAGCTCCTTCAGAAAGCCAGGGAGAACAGCTATCATCGTGAGGAAAACAGTTCTGATCCTCAGGGATAACAGCGTAACTCTGTTTTCATGAAAGATAACAGACGGTTTCCTGGCAACACAGTTATTATTAACCACTAATGAAGCTAGTCTGATCCCACACATGACAGTGTAAGGTCAATTATAGAAACACAAACACACCCTGCATCTAGGAGAGGAGCTCTGCGAAGCATTATCCACTGGAGAAAACATTCCCGTGGCTTTTCCTTACCGCACGTTACTCTGTTTGGTGCGTGGGAAAATAACATCCAGCAACAATGGCCGAACGTAACTGGAGCCGCCTTGGCTTAAGGCTGTGTCAGACCAATTGACATAGGCTACAACACCAAGGCCACATCAAAATGTTGTTATGCTCAGCATAGTTATGCGGGGACTGTCTTCAGCCGTGACAAGCTCCTAGCATAACATTATCGTTCTCCAAAATCCCCTGAAGTCAGAGTGTGGCTGCCCACGTGGCGGGTTAATCAAAAACGGTCACACACGTAATGTTCTCATCCCCAGCTGATGCATTTGTACCATAGTGTTAAGTGCTTCGGCTGTTTGGATGATCCCTGGAGTCTTTTAGCCAGGGTACAACAACAACAACAACAAAAACGTAACTGGAGGAAAAAAAAAAAACGATGTTCTGTGTGACCTCTCGCCCTTTAAAGAGATATCTATCTTCTTCATCTTGACGATGAAGTGGATTTTAAATAGGGAGAAGCTGAGTATTTTGCACTGTTTTTCATCTTCTCTTTCTTTCGTTTATAAACATGAATACATATGTTGGGCCACGTGTGATTCGCTGAATTCTGTCAACTGTCTTGTGATTGGTAGGGGACCCGCTGGCAGTCATCTGTGTCACTGTCCACTGAAATGCCGTGATGACTTCCAAATAGCAGCATTATTGATCCCATGTTCGTGTCAGAACTCGAGCGACTTAGCAGTGAAGGAAATGTTCTCTTTGTATGTCTTTATTCAGAAATTTCCGGAAAAGCGACGAGCTCCGACCACGCCAAACCTAAGACAAGTATTAAGAGGAATATTAAAACTATCTACAAATTTGTTTCTAGCGCTTGGCTATCGTCAGGACGGAGTTTGGGTTGCCCACCGCCGGTGTTAGATAGCGTGTGGGGCCCGGTTGCAGCTGTTTTTACGTGCGTGTTGGTTGCACGTGTTTTTGGGGGGTTTTCAGGTTGTTGTACGGGGTGTGTTCACTAACAACGATTTCCATTTATGCCTGCAGTTATTTACTATTTCTGTTGTAGTATTAAGAGTTGCTAAGTGTGGTTTACATAGTATTAGCCATTTTTCAGTTAGGCATAGGTTGCATCTTTTTGAAATATTGCTGTATGGTGATGCCCTTTTTATGATTTTCCAGGATATGTTATAGTTTATTTTTGCGTCTTTAAGTTTCCAAATGTATTTGCTCAGTTCAGTTTGGTTTTTGTATTTTTCTTTGTTGAATGACTGTTTGTGGTTTGCAAATCTGGTTTTGAAGTGGTTTTCAGTGATCCCTATGTATGTTTCTTTTTCATTTTCTGATGTCACGGTAGCCTGGTATACAATATTGTTGTGAAGACATTTATTGCTTAGTGCGGCTGCAGAGAGTCCAAAATAGCGCTGCACGACTTGTTTTGAAGAGGAGGAGGTGTGAGCACATCACTCCCATGCTGATCGAACTGCACTGGCTTCCCATACAGTATTGGTGGCAATTTAAACTGGCAGTTCTTGCTTTCCGCCACTTCAATGAATCTCTTCCTCACTATCTCTCTTCTTCTCTCTGCACCTACCAAAGCTCTCGTACCCTTCGCTCTTCTTCACAAAAACTTTTGAAAATCCCTAAGCGTTCTCTGAAATCTGTTGGCGAAAGAGCCTTAAGTTTTAGAGCACCTTCTATTTGGAACTCCCTCCCTGAAGACCTTCGTAATCAGCCTACTCTTTCTTCTTTTAAATCTCAGCTCAAAACTTACCTCTTCAAAAAAGCCTATTCTCTTCTGTAGATGACTAGATCTCTCTTAAATTCCTCCACAACTAGTTCGGTGAGGCAGTTTATGCATGTAGGTGCGTCTGCCATTGTGTATTTTCTTTTTGCTGTGTGCATGAATATTGTATGAATAAGTGAAAATGGTGGATGTAAGCGCATTGAGTTGTACAACAAGAAATGCGCTATATAAGTATTATACATTATTATTATTATTATTAGTGGACACTGCTCTTTTTTGTGCAATTGCAAGATTTCCTTTCTTCACCCTTCTTTGCTGTGTTGGTTTTCATTTTGTTGGATGCATCAGTTAGGTTTTTGAGGTTGGGCATACATGAGTACGATAGTTTGACAGTGTTTTTGTTAAATATTTTGGACAGTTTGTGCTCTTTTGGAAATGAAGTTGTTAAGATTTTGAAGAATTCTTTCCCTATGTTTGTTTTGAGTTTCCCGTCATATGGGGGGTTGTACCATATGATTTTTCTTTTCCTATTTTTCTTGCTTTTATTTGTGTTGTTATCTGGGTTGTATTGTAGTTTGTAATTATATCCACTTCTTTGTAGTGCCTCCTGGTATTCTACTGCTGCATTGTTGAACACTCTCTACTGCACTTGAGCACTTGTAGAATTGTTTTAGGCTTTTTAACCATACTGATCTCTCTCTCTCTCTCTCTCTCTCTCTCTCTCTCTCTCTCTCTATATATATATATATATATATATATATATATATATGTATATATATATGAACAATATAAAAGTGTCCTTAAAAAATCTGAAGGTGCTTGCAACTGCACTAAAAAAGAACAGTGCCCCCTAAGCAATAAATGTCTTCACAGCAACATTGTATACCAAGCTACGGTAACATCAGAAAATGAAAAAGAAACATATATAGGGATTACTGAAAACACTTTCAAAACCAGATACGCAAACCACAAACAGTCATTCAAAAATGAAAAATACAAAAATCAAACAGAGCTGAGTAAATACATTTGGAGACTCAAAGATAAAAAAAATAGACTACAACATATCATGGAAAATCATAAAAAGAGCAACACCATACAACAATATTTCAAAAAGATGCAATCTATGCTCCACAGAAAAATGGTTAATATTATGCAAACCACACTTAGCAACTCTGAACACAAAAGTAGAAATTGTAAACAATTGCAGGCACAAGTGGAAATCTTTGCTAGCACATTCCATCTGAACAGGCCCCAGTAAGAACCACAGGCCGCACGTGCAGCAAATGAGATCCGCCTGCACACACAGAGTTGAAATCAAGTCCCGCACGCCATAAAAGATCGTTGGCGTGCCCCAAAAGACATCCTGAAGATAGCAAGGCTTGAAACAAGCTTGTAGATTTTAATACTTCATTTTTAAAAATATTTTTAACAAGAAGGGACCCATTTCACAGCTAGCTGCACACAGTGGATTTTCAAGCTGAGAAATGCCCAGCTCACCATCGTCAACTCCGCAGTCAGGTGCTTTAACCGTGCGATTACCCCCCCCCCCCCCCCCCCCCCCCCCCTCTCTCGCCTCCTCCTGCCATGGGTATTGTAGTAAAAGCTGCTGTCTGTCCTGTGAGTGTGGGTGCGTTGTGCTGCCGTTATGCCCCTGACAAGTCAGGACCCAGCACATCCGACTTCGGCCTGTTTTTATGTCAGAGTGAACGCTGTCCTAGACTGGTTGCTTTACTGGGCTGACGTGTCCAGTCTACCCGGCTATTTGTCCATAGCTGGAGATGGTTTGTCCACTGGGGTGTCCTTCCCCAGGGCTAAGAGCTTATAGCGCAGCTGTTGATCGCATGGTGCTCCTGTCATTGGATATTATGGGGTATTCCGGCGGTACAGCCCCAATGACAGTGGTTTCTCGTTGGTTTTCATTGTCCGAAATGTTGTTTGTTTTTGCCTGAAGAAGACCCAAGAGGTCGAAATGCATTGTGTTTTGTCCTGTAGTCTGTTTGTCTGTATCGTCTGGTGGAACTAATACTGTTTCTTTTTAAATGTTGCTTCATTTTCTGTCCTCAGTCACTTCGTTTTGAAACTGAGTAAATAAAGCCATTTTTAGTTGTTGTTTTTTTTTACCTAAGATCAGAATGATAACGCCCCTACATGCGTACGACTGTTTGGTGTCTTTCATGAACGTCGACCTCGATGTTGAATAATGAATCATCATGTAACAGAACCGGGCAATAGCAGCTCCCATTCTCCTTTTGTAGGAAACGTGTTACGACCTTCACTCGAAAGCGCTGCCAAGGGCTTTGCGCAAGAGTCTTGATTTACATCGTCTTGTTGTCTTTGAGCTGCCGACAGCTGTCACTGCTTCACACACGGTGACGCATGCTAGTTTGGCGATCCATGTTTATGTGAATGAGACAGATAGAAATGATCATTACGATTGACCATCTTTACCTGCATCTCTCTCTCTCTCTCTCTCTCTCTCTCTCTCTCCTCTCTCTCTCTCTCTCTCTCTCTCTTCTCTCTCTCCTCTCCTGTGTGTGTGTGTGTGTGTGTGTGTGTGTGTGGTGTGTGGCATGATTATCGTAATGTGCACATACAGGCATCATCCGGCCCTAACCTGTCATCATGCCTTTGGCGTTCACATTGTCCGGCAGAGCACCAATATTGCACTGACAGAGCGTGTCTCGTGGAGGGAAAGCGTATATCAGAGGCCCCTTATTTCATGTCGTTTCAGAACAGCCTGCAACACAATGCAGTGTAGACATCGAACACTGTCATCCTGCCCTCCCCCCCCCCACCCCTACGTCCCTGTCCCCTCTCCGTCCACCTTCTCTCCTCTTGCAGACTGACAACAGAAAGATATGGGTCAGCCGCCTGAAAGGCATCGCTGGTCTGTCTTTCCAAAGGGTTGTCCACCGCTGCCTTGCCGGGAGAGGAGAAAGACATGGCTGGTCTGTCTTTCCAAAGGGTTGTCCACCGCTGCCTTGCCGGGAGAGGAGAAAGACATGGCTGTCTGTCTTTCCAAAGGGTTGTCACCGCTGCCTTGCCGGGAGAGGAGAAAGACATGGCTGGTCTGTCTTTCCAAAGGTTGTTCACCGCTGCCTTGCCGGGAGAGGAGAAAGACATGGCTGTCTGTCTTTCCAAAGGGTTGTCCACCGCTGCCTTGCCGGAGAGGAGAAAGAATGGTGTCTGTCTTTCCAAAGGGTCACCGTGCTGCGGAGCCTTGCCGGTTGTTAGAGGAGAAAGACATGGCTGCTGTCTTCCATGTCCACCGTGCCTGCCAGAAACACTCTGTCTTTCCAAAGGGTTGTTCACCGCTGCCTTGCCGGGAGAGGAGAAAACATGGTGTCTGTCTTTCCAAAGGGGTCATGCCGGGAGAGGAGAAGACGGCGTCTGTCCGGTTGCACGTGTTGGGGAGAGGAGAAAGGAGTGCTTTGAAAAGGCATCCAAGCTGGGTTTAATGTCTTGCGCTCGTGCACTGCTCTTCCTCCCCTCGAATGACCCCCATCCCCCTACCCCCCCTCCTCCCCCCCCCACCCCGAATCTCTCTTCCACTTGCATCGACTAGCAGATTTCTTTTTGAAATCGAAACTGTTTTGAAATCCAGAGAAAGAGGGAAATGAAGGGATGGATGGGAG
>CM065727.1:12809219-12824219 GCA_033310375.1 Conus canariensis
GCAGTGTGTGCACTCAGCACTGTCACATACCAGTTTGGTAGTACCTGGGTGTGGCTCCTTGTGCTGAAATGTACATGCCTGTGTGGGTTCTTGTTTCTCTGATCCACACTGGGGCACAGCCGCACTACCCAGAGAGTGACTCCAATAGTGAGATGTACAGTGATGTCCTCTCAATCCCTCCAGTGGCCCGTTAGTTCGCGCCCTTTTCAGTGTCCTCCGCGGAAAAGAGAACTCCGGCGAGCTTTCCCCGCTCGGTTTTAAGGACCTGGGTTCGAGAGGTGGAGGGAAGTTGTGTGTGTGTGTGTGTGTGTGTGTGTGTGTGTGTGTGTTGTGTGTTGTGTGTGTGTGTGTGTGCGCGCGCGCGCGCGCGTGCGTGCGTGCGTGCGTGCGTGTGTGTGTGTGTGTGTGTGTGTGTGTGCGTGCGTGCGTGCGTGTGTGTGTGTGTGTGTTTGCGTGCGTGCGTGCGTGTGTGTGTAGGGAGAATAAGGGGGAAGGGGGTCTGGGTGAGAAGGAGGTGGGAAAGGGGGGGGGGGGCAGTGGGATTGATTGACGTCAACAACACTTTCCACAAACCTGACTATTTCCTGCTGAGGAAGAGTGGGGCGGACCCTCGAGCAGGGAATCGAGTGGGTAGGGGTCGAGAGATGGGGATGATGGGAAGGGAGGGGGAGAGCCGAGGGAAGATGGACTGGAGAGAGAGAGAGAGAGAGAGGGAGACAGAGAGAGAGAAAGGTGGGAACGTACGATGAAGGCGAGCTGAAAGCTGGCAAACTGTAGAGAAGTGTTGAAGGAGAACTTGTTTAAACTGCATGCATGCACAGCCCTGGGAACCCATGTAGACATCTTCTCTTCTTCTGGTTGGAAGTGTCCCACCCCCTCACGCTCACTTTTACTACCATTATTATGATTATATTTATATAGCGCGTGTCCTCGCCTAGAGACCAAGCTCTAGGCGCTTTACAGTCTACTCTCGTTTACACAAAGGGCTGCCTACCTGGGTAGTGCCGATTGAAAAACTGCCAGCTGGCGCTTCATTCAGTCGTTTCCCGTGTCATCCAGTCCATATCGTTCAATATCGTTCACTCAATTTGCTCACTTCCTTCATTCTTTCCATTTCTCACACAGGGTGCATGCTATTTGTAACGCGTCATCCATACCAACGGCCAAACTGGCCTTCTCTTCCGAAAGTTGGTGATGGGATTTGGCGTGTGTGCAAGATGTTATGCGTGCGTTCACACACGGAACCTCGGTTTGTAGTCTCATTCGAAGGACTGTATGGGAAATGGAGTTAGAACCAATGTTAACCCCGAGGGAAAAAATCCCCCTGTACCGAAACGGCCTGGTGGAGATTCGAACCCGCAACTCCACGATCACCAAGATTACGAGCCCGGCGCTCTACCACTGAGCTATTCCGGCTCCTATGAAGGACATCATGTGTGCACGCAGAATCTGCCCCTACAATAGGAGTGAAACTTGGTGCCTACATAGACTACGGCCCAAAGATACAGGAGAGTAGCATTAGTCTGGCTGTCCGGAACAAGCGAATACTAGAGCAGTGTACGTTATGAGTGTTGCAGCATGCCCGCCATGCAAGACCACGATATTTTCAAACCTTTTGCTGATCTGAAAACAGAATTGCACCAAACTGGATGAAGATAAGTAATTGCTCGTTTATTTTCCTTTGTCCTGAGTGTTGTGTATCTTGCCTGAAGAAGGCCTAAGAGGTCGAAATGCGTCGTGTTTTGTCTTGTGATTCGTTTGTCAACGTTTTTTGGGGACGGAGCTTTAGCAATATTTTTTTTGCAAATCTGAAAACAGAAGTTCAGCGTTAGTTTGCCGATAGAGAATCATCACCGCCACAGTTGGAGATAGCTTGTCGTGAAAATGGGGAGTTTGTGTTATACTCCCTGTTTGGCTAGTATACTTACCATGTCAGACCATAGCATTCAACGGCAGTTAGCCAGCTCTGTCAGGCCGAATTTTTTCCGTGGCCAATGCAGTCATAAGACAGTCACGTGATGTCACCCCACTTCCGGCCCCGGAAGAAGCCAGTGTCAACTTCCTATAAGTCATTCAGCGAGGCCTGGTGTATGGTGACCCCGAGAACCTTGGCGCCAGAGGGGAAGGTAGGGAGGGAATTAGAGTCTGACATGGTAAGTATACTAGCCAAACAGGGAGTATAACACAAACTCCCCATTTTGGCGTCATATACTTTACCATGTCAGACCATAGCAGAATTTAAAGGAATCGGAGGAGGGCGAGCGCCCTAGTGGTTCTTGGGGTTGACCGATATGGCTGCATTGGCCGCCACAAAGGAAATCCCCTTAGACCCATCAGCTCTGGTCATGCGGATATCCCTCAGGTAAAAATTAATGAAGGGATTTTCCGAACGCCAGTAGGCTGCCTCCAGCAGGTGGCGCACGGGGACAGAGTACTGGAACGCTGTGGAAGTGGCCAGTGCTCTGACCTCGTGGGCCCTGGGTGATAGGACAGGGAGATCCTTGTACGCCTGAGCGTAGGTAGATCTCACCGTCTTGGAGAGCCACCTGGAGATAGTTCCCGCCGAGATATCTCTAGTATTGTTGGGGTTGAGGGAGATAAGGAGTCGTCTCTGGGAGGAGCGCCTGGGGCGTGTGCGTTCCCAGTAGTACCTGAGACACCTGGAGGGGCAAAGGTCCATGTCTCCATCTTTTTCTCCCTTTCCCAAGATGTCAGAACTCCGGAAGGAACTTGAGAGAGACTGAGCCGTCCCTGTGGAAGGCGATATCTGTGGGGTCACCGCTGAGGGCGTGAATCTCACTTCGTCTTCTGGCCGAGGCCAGGGCGAGGAGAAAGGTGGTCTTAAAGGAGAGGAGGTCAAAAGGAATAGAAGCAATGGGTTCAAAAGGGGTTTTTCTGAGGGCATCGAGGACCGTAAAAAGGTCCCAGAGGGGAATGCGCCTAGGGGACTGAGCTTCCCGTAGAGCAACTCCTCTAGACACCTCTCTGAGGAGAAAGTCATTGTCAAAAGAAGGGCCCCCCAGTTGACGAATGGTAGTGCAGATAGCTGATCTGTAGCCCCGAATGGAGCCAGCCGACAGCTTAAGGGAAGAGGATAGGTGGGAGAGGAAATTTCCTATTTGGATGTTGGAGGGGCAGTAATGGGGAACAGAGTTATCTGAGCACCAGGTTATCCATCTCTCCCAACGGTAGTTGTAGAGGGATTCGGTGCTGGCTCTGCGAGATGCCGAGGCGAAGTCCCGTAATCCCTGAGAGGCCCCTGCCCCGGCTAGTGTGTCTAGGACGGACTGGGGTCTCTCCGAGTGGGGGGTAGATGCAGATGTTCGCAGTTGGGCTGGCATAGAAGCCACGCGTGTAGGCGAAGCATCTTGGGATTGGAGTGAGGAAGACCTGACCGGGGTTGTCTCAGCATGTCCCAGCGAGGGCTGAGCCGGAGGGGGGGAACGTGGGTGAGGGACTTGGGGTCCGGGAACCAAGACTGGGTCGGCCACCATGGCGTTACGAGGATCAGCCTGGGTCTTTCCAGCCTTGCCTTCCTGATCACCTTGTGTAGGATGGGGAAGGGGGAAAGGCATACGCCAGTAGGCCCGTCCCGGGGAGGGATAGTGCGTCGACTGCATCCGCCTGGGGATCTGGAACGGGAGAGACGTACAGGGGCAGGTGATGGTTGAAGCTGGTGGCAAACAGGTCGATCATGGGCACAAACCAATGGTTGTGCGACACCAGCGAAGGAGGGCCTCTGTTCTGAGGGAGAGGCCTATGGAGCGGGCCTCTCCCCCTTTGTTGACATAGCAAGCTACCGACGTATTGTCCGTGAGGAGGAGAACAAGTCGGTGCGCGACCTTGTGCTGGAGTTGGAGAAGGGCTAGCCTGACCGCTTCCAGCTCCCACTCCCCGAGGCGTGACTGTCCTCCACGTGGGCCCCCCAGCCCAAGTTGGAGGCGTCTGTATAAAGTTCCAGTGGTTGGGTTGGGTTGGGAGGGAGATGGGGACCCCGGTGGAGAGAGTGGCTGGAGTGAGCCGCTCCTCCGTCGCCGAAATGAACCAGTGTCCGAGGGGAATGACCTGGTCCCAGCGGTCGGAGGTCTGTGACAAACGTCGGCGGAACTCCCTCTGAAGTTGGCGTTTGGGGACCCGCCGCAGGGGAATGAGGGGAGACAGGGACTCCATCATTCCTAGGAGGGAGGACAGGGTTCTGGCCGAGGTGTGGGGTGCCTGTGACAGGCAGGAGATGAGGTCCACTATGCGTGCAGGCCTCTCCGGGGTCTGCCAGACGAACCGTAGGAATCGTCTGTGGGCCGGGTGAATCAGGATCTGAAAAGTAGGCGTCCTTCAGGTCTACGGATGTGGCCCAGTCGCGATGATGGATGGAGTCTCGGATCTGGGTGGGGGTCTCCATCTTGAACTTGGTGGGCCTGAGGAACTTGTTGAGGGGCGAAAGATCTAGAATGGGCCTCCATCCTCCCGAGGCTTTTGGGATCACAAAGAGTAGAAGCCGGGGTTTGGGTGGGAAATCTTTGAGATGGCCCCTCTTTTGAGGAGGTCTTGGACTTCCGTGCGAAGAGCTTCTGCTTTGGCGGGGGAGGGTTCGTTGGGGGAGGGAGGGGGAGATAGCATGAGGGGGGGGACGCTCGTGGGCCCAAGGAAGGCGAAACCCTTCCTGTAGCACCGCCACTATCCAGGGGTGAGGCGTATGCGTCTCCACTGGTGGGCATGCCGGGAGAGGCTGCCCGCCAGGGGGGGCGAGGGTCTGGGCTGGTGGGTGGGGGATAGGGCGAGGGGGGGTGCTACCTGATCTAAGTCCCCCTCGGGCTGTCTCCCTAGTCAGCTCCGGGAGCGTGACTGTTGGCCTAACCGAAAATTTTGCTGATGGGGTTTTGGCTTAGGCCTTGGGAGAAGATTAGGTCGCTTGGCGGGCCGTGCGGTGCGGGAAGGCGATTGTCTGGGATAGGGTCTGTGCCTGGGGAAGGAACGAAGTGGGGGTCTAGCAGGGCGTGGCGGTGGCCTGGGCGCAAAGGACACAGCCTGCTTGCGTTCCTCAACTGCTTGTGCTATGACGTCAGCCGAGTAGTCGCCAAGAGCGACTGGACCTGGCCCGGGATGCATCGCAGGGCTGCCTTAAGCGTCGGGGAGAGAGAGGTCCGCGCCAGCACGGCCTCTCTCGCGACCAACAAGCAGTTGAAGTGGCTTCTGGCTGCGCTGTCCGCCGCAGCCGAAAGGTGATGCGAAATCCTGTTAACTAGGTGTCGCATGAAAGGATCGCTGAACAAGCGAGGGTCAGGCTCTTGGTGCGCCTCAGAGCCCGGGTCCCCCGGTACTGGGATGGCACCATCGTCCTCCGGCCATAGAGCCTCCGCTCGCTGAAGGGGCATGTCCAAGTAGGTGTGTCCCGCCGTGGTGTGGAGGATGCCCATCCTGGCTACTCGGACCCATTCCTTTAGGTTCTTAAAGGAGATGGCGCCGGAAGTAGGGGGGGGCAGGTGGGGGATCAACCGACGGTCCGACTGGGAAATGCCCATCTCCCTGGTCACGGGATTGTCCGTAAACAAGGAGGCGACTGAGGGGTTCTTGGGTAGATTGGTCTAGATCTCTGGGCCGGGGGAGAGGGAGAGAAATTCGTCAGCGGGTGCGGCCTCCCTCCTAACGAGGTCTGGTCGCCACCGTTCTATCGTGCGGACATCGTACAATGAGGTGGGGGCTAGCTCCTCGTCATCGTCCGCCTCAGGGAGGTACTGGTCCTGAGAGGGTTCATAGCACCCGTCTTCAGGAGGTAAGTCGAGGGGTGCCTGTAGTGTGTCCCCGGTGGCCCTATAATCGGCGGCCGGGACATCGTCCTGCCGATAGGACAGCGCCCGAGGAGGGAGACCAAGGTCGACCCAGGTAAGTGAGGCCGGGTGCCACATTCGACCATGTAGCTGGTCGTGCTGGGTGTTGGCGTTAAGCCACTGGTCTCTCTCGGGGGCATAGAGCCACCGGTCCCCGGGGAGGTAAAGGGGCTGTGGCGGCCCTGGGGAAAAACCATGGTAGGTAGGCCGCACTCAAGGTCTGACCAGCGCGTTGGGCGAATGCGTAGGTCAGACATCCGCCGAGTCGTAGCCACGAGACCCTCTTCTTCTTGTAGGCAGAAAGTCCCCGGGGACCCGGGTAACCTGAATCACTGTTGGGGGGGGGCTTGAGAGGCCGTGGCCTGTCGTCCCCGTCCAGGTCCGTGCACTGCACCATACACGTCCTTGGAATGGGCCTGGGAGGGCCATAATGGTATGGAGGAGGATGCGGAAGTCGAGCCCCCAACCCGCGAAAGTGCGGATTGGTCAGGATGCGGTCCCGTGTTCCTCCCCCTGGAGGAATATGTCAGGTTACCCTTGGTCCCGCTGGTAGATCCTCCCCCCGGAGGAGCGGGACCGCGGACGTTGCCCAAATGGGGATCCGAAAGGTCGGTTCCCCAACGTCCAATACCCCTAGGGAAGAAGGTGACGTTCGATCGGGGTAGGTCGACCGTCCTTGTGCATGGGCACGGCCGGGCCCATGGCGCGGCGTGCCCGCACGCCCAGGATTATGGACACCACCGAGGTCGTGCGTCGGGGTGACCATAAGGCTGCTTCCGGAGTCGAAGCGCTCCTCGAGCTCAGGTGTTGGCTGCACCTGTGCCCGGTGGGGCCGAGCGCTATGAGTGCACGTATCAATTTGGGGGGAAAAAGAGATACGTGACTCATCAAGGCGAGTGACGGATGGTGATTCCATCCCAGATCCGTCACCCGTGCTGGTCCGCGGCTCGGCAAGGTGCCCCGGGGGCCGAGATTCGCGTGACTCAGCATGATAGTTAGAAGTCTCCGAGCGAGTCCGTAGGCTAGAGGGCAAGCTGGCCGATGGAGAAGGGGTGGGGGAGGGCGAATTCCGTTGGCTAGTCTTTGCTCGGCCGGGCCCCTTGAGGGGAGCCTTGCCATTAGACTTTCTGGGCAGCACCTTGAGGGGAGCTTTGCCCTTAGACTAGCAGGCAGATCAAATGAAAGGCATTTTGAAATGGTGGCCGCTTGCCTATCAGCCTTGGGACGCCGCGGTCGTGCGTCCGTCGGTTTGGTAGACGAGGAAGATCACGCGTCCCTTCCGCGGAGAAGTCGTCTCTGTCTACCCGAACCGTACGTTCATCAGTGCGAACGGATTGCTCCGAGATGGAATCGACCCGCGGGTTCTCCGGGAAATTGAGCGAACTCCGAGCAGTGGAGTGGCTCGACCCGGCGGTGTCCTTCACCATGTTGGGCACAGGTGGATAGAGCAAACCCGGAACACACGACCGCAAAGAGGAGACAAGGTGGCCGATCGAGAAAATCAATTAATCTCGATCGTCCGTGTGGTGTCGTGCAAAGTGCTCGAGAGATCGACTGAAAACTCGAACTACCCGTACACGCCACCGGTCGTGTGACTGGAATGGCTATTAATAGCAATCTCTACACGTGGAGTATCACTGTGTATAGGTGTGATAGTTCTTGGGCACTAAATCTTAATAAGCAGATCAGTGTCACACACCCTTACTCGAACACGTTCTACCTGTGAAGGGTAAAGAGTACAGGTGTGATAGTTATTGAGCCCTAAACCTTAATAAGCGGAACCAGCACAAAATGCGTGCTGAACCCGAGGCTCGGCAATATGGTGGGGGAACACGACCGGCGAGCGGTGCCGACGATCGCGAGTAACAAAGTCGCGAGAGTGCCGGTAAAAGAGACAAATCTTTAATAAATACGCTCCCGAGAGTGCCGGTAAAAGAGACAAATCTTTTAATAAATACGCTCCCACCAAGAGCCTCACACGGCAAAAATACTCAGGGTCTAGTGCAAGCCGGAACCAGCACAAAATGCGTGCTGAACCCGAGGCTCGGCAATATGGTGGGGGAACACGACCGGCGAGCGGTGCCGACGATCGCGAGTAACAAAGTCGCGGGAGTGCCGGTAAAAGAGACAAATCTTTTAATAAATACGCTCCCGAGAGTGCCGGTAAAAGAGACAAATCTTTTGATAAATACGCTCCCACCAAGAGCCTCACATTTGCAAGCCACAACTGAATCAAGTATAGAACAAAACACAGCAAAGTTAACACAAAGGCAAGTATAGGCGAGACAGAGCACAAGACTTATCTTGCTTTGACGGCAGGCCGAAGATGAATGACTTATAGGAAGTTGACACTGGCTTCTTCCGGGGCCGGAAGTGGGGTGACATCACGTGACTGTCTTATGACTGCATTGGCCACGGAAAAAATTCGGCCTGACAGAGCTGGCTAACTGCCGTTGAATGCTATGGTCTGACATGGTAAAGTATATGACGCCAAACCACCATTTTCAAATGACTGTTTGTGAGAGGGACACCATTATGTATCGTTCCAAGTGATTGGCCGAGTGGGAAGGCACTGACCAGTCAGAATGAAGCACACAGGTGGTCTTGTTTTTTTTTCTACCTGCCAGCAAAATAGCAGACGACAATCAGTTGTGTTTCCTGTTTCTTCGTGATGTAGTGATTTGTCGAATTTCTTCCTTTGCCGGATGTATGGCTTTACTTGGGGAAAAGTCATGTCTACCTGCCCGGGAAGATCAGAAACGTTGGTGATTTCTGGTCTTTTCTATTTCTATTGTAAATCTGGAAAACATTCTCAAAACAGATGGTGAAACAGATCAGCAGTCAAAATCATTTTTATCAGAGAAAAAAAAACACGAGTTGTGCTACCCTGAAGGCCATCGTATTTTGGTGTGGATGTGTGGTGCATTTTGGTGTGGATGTGTGGTGCATTTTGGTGTGATGTGTGGTGCATTGGTGCGATTTTGGTGCTTTGGTGTAGATGTGTGGTGCATTTTGGTGTGGATGTGTGGATTTGGTGTAGATGGTGGTGCATTTTGGTGTAGATGTGTGGTGCATTTTGGGGATGTGTGGTGATTTGGTGTGGATGTGGGCATTTTGTGTGGTGTGGGGCTTGGTGTAGATGTGTGGTGCATTTTGGTGTAGATGTGTGGTGCATTTTGGTGTAGATGTGTGGTGCATTTTGGTGTAGATGTGTGGTGCATTTTGGTGTGGATGTGTGGTGCATTTTGGTGTGGATGTGTGTGCTTTTGTGTGGATGTGTGGTGCATTATGGTGTAGATGTGTGGTGCATTTTGGTGTAGATGTGTGGTGCATTTTGGTGTAGATGTGTGGTGCATTTTGGTGTAGATGTGTTTTGGTGTGGATGTGTGGTGCTGAGTCTTATGGAAGGCTGAGGTCCGCGATCTCCTGACAGTTCTCAGGTCGACTGGACTGAGTGTCAGGGGGTAGGGGGAGAGATGCCAGGGGCAGAAACGGTTCAGCAGACTTAACATGCTAGCGAGTACCGAAAGAAGTTGAATGATCAAAAGAACCATGCATAAAAATAAAACAATAAAACAAACAAAAAATGATCACAGAACGGGCGAGTGCGTGCGCACACCACTCACACGCGCGCGCGCACACACGCACGCACGCGCACACACACTTGTCCACGCGCGCGCGTGCGCACACACATGCACACACACACGCACACGCACACACGACACACACACACACACACACACACACACACACACACACACACACACACACACTCACACACACTAACACTAACACTAACACTTTAACACTAACACGCTTTCCAGGTCTGTTCAAGTTCACTTGATTTTGTCCTTTGAGTCAGACGGCAAGAAAAGCCCACTAATCGGCATGAGATTCACAGACACGTTACACATGCATCCACACATGCATGTACAGATACGTATACAGAGACATACATACATATATACATACAAACACACTTACATACATACATACAAACATACACACGCACACACAAACAAACACACACACACACACACACACACACAGCATACATACACACGCACACGCACACACACACACACACACACACACACACACACACACACATATATGTATATATATATATATATATATATATATAATATAATATATATACACACACACATACATACATACATACATACATACATACATACATGCATACGTAAACACACACATGCATGCATGCATACATACATACATATGTATCAATTACTTTAATGCATCAACTTGTCAAATCAACAACAGTGCACAGTAGTCCAGATTGCAGGCGCATCGATAAAAGTTATCTTTCACATTCTCTCTCTCTCTCTCTCTCTCTCTCTCTCTCTCTCTCTCTCTCTCTCTCTCTCTCTCTCTCTCTCTCCTTCTCTCTCATCTCCTTCTCTCTCTCATTCCCCCTCTTCTCTCTCTGTCCCCACGTCCTTCTTTCTCTCTCCGGCTGGCTCCAATTCTTTGTCTGTCAGTGCTTTAGTCAGCTTTATATATCTAATACTATTCAAAGCACAGTTGAAAGCCAACATCTGTCAGTTTCAAGGTTGGTTCATGAGGTGATTCCGCCTTGACCAAACACCTAGACCCAGTCATGACAGACATGCTCAAGTATTTTGCGAGTTGTTTGCATTTGGTTATGGGCAGTCCTAACATTGAAAGTCCTGAAACCACTCTTTTATGAACCATGCCTAGTGAACCTATTACTAGAACAACCACTTTCGTGCTAAATCCAGCATCACTAAGAGCATAGCAAAGAGGCAAGTACTTTTGAAATTTGCTGTCATAGCATGTTTGTATGAATGTGTCAAATGGGTTTGAAACCTTGATGACGAATGCCACCGAGTTTCGGTGGTCGATGAAGCATAGATCAGGTTTCAGCCTTGGTAGATCTTCAACACCGTTTATTGAGACAGGCCTATTTTGAAAAACATCCACAAAATCCGTCACAATGCATTTCTGTAGCTCCTTTCTGATGACCTCAACGCATCTGTCGTGTCTTTGTGTGTAGAGGCCCTCAGTTGACGACATCCATTCAAGGCATACATACATACATACATACGTACATACATACTTAAATACAATACATACATACATACATAAAAACGAATATGCAACACAACACACACACACACACACACGCGCGCGCGCGCGCGCATTCATACATCCCCGAGTACTTACCTGGGATTGGCTGTGTGTAGCGGGAACCAGAATGAACGGCGAGGGTGACATTGCCACTAAAAGAAAAAGGTCAAATAAATCACCGCAAAAAGACGCAAACACAAAAACAAAAAACAAACAAACAAAAAAAAACCCCAAAAACCAACCCAAAAACAACTCACCCAGTATGTACCAGAAATGATGGAAAGGAGACAGAATATCGAAATCTCCGATAGCCACGACATGAATAAATAGATAAAGCTTAGACGGTTCTTTTATCACTTCAACACCCCACGCGAATCGACCATAAGCGTTTCCGCCCCCTCTGCTGGAGAGTTTTAACGTATAATGTTCTCCTCGGAGCAAAAGCCCAGGGGAGTCATTTGGACGGATTTTAAGAAACATTATTCGCTCAAAAGAAAAAAGAAAGAAAGCAAAGCATGGTTGTTGGTTTTTTTGGTTTTTTTTTTTTTATCAACCGTAAAACGCCTCCAATATTGCTCAGTTGGAATTTACACGTTTACAGCCTTGAAGCAGGATGGATGGGGAATACTGTTGGTCCTCACGCCCCCCCCCCCTCCCCCTCCCTTACTCTCCTCCCTTTTCTGCCAACCAAGCAAAAAAAAAAAAAAAAAAAAAAGGTAGGTTTTTGTCAATATCTTGCAGGAGCGGTTGAGTTCGTAAGGAAAATCGGAAGGGAAAAAAAGTAAGGGGGAGGGGGTGGTTAAGAATAAACTCCTTTCGTTCGCTCACTGTGTTGTGTCTGTGTGTGTATCCCCAGGGACCTGACATGTGGGTGGCGTGGTGCCCCATCTTTTGTGTCTGGATTTACTTCGGCTGTCAGTCTTTTCCGTCTGTCGACTTTCTCACCTTCCGTGGGTTCCTCTTCGCCCCCCCCCCCCTCCCCCCTCTCTCTCCCCCTCCCCCCTTCCCTTCCTCTTTGCTCTTCTTCTATCATTTAAAAAAAAACTCATTGGTATTTGTTCTTTCTTTCTTTGGTTACTGATCGATTTTTTTGGTGTTGATCTTTCATCCTGGCTCTTTTGTTGTGCTGTCTTGTTGTCATTCTTGTTTTTGTTTGTGTTCTTATTGTACTGCAGCGACTGCAACAACTGCGTTTGCTTTGTTATTGTTGCATTGCTTCTTTCTTTCTTTCTTTCGTTCTTTCTTTCTTTCTTTCCTTCTTTCTTTGTTGTTGTTGTTCTTCTTCTTCTTTTTTCCTCCTCCTCCTCCTCCTCCTCCTCCTCCTTCTCTTTCCTCCTCCTCCTCCTTCTTCTTTTTCTTCTTTTTCTTCTTCTTCTTCTGCTTCTAATATTTCTCCTTCTTTTTTCTTCTTCTTCTTCTTCTTCTTCTTCTTCTTCTTCTTCTTCTACCTTTATTTTTTCTTTCTTTTCTTTGCAGTTATCCTTCTTTCCTATCATTCTTTGTGTCCATTAGGTCTTCTTTGACTTTTTCTTTCAACTTTTTTTTTTTTTTTTCCTTCTCCTCTTTTGCCCCTTCGCGCACGCGCGCGTGTGTGTGTGTGTGTGTGTGTGTGTGTGTGTGTGTGTGTGTGTGTGTGTGTGTGTGTGTGTGTGTGTCCGCGCGCGTGCGTGCGTGTGTGTGTGTGTGTGTGTGTGTGTGTGTGTGTGTGTGTGTGTGTGTGTGTGTGTGATGATTGCTGAGAGAGGTAGGTAAAAGAGATATGACTGTATTTGTGTATACGACTTCACATGTCCCTCAGAGATGTGTCCATCATATGTCCATCAGAGATATTACTATGTGTGTGGGAGAGAGAGAGAGAGAGAGAGAGAGAGAGAGAGAGAGAGAGAGAGAGAGAGAGAGAGAGGTGGAAGGTGGAGGGGAAGGCGGCATACCTATATAGTGGGTGGTAGCTCTAATACGCAAATTTCTTTTGGACCGATAAAATATACTGACAAAGTCAATTTCCCTGCTGTCAGACTTCATCAGTTACCTGTATCCTCTCTCTCTCTCTCTCTCTCTCTCTCTCTCTCTCTCTGTCTCTGTCTCTGTCTCTCTCTCTCTCTCTCTCTCGCTCTCTCTCTCTCTCTCTCTCTCTCTCTCTCTCTCTCTCTCTCTCTCTCCAGTTCAGAGAGACAGTCGGACGCCCTCCTCCACACCATTTCCCCGTCTCCCCAGCTTTCCATTAACGTCAACCGCGCAGATCCCACCACGTGACCTGACGTCAGCTGTGTGGGGTCCGGAAGTTCTCATTATCGTGTCGGAGTGGTTAAAAAATATGGAGCGGAAACGGGGAACAGGAAGTGACGTCTGGCTGGTGACTATCTTCACCTCTTGTTGAAGAAGAGAGAGAGAGAGGGAGGGAGACAGAGAGAGAGGCAGGCAGGCAGGCAGGCAGACAGACACAGAGACAAAGACAGAGAGAAAGAGAAACAGACAGACAGACAGACAAATACATAGAGAGAGACAGGCAGACAGACAGACAGACAAAGACAGAAAGAGAGAGAGAGACAGACAGACAGACAGACAGACAGACAGAAAAAGACACAGACAGACAGACAGACAGAAAAAGACACAGACAGACAGACATACAAACAGACAGACAGAGAGGGTGAGAGGGAGAGAGAGGGGGGAAACAAAAGGACAAAGGAACGAACCGCAGCAGTGCCATTGATGTAGTGTGGCAGATTGCAGGTTGGGAGGTTCCCATTGATGTAGCGTGGCAGGTTGCAGGTTGGGAGGTTCCCATTGATGTAGCGTGGCAGGCTGCAGGTTGGGAGGTTCCCATTGATGTAGTGGGGCAGGTTACAGGTTGGGAGGTTCCCATTGATGTAGTGTGGCAGATTGCAGGTTGGAGGGGGGGGGGGGTTCCCATTGATGTAACGTGGCAGGTTGCAGGTTGGGAGGTTCCCATTGATGTAGTGGGGCAGGTTGCAGGTTCGGAGGTTCCCATTGATGTAGTGTGGCAAGTTGCAGGTTGGGAGGTTCCCATTGATGTAGTGTGGCAGACTGCAGGTTGGGAGGTTCCCATTGATGTAGCGTGGCAGATTGCAGGTTGGGAGGTTCCCATTGATGTAGTGTGGCAGGTTGGGAGGTTCCCATTGATGTAGCGTGGCAGATTGCAGGTTGGGAGGTTCCCATTGATGTAGCGTGGCAGATTGCAGGTTGGGAGGTTCCCATTGATGTAGCGTGGCAAATTGCAGGTTTGGAGGTTCCCATTGATGTAACGTGGCAGACTGCAGGTTGGGGGGGGGGGGGGGTTCCCATTGATGTAGTGGGGCAGATTGCAGGTTGGGAGGTTCCCATTGATGTAACGTGGCAGGTTGCAGGTTGGGAGGTTCCCATTGATGTAGCGTGGCAGATTGCAGGTTGGGAGGTTCCCATTGATGTAGCGTGGCAGATTGCAGGTTGGGAGGTTCCCATTGATGTGGTGTGGCAGACTGCAGGTTGGGAGGTTCCCATTGATGTAGCGTGACAGACAGCAGGTTGGGAGGTTGCAGATTCATGTTGATCAGAGATGTATTGTGGGATACTGTGGCCCCAGCCTGCTGTGCAGAGGTCAGTGTGTTGTGGGTTCTGAATGGGGACACTGATGTGTTGTGGGACACTGTGGCCCCAGCCTGCTGTGCAGAGGTCAGTGTGCTGTGTGTTCTGAATGGGGACACTGTAGCCCCAGCCTGCTGTGCAGAGGTCAGTGTGCTGTGTGTTCTGAATGGGGACACTGTGGCCCCAGCCTGCTGTGCAGAGGTCAGTGTGCTGTGGGTTCTGAATGGGGACACTGTGGCCCCAGCCTGCTGTGCAGAGGTCAGTGTGCTGTGTGTTCTGAATGGGGACACTGTGGCCCCAGCCTGCTGTGCAGAGGTCAGTGTGCTGTGGGTTCTGAATGGGGACACTGATGTGTTGTGGGACACTGTGGCCCCAGCCTGCTGTGCAGAGGTCAGTGTGCTGTGTGTTCTGAATGGGGACACTGTGGCCCCAGCCTGCCGTGCAGAGAAGGTCAGTGTGCTGTGGGTTCTGAATG
>CM065727.1:12831719-12846719 GCA_033310375.1 Conus canariensis
TTTCCTCTCTCTCTCTCTCTCTCTCTCTCTCTCTCTCTCTCTCTCTCTCTCTCTCTCTCTCTCTCTAATTCCAAGACCCAAACAGATAGACCTGCGCTCTGCAAATAATTACCCTTCCCACACCTTCCCCCCTAATGACGTCGATATAGTTAACAGAAATCCCCCAAATCATTACCCGTCCAACACCTTTCCCACTGATGATGTGAATAAAATTATCAGGAATCCACCCCCACATGATTACCCTCCCACACCATTCTCCCTAACGATATGAATAAAATTAGCCGTAATTCACCCCCATCCACGTATTTCACACAGGAAAGGAGTTACCATGGTAATCCTTCCCCTGCTTTCCCAAACGTGCAGTATCCCTCTAACATTCCCATTCAACCCATTTATAACACCTCAGTGGGTTCCAATCATATGAATAATCATTATGCTCTCGAACTGTTCAGAATGGCATCTCAGCTACTTTCCCAGTAGAAAGAAACTCGTGGAGAGCGTGGCAGCAGAGAGTCCTCAGAAGAGAAGCCCCCTTCAAGCAAGTGTTTCGGCCCTTATCTCCTGACACTCTAGGGGGGTTGGGCCACACCCGGTTCATGACTCCGGATGTCCCTCTGCTGCCCCTTTTTTTTCCCATCTTGGGACGAGCCATGGCTGGGATTCGAACCCATGACCCTCTGGACATGCTCATTTTCCACTTAATGACTCGCGCTTTAACCACTGAGCCACAGGGACACCTGATATTTGTAGGGAAATTAAGCCTTATGAAGTTCACTTTTGTTCCTCCTTGACCAGATCCAGCTTGAACACCTCTCTGCCGCTTCTGCCATTGCTTTCAGGGCTCTGGTTTTTTCCTTCCCTGCAACTGAGAGCTGTTTCATGAGGCTGTATGCAGACGTTCCTACAAACCCCCTAGCTCCAATTTCTGCAGTGAGGACTTTGACCTGATAGCCTTCTCTCCTCAGGCTGTTTGCCAGATCAGCATACTTTTCAGTCTTGTAGATTTGAGCTGCCTCCATTCTGTTCTCATATGGCACCGTGAGCTCGATCATGATCAGCTGCTTGGTTGACTTAGAGTGGACTACTATGTCTGGTCTCATGCCACTCTTGCTGATGATCTCTGGGTGACTCTTCCATTCTGGGAGGTCTGCAGTGCACTCCCAGTCATCTGCCCCGTCCAGCAGACTCTGCCTGCATGTTTCGAGTGGCACTGTTGTTCTTGGCCATGATTTGCTGCCTCCTGCCGTGAAGAATGTTGCGGGTGCTTTTGGAGTCCTGATTTTCCCTTTTGTGGTGTTGGTACTAGCCCAGACTACTTGTACAATTTCTTTGAGCACTTGGTTGTGCCTCCATGTGTACCTTCCTTGAGCCAGGGCTACTTTACATGAGCTTAGGACATGCTCCACTGTTTGTTTTTCATGGCAGAGGGGGCATGCAGGATCGTCTGTTTTCCCCCACTTCACCAGGTTTGCATTTGAGGGCAGAAGGTCATATGCAGATCTGAGAATGAAGCTGATCCTGAGAGGGGCCATGTGCCAAATGTCATTCCAAGTGAGACTTCTTTGGAGTGCATTCTCCCACGTTGTCCATTGCCCTTGCTGGCTCTGCTGGACTGCTTTTTGGAGTCTTTTTTGGTCTTCTTCTTTTCTCATCTCCTGAATCATCATGTCTCTTTTGGCTTTTCCTTTGGCCTTTGACCACCATTCAGTTTTGGTCACCCCCAGTCCCTGTCTGTTGGTCTGTGTGTGTCCTGTTATTTCTCTGATCTTGAGACTTTCTTTTGCAGAATCCATCGCCTCTTGAACTTTCCATTTTCTGCCTGTCTTCAGCTGGGGCTTAATTGCTTCTACCACCTTGTCTCCTGAGTCCTCCAGCATGCTTTGAAGTCTGATCTTCCCTGCTTTGTATTCCTCCAGGATGGATTTCAGGGGTAGTTTCAGCTTTGCTTGGCGACAGTACAGCGCTATGTCAGTCAGACAGGGTGGGACACCAAGCCATTTCCTTGTGAACTTGTTGATTTTGGCTTCCATTGCCTCCACTATGCTGGTGCAGATGTCGTATATCATCAGAGGCCATAGCAGCTTTGGTATCAGCATGAACTGCAGACACCAGACCTTGTATTTGCCAGGGAGCCCACACTGGTCAATGGTCTCCAAGCCTTCCTCCGCCATCTGCTTGGTTTCTTTTGCTCTTTGTGTGTCTTTCAGCGTATCATCATACCATCTTCCAAGGCTCTTGACTGGTTCTTCTGTGACTGTTGGAATGGCCTGGTTGGCAACACTGAAGACCACAGATCCGGCCACTTTTCCTTTCCTCAGTGAGAGACTCCGTGATTTCTTTGGCTTGAACTTCATTCTGGATGAGGCAACTATGTCGTCCAGCCTCTCCAGCACATGACGTGTCTCGTCTTCTCTGGATGAAATCACTGTAGTGTCATCCATGAAGGCCTTGAGAGGAGGCATCTTGTATCCATCGCCAAGGTCTGTTTGTCTCGCGTTGTTTGTTGCTGCTTTCAAGATGAGTTCCATTGCCAGCACGAACAGTATTGGGGAAATTGCACAGCCCATTGCAATACCCACTTCCAAGTTGATCCAGTCTGTTGTGTACTCCTTGGTAGAGAACCGCATTGAGAAGCCATTGAAGTACTTCTTGAGCATGTCGCGGATGTTCTTTGGCACATGGTACATCTCAAGAGCCAACTGTATCATCTCATGGGGCACAGATCCATATGCGTTTGCCAGATCAAGCCACACTACGTCCAGGTCTCTCTTTTCTGTTTTTGCTTTTTGGATTGCGTCCCAGATCATTGTGGCGTGTTCTACACAGCCCGCCACGCCTGGGATGCCACCTTTCTGGACTGACACATCCAAGTACTTGTTTTCCATCAGGTACTTGGTCAGCCTTGCTGCCATGACAGAGAAGAAGATTTTCCCTTCGACGTTCAGTAGTGATATTGGCCTGAACTGGCTAATGTCACTTGAGTTTTGCTCTTTGGGGATGTACACACCATCTGCCGTCATCCACTGGCCGCTGATCTTCTGGTTTCTCCAAGCCGATCGCAGCAGCCTGTGGAGCCACTCCAGCACCTTGGGACATTTCTTGTAAAGCTGGTAAGGTATTCCGTTTGGCCCTGGTGATGATTTGGCTCTGGCTTTGTCGACCACCTTCTTGATTTCCGCCAACGTTGGAGGCTTGCCATTGAACTGTTCCTCAGGGTTGGTTGGCCACACCAGACCTTGAATGTCGAGTGGTGCTTTGCTCTGTGGGTCAGAGTATGTTTTCCTCAGATGCTGCTCAAGAACTCCTTTGTCCACACTTAGGGTCCCAGATTTTGGCTGCTCAAACAGTGTTCTGGCAAACTGGAAGGGGTCTCTGAAGAAGCGCTCTTGTGTCTTCTTCTTTTTGCTCTTCCTCTTCCTCGCAGATTCCGCTTTGCTGAGGGCACTGTGTTTTTCTTTCAGGTCTTTCCACAGTTTTTCCAAGCCTTGTTTTTCAGCTGGCAGTGCGGTCTTCATTTGCATCTTGAGGTTTTTCTTTTGGACCCTGATCTTGTCCATCTTTTCTTGGCGTCTGGATTTCTTTGGAGGTGTTTTCTCTTTGGGTAGTTTTGCTCCATAGGCGTCTCTACATGTGGCATACACAATGTCCCCATATGTGGCTAGTTTGTGTTCCAGGGTGCTTTTCCCTATCAGTGCATCGAGTCTTTGGACGATTTTTGCATCCAGTTTCTCCCAATCTTCAGTTTCGTTTGCTCGTGGCAGGTTGAGTTTCAGGCGCCTGGCATCGAGGGCCTGTGCAAATTCCTCATCCGAACCAACAGCGTGGATGTCCTTGGCACTGTGGTTTAAATCCTGGCCTTGGTCTTCCGACGTCTTATCTGCTGATGCAGTGCGCTGCTGCTCATTCAGATGAGTCTTCACACATCCCATCTTTGTTCTGTGGATCTTCATGCCACGGGTGGTAGCGAAACGCTTTCCACAGACACATGGATATTCCATTTGGTCCATGTTCATAGTCCGTTTGGGATTTGCAGTCATGATTGGTTGAGCACCGATGGATTCATCATTCTCTCCCCCTTTCGGTGAATCCTGGGAGCATCTTTTCCTTTTATTTTTAGTAGCCACATGTTTAAGGCAAAGTGGGGAGCCAGCCCACAGAGCCCTTGGTTCTGGTCTTTCCCAGTGTCCTCCGGTCTTTCCCGGACGTCCTCCGGCCTATTCCCGGAAGTCAATGGTTTACCCATGCATCAGTAGAAAGAAACTCGTGGAGAGCGTGGCAGCAGAGAGTCCTCAGAAGAGAAGCCCCCTCCTTAAATCAAAGAAAACATTACCATGGGAGTATATGCGGAGAGAGAGAGAGAGAGAGAGAGAGAGAGAGAGAGAGAGAGAGAGAGAGAGAGAGAGAGAGAGGTGCGATGGAAGGGGTTGGGGTGGGGGTGGAAAGGGGTAATAAATATGTATGTGGGTTTATGTTTCCACATGATTTATATTCACTCCTGTGTCTAAGAATAGAAACGCCTGTGCCAATGTGTAAGCTTAGAAATGTATTCAACCCATACGTGCTTACACGTACGGCGCGTGATGCGTGCGTGCGTGCGTGCGTGCGTGCGTGCGTGCGTGTGTGTGTGTGTGTGTGTGTGTGTGTGTGTGTGTGTGTGTGTGTGTGTGTGTGTGTAAATGACATCACCGGGCTCAGCATGATTTCTTGCTTGACTTGCTACCGAGGTTTTGACAGTGGTCTCGTTTTGTCTTTTGCATTGATATTTTGCCTTTGTTACTGGCTGGGATTTCTTTCAGCGCTTTGTTTATTGCTGCTTTGAAATTTGTATTGTTGTTTGCGTTGCAGTATTCACTGATCTTTGTATCTTTTTCTCACTTGTTTGACTTGCTACCGAGGTTTTGACAGTGGTCTGTGAATTGATAGGAGCGAAACAGACTGATAATTGCGCTTGTGTTTATTTGGAGAATACTTCACTTTGTCTTTTGCATTGATATTTTGCCTTTGTTACTGCTGGGTTTTCTTTCAGCGCTTTGTTTATTGCTGCTTTGTAATTTGTATTGTTGTTTGCGTTACAGTATTCACTGATCTTTGTATTTTTTCTCACTTGTATAGTGGATCGTGTTTTCCTTGTTGGCCTGTATAATGTCAGAACGTGGTAGCCCTTGGTTAACCGAGGATGGACTTAGAGTGGGGCATCTAAATATTAATCATGTTATAAATAAGATTACTGAAATATCATCCATATTATCAAATTTGGGCAAACATTTTCACATATTTGGTTTTTCAGAATCCCATTTATCTCCTTTCATATCTAATAGTGACCTTTCAATTCCAGGCTATAATATAATTCGTAAAGACCCCATTCAAAAAAACAGAAACTGGCATAATAGTGTATGTCCATCAATCAATTAAAGTTGAAAGGATTGATTACCTTGAACAGCATCACGTAGAAACTATTTGGATCGAAATACAACTGAAGTATAACAAGCCCATACCTCTATGTTTTCTATACAGGAATCCAGCCGAACATGTCGACTGGATCGACCGCTTCATTTCAATATTGGAAAATGCCAATGATAATTACAAAGATGTCATAATATTAGGTGATTTTAATATTGATTTATTCAAAACTGATAATCACTGGACTCAAACTTTTGAATCATTTGGTTTGACACAATTAATAAAATCAGCTACCCGTGTAACCAATTCTTCTGAAACATTAATAGATCATATATATGTTACCAATTCAGAAACAATAGTAGCATCAGTTGCTCCTGCTTATGGCTGCAGTGACCATTTTCCGATTTGTTTGACGTGGACCAAAAAGGGTGTCAAAATACCCAAGTTAAATCATAAAACGATTACATTCAGGAACTTTTCTAAATTTGATCGTGACAAATTTCTCTCAGATCTTTTAAATTCCCCTTTAAATGACGTGTATCAGTATACTGACCCCAATCAAGCTCTGCAAGTATGGTATAACATCTTCCATGACGTATACAATAAGCATGCCCCTCTTCAAACTAAAAGAGTAAAACATCAGATAAAACCACCTTGGCTTACAAAAGAAATACAGGACACTATATACCAAAGGGATTATATGTTAAAAAATGGCTCTCGCGAAGAATTCAAAAAGTACAGAAATAAGGTGACCTCCCTAATACGATCAGAGAAAAGGAAATATTTCTTGGACCTTATTAATAGAAAGAAAGACAGTAAATCTATTTGGAAAGCTATACATAGCTTAACCAAGAAAAATTCTGACCCTGTATTAAACTTAACAAAAGACATATCTGCAAGTGAACTGAACGCCCATTTTGCAAGTATAGCAAATCAAATCATACGAAACGATGAATCAAAACGTAACGATCTACAAGAATTACTGAAATACTGCCACCAGAAGAACATCCATTCAGCTTTGGATATTAGTGCCATAGATGTTCACGAAGTTTTCTCTTCTCTTAGACGGTTAAAACAGACAGCAACTCGTGGAATTGATGGAATTGACGGAAAAATTCTTAAGCTATCAGCATCTGTTATAGCAGAAACTCTCACATATATTTATAATCTCTCCATTGATAAGCATTGCTTTCCTGATGCTTTTAAACAAGCTAAAGTCATACCATTGTACAAATCAGGAAATATGGCTGATCCTTCTAACTGTCGACCTATCTCTATTCTATCAGTTCTTTCAAAACCATTAGAACAACACATAAAAAAGTGTCTTCTTTCTCATGTAAAAAAATTCGATCTACTACACCCTAATCAATCCGGATTTAGAGAGAATCATTCTTGTCAAACAGCTCTTACCAAGATAGTTGATCGATGGCTTTCAAACATAAACAACAAACACTTTTCGGAGTACTCTTCGTGGATTTTGCTAAAGCTTTCGATGTCATTAATCATGAACTTTTGCTCAGAAAGTTAACTATTTATCGGCTAACTTCCGACACTCTAAAACTCATTTCATCCTTCCTTTCCAACAGGCAACAATTAGTATTATTAAATGATTGTTATTCTACTTTGATTCCCAATAACTTTGGTGTACCACAAGGCTCGGTGCTTGGTCCACTGCTCTTCTTATTCTATATTAATGATTTACCATTAACCTTGACTTCTCATTGTGAAATGTTTGCCGATGATACCACTATTGACACTAATAACTCTAATGCTTAGCAAGTCTACCTTGATATTCAGAAAAAATATCAACCTTCTCGTTAAATGGACACAACTCAATCACATGTCTCTGCATCCTCAAAAAACGAAATTCATGTTGATTACAACAAGGCAAAAACGTCAAAATGTAACCGAAAACTTGCCAATCCTTTATATTGGTAACGAAAAAATCAAAGAGGTTTCTAATCACAGAGTCTTAGGAATAGTAATCGACAACAACCTATCTTGGTCGAAACATTTAGAACTTCTTTCCAAAAATCTTGCTGTAAAACTGTATCAGCTCAGGAAAATAAAAAACAAAATTTACATTATCACACCAGAAAATTATTTTTTCAATCTTATATTCAGCCAAATATTGACTATGCCTCGACACTCTGGGATTTAGCTAGCAATAAGTTGCTTAAACCATTGACTAGTATATACTAGAGAGCTGTCAAAAGAACAATTGATGAACCCTCGCTAGGGCACCCTGATTATGAACGAGCAGGTATCCTTCCATTCAAGACCAAACTATTGTACAATAAAGCACTCTTTATGCATAAAATACTACACGGCAGTGCTCCTTCCTATTTAATGAATATATTTACTTCTAATGATCATCGTCATTCGCATAAAATAAATCTCCCTTTCCCATCAATTAATTTATGCAAATCAAGCCTTGCTTATTCTGGTGGGTGGCTGTGGAATACTATCCCAGAAAAACTGAAAAACGAACCAAACACTAGTAAGTTTCAATCCAATCTTTTGACGTACTTGATGTATCTGTCTGATCTTACACCACTTTGCCCAAAGATGTACCAATAACTGTTCTGTGTAAATGTTTCATTTTCCTTATCAGTTCTTCCTTTTCTTCCATCCCCCCTCCTCTCATTTTTAATTGTCCCCATCCCACCCCACCGTCTCCCACACCTTCTGTCGGTGTTCCCTTTGTACATAGATTTTGTATCCTTTTGTATTTTCGTATTTCATATTTAAGAATGATTTTTCATTATTTTATATTAATCAATATTTTTGTGTTGTTTTTTTTCTTTTCCTTTCTTAAATTTCTTTTGGCCCCGGAGGGCTGGATGTAAAAAAGCAGTGATGCTTATTCCATTACCCTCTGAAAAAAAAAATTCGTTCGTTCGTTCGTTCGTTCGTTCTCTCTCTCTCTCTCTCTCTCTCTCTCTCTCTCTCTCTCTCTCTCTCTCTCTCTCTCTCTCTTCTTTTTTTTCTTTTCTTTTTTTTTTTTTTTTGCTTCCCCCCCCCCTCAAATTCCATCTCACTTTCCTAAATACCTTCTACGAATTTTCATGTCTTACGGAAAATGATCACATGTTGTGCCTTGCTCTCTCTCTCTCTCTTCTCTCTCTCTCTCTCTCTCTCTCTCTCTCTCTTCTCTCTCTCTCTCTCTCTGTGCGTGCATGCGTGCGTGTATGTGTGTGTTCCAAATTATGTACGTACTTGTCATAATCATTTTACTGTCTGTTTTTATACATGCTAATTTGTGTACGTTGTAGTACATTTCCATATATTCCCCCTGCTCAGCCCCCCCCCCCCCACCACCTCCTCTCTCTCCTTCCCCTTAGTTATTGTTATTTTCGTTTTTATTTTCATTTTTTGTTTGTTTATGATTTTTTTTTCATTTCTCTTGTATTTTCATTTGATGTTCCATTATGATTACATGACCGCTTTGTTTGCTTGTTTGCTTTCTTACATTATTTCATTTCACTGCATGTTGTAGTCCCTGCTCAGGGCGAGGACTGGATGTAAAAAAGCATGCCAGTGCTTATCTATTATCCTCGTAAATAAAGAATTTTGTCTTGTCTTGTCTTCTCTCTCTCTCTCTCTCTCTCTCTCTCTCTCTCTCTCTCTCTCTCTCTCCTCTCTCTCTTCTCGCTCGCTCGCTCGCTCGCTTATGTGCATGTGTGTGTACAGATAGATCGATCTTAAGTTAGAATTCAAAATCAAGGAGTATGTGTGTGCGCGCATGCGTACATGCGTGCGTGCGTGTGTATGTGTGCGCGCGCGCGCGTGTGCGTGCGTGTGTGTGTGTGTGTGTGTGTGTGTGTGTGTGTGTGTGTGTGTGTGTGTGTGTGTGTGTAAATAGATACATCTATCAGAGATAGATCGAGAGATCGAGAAATCGATAGATAGATAGATAGATAGATAGACAGATAGTACATGCGTGCGTGTGCGTGCCAGCATGTGTGAGCAAATGTATGTCTGTAGAATCCAGACAAACAGAAAGCCCAAAACACACACAGGTATAGAAGATAAGGACGATGATGATCTGAAAGAACGAAGGCAATAAGTACAAAGCGAGTCAACTGAAGAGGAATAAAACTAAAGTGGGGAAAAAATGATGAAGCGTATGAATACCAAAGCCGATCCATAACCCACCGCAGCAAAGGCATATGAAGTTCTTGCATATGTGAGCATGTTTGTGTCAAAAGCCGATTCTTTGAAAGTTTCTGTGAGGTAAGCAGCGATGGTGTGGCCGTTTCGGTACAGAGGGATTTTTCTCTCGAAGTTAACGTTGGTTCTGACTCCATTTCCCAGATGGTCCTTCGAACGAGACTATAAACCGAGGTTCCGTGTGTGAACACACGCATAGCATCTTGCTCACACGTGAAATCCCATCACCAACTTTCGGAAGAGAAGGCCAGTTTGGCCGTTGGTATGGATGACACGTTACACATATCATGCACCCTGCGTGAATAATGGAAAGAATGAAGGAAGGAAGGAAATAAAGTGAACGATATTGACTGGATGACACGGGAAACGACAGAATGAAGCGCCGGCAGGCAACTCATCAGTCGGCACTACCTAGGTAGGCAGCCCGTTGTGTACACGAGAGTGTGGATTGTCTGCGCCTAGAACCTTTGGAACGGTGCTTTATAAATGCTCTGTTATCAAACTGTTATTATTAATAATAAATCGCTTATTACCGGTTTTTTATCCCTAAGGATCACAACTGCATTCCCCATTTTATTCTTCAAGTGACAATTGTGTTCCCTATTCCCCCATGGATAGCAATGCATTCTCCGTTTTCCCGAGGATAGTGATTATTTCCCCTGCTTTCTTTGGGAAAGCAGTAATCACCCCATCCCGAGAAAAACTGAAATAACGGAGCGCTCGGTTGTTATAGGTTATCTCTGATGTGTGCATGCGTTCTGGTATCCTCAGTATTATTGCGCAGGACGCTTGAAACGGGATTCATGAAAGCAGGAACAAATAGTTGTGATCCTTAGGAATAACATCAATCATTGACGTTCCCAGTTACCGCTATCTTCCTGAAAGGTGATAACTGTTGGAAAACTCAGGGAAAACAGTGGTGATCTATAGGATAGCAACTGTAATTGATAATTCTCTATTACTGTCGTTTTCCTGAAGGATAGTACCCGGGTTTTTTTTATCCGAGAAAGCAGGGGAAATAGGCATTAACGGCTTAAGACTCAACCATGCTGCCATTACTCCGTCTGTGGGTCCCTGTCTGTCACTGCCCTGTCACTCTACAGTGTGTGTGTGTGTGTGTGTGTGTGTGTGTGTTGTGTGTGTGTGTGTGTGTGTGTGTGTGTGTTTGGGAGTTCCGTGCTTGCTTTGGCTTGTGTATTCGCACACGGGAGCCAGTGATGGGCAGATCTTGTGGCCATGGCAATATTTTGACTACTTTTTTTTTTATCCCGCATCATGGATTCGTCTCTGAAATTTGCTCGGATGAGCTGACCGATACTGCAGCTGTCCCCGTGTGTCGGATCCAACAGACGTCGAGGGATGTTATGAAAGGAACCGTCGTGTTCGCTCCTGTCATGTCATCTGGGACCCGAAGGCAACGCCCTGGTGTCATCTTGATCCTCATCGTCCTCCTCTAGCCTCATCACACGTCTCAACGCCATGGTGTCATCTTGATCCTCATCGTTCTCCTCTATCCTCATCACACGCCTCAACGCCCTGGTGTCATCTTCATCCTCATCGTTCTCCTCTGTCCTCCTCACACGTCTCAACGCCATGGTGTCATCTTCATCCTCATCGTTCTCCTCTATCCTCATCACACGTCTCAAATTCTCTGCCCCTGCCTGAACTGCTCACATAGTGACTTCAGTTTCCGGTTCCGGTCTAGATGAAGTCTATGGTGATTCGTGTCAGTCGTCGGAGAAAGTATCATTGGGGGAGGTGGGAGTCTGTCATTCCATGGACGTGGTGGCGCCCTCTTCAGGGGGTGGGGGTGGGGGGGTTGGGGGGGGGGGCCTCATGAGCGCTGGTTAGGAGACTTGGCGGCTATTGTCTATCTGTGGGCAGTCTTGTACGTAGAGTCCTGCGTAGACCGGATCAGAACAAGCGCCACCTAAATCCACTGAACTGACTCAGCGGCTGTGCAGTGTCTCCTCTGGTGGGTTGCCCAATGTCTACCCGATACTGATTTGTCTTCCTTTGGAGTTTCTGGTGCGAGGTGGTTGTTGCTTTGGCTGCGTTTGAAACAGAGCGGTAAAGCGCACAGAGCGAAGCACAGCAGAAATAAACGTAATTTGTCTGGCTTTCAAACAAAATCTTTGAAGAGGTCTTTCAAAAAGAGATCTCATCTTAGTTGTCAGTAAGTCTGTCGATCTGTCGGCGTGTTTGTCTGTCTGTCTGTCTGTCTGTCTGTCTGTGACTTCCTCTCCACTCTTCACTCTTATCGTCCCTGAGTTTCTGCATCACCCTTTTCCTTTTTTTTTTTTTTATCTCATTGATAACATGTATGAAGTGATTTTTTTTCAATGTTTGCAATCAACTGTGCGTGTAAATCTGAGTTTTATCCCACCGGCTCTCTCTCTCTCTCTCTCTCTCTCTCTCTCTCTCTCTCTCTCTCTCTCTCTCTCTCTCTCTCTCTCTCTCATCATCCGGAAAGCCGTGTCATACCATGGAACTGACTGCTCTGCAGTTCGTATCTTCTGTTCACACTGACATCTGACCTATAGTGTGTAAGAAGACCGAGTGTGTGGTAAGGGGGGGGGGGGGGGGGCGTTATTCTATATTCACTGACTCCATCCAAGACTTTTCTGCGCGTTGTATGTTCAGACGTGTCTTCCTCCCATCAAATGACAGCTGTCTCAGAGGTAGAGCATTGTTGTAAGTTCTGTCATTAGCAGTAGTTCTAATATCAGCAGTATAACGATAACAGATGCTCTATAAGAAACAACGTCACCGCCAGCAGCAGCAGTAGCAACAACAGCAGCAGCAGCAACAAAGTCAACATCGGCAATCCATTCAAGCATCAGTGATGGAAGAGGCCATTGCGAAACAAGTGACTGACAGATCCATGGGTGACAGCAGCTGCAGAAGAAGTGGTTGCAGCAACCACAGCAGCAGTAACATCAACAATGGCAGCGTCGTCTCCTCTCGGCGTGGTGACTTCAGTGTCTATTTCCTCTCCACGGCTAGCGCGCGCCCCTGTTGGTTTCGTGTGCAAGTGCTGAGTGTCGCAGAGGTCATGCATGGCGATTGTTGCTGGACGATCGCGGTGTCCTCAGGACAGCCACGTTTTACCCTCACTGTCTCCGCGATGAAGCGGTCGTCCTCTTCCGTACGGGTTAAAGTAGATGTCCCGCTGACGATGGATCAGAACAGGCATCCCGAGAAAAAGACACACCCGAAGGTGCGGGTAGGACCCAGAGAAGCACCGTCCTGTCTGCCGAACAAACCAGCCGGGAGCAGTCCTGCACCACCCTTGGAAGCCTGCGCTGTGTTTACATAGGGTGCATGCACGCACAGGGCATTCCATGAACACGTGAAGGGACATAATTGCTCCCTGGCAAACGCCATTCTGTAATGGCCACTGGATGTGACACGACAGATCCTCCACGGGAGCGTTCCCATGGGTGTACCAGCCCGTATTTCATGACTGCAGAGCCCAGCGGCAAAAGACGCCACCGCCAAGCAACTGGCGTGTGCATCCCGTAGCCTCACTCGTTGCTGTTTTGCTGACAGGCGACGACAGTACGACAGTCCTCTTCCGTACGGATTGAAGTAGATGTCCCGCTGACGATGGATCAGAAGCAGCAGTGCGCTGTTTGATGTGGCGGATTTCCTGATGACTGAGTGGAAGTCCATTGCTGCTGGTGGAATGACGGTGTAACGTCCCGTAACCACTCCATGCCCCACAGGGCTCCTGCCCAACTTCATGCCCTGCTGAGTACATTCAGACTTACCTCCCCTTTCGTTCCATATTCACTCCTCTCCTTTAAACTTTTCATAGTGTACTAAGCTGAAAAGAACAAAAAAAATACCAATTGAAGCACATTCAGTCTGAATTTCAAATGGGGGGGGGGGGGGGATTCTGCAGGGGGTGGGGGAGGGAGATTCTGTACATGACTCAGAACTACCCACACCCTGTTCCAAATCCACTTCTCAGTATGTGCATGTTTGTCTCTTTTTCTCTGTCTGTCTGTCTGTCTGTCTGCTCCCCCCACCCCACCCACCCCTCTCTCTCTCTCTCCCTCTCGTTCACACATACACACACGCGCGCGCGCACGCACGCACGCACGCACGCATGCACGCACGCACGCACGCACGCACGCACACACACACACACACACTCACTCACTCACTCACTCACTCACACGTACACACAGACACATACGCCCTCGCACACGCGCACGCTCCAAATGACTGCAAGTACTCCCCAATGCCAATGTGCACGCTCAAACGCACGCACGCACACATTTTAAAACATAGTCAGAAAGAAAACATACATGGTTAGAAAGTGTGTGGAGGGTAGGAAGGGTTGGACGTGGAGAGAATGGGAACGGAGACCACCAGACAAATTAGAATTTCTGGAACACACACGTTTGAGTTGAAAAATCAGGAGGTGGGCTTGGTGTGGCAGAGGTAGAGACAATTTTCACAGCACTATCTTTGAAGACTGGAATCTGCTTGGCCAGCTTGTGTTGTCGCTTAATCAAAGTAGAGCAAAGAAAATGTGTTGTTTGGGGAAGACAGACAAAACGAAGATTCAACCATTTCTGATAGTGAGGCAAATGAAAAATGTGTGTGCTGCTACAAGTAGCACACACACACACACACACACACACACACACACACACACACACACACACACACACACAAGAGAGAGAGAGAGAGGAGGAGAGAGAGAGAGAGAGAGAGAGAGAGTACAACCATGGGTTAATCTGACAATAAATTGGTTTCAGTCAGTCAGGACAGAGAGAAAAGTGAGCTTGTTTCAGATATTACGACAATCGAAAATGTGAAAGCAGGACAAACAATGCAAAATGCATTTGTTTCTGAAAGAGAGCAAACAAAGCGATGTTCAATTCAGAAAGAAGAGCCATAAAATCCTTTGAGAAAGAAGGCAATAAAACATTATATATCGAACATCAGACTCTTGGAACTATGCCTTACCGGAAAGTAAGGGACTCCAAAATGCGTTCATTTCGCTAAAAAAAAGGTTTTTCTTTTCATTTAAAGAAATACACTAATTGTGATAAAAACAATGCACCCAGATTTGAAAGTACCACAATAATTTTTAAAAAATGAAGCCATTTATGAAAGAGAAGCAGTGAGAAAAACAAAAAGTCCTTCTCTTCGGAAAATAGGACACTCCAACCTACTCATCTATTCCGGAAAGCGACGCAAGCCAAAGAAAGCAAAGTACGTTTGTACCATCCTTTGGGAAAGGAGAACTACCGACAAATCCAGTCATTGGCAACAAATGGGAGAGATGAAGAGAGATGAAGGCGTGCAAGTGGGATGAGTGGATGGGAATTTGGTGGCCATCGTTTTGCGGCACAGACGAGAGTGTTTGTGTTGGATTACTGACTCTTGGGGGGGGGGGGGGGGAGGGGG
>CM065727.1:12851719-12856719 GCA_033310375.1 Conus canariensis
GGGGGGGGGGAGTTGTGAGCGAACGTGCGTGCGTGTGTGGTGTGTGTGTAGTATGTGTGTGTGTGTGTGTGCGCGCGCGCGCGTGTGTGTGCGCGTGTGTGCATGACAATACTTTGTTCTCTCTTTCCCACATCCAGCCACATAAGAGCCTTGTTTATATTTGCACCGACATGCAGACACAAATGCACGAATACACACTCTCAAAGCCCCACAGACAGAGAGAGAGAGAGAGAGAGAGGAGGGGAGAGAGGAGAGAGAGAGAGAGAGAGGAGAAGAAGGCAGGGAAGGAGAGAGAGAAAAACACAAACAAATATGTATACAAATGTATACACACACACACACACACACACACACACACACACACACACACACACACACACACACACACAGGGATGGATACGCGCGTACGAGTGCTACAGTCATTGTGATATGCAGGCTATCCAGAGGGACAGACAGCACAGGTTTCTCAATCAAAGAGCATCTTCAAAGTCAGACTTGGCGTCTGCCCCACCAAGCGTACTGCCCCCGCCCGCCCCAGCCACAGTCAACTGTTTCATTGATAGCAGATTTCATCAGGGACTCCTGAGGAGCTGTATTCTCTCCCGCCTAGACAGTCGCTCAGACGGAGATCTCGACCGCTAGTGTTCCGTGTCTCCATTGAGGGCGGTCCCTGCGACCTCGTGACGTGATGTGACGTCAGGTGTGTGGTGGCTAGAAGTGCTCATTATCGTGTCGAATGTGTTAAAACACTGGAAGCAAGAGAGGGCGAATGGTAAATGTATGTCTCGTTGGGTGACTGCTTGACATTTCGCCACATAGAACTGGTCTGTGCCAGAGAGAGAAGAGAGAGAGAGAGAGAGAGAGAGAGAGAGAGAGAGAGAGAGAGAGAGAGAGAGAGAGAGAGATGTGCATATGTTTGTGCGTGTACGTGTGTGCACATATGTATGTCTGCGTTGTTGTTTTTTTTGTTTGTTTGTTTTTTTCTTGGTCTCACCTTTCGACAGGCGTCAGCAGATGCACAAACTTTCTCATACATGAAATATGTCCATACAGAGATGTTCATTCACACACACACACACACACACACACACACACACACACACACACACACACACACACACACACACTCTCTCTCTCTCTCTCTCTTTCTCTCTCTCTCTCACACACACACACACACACACACACACACACACACACATATATATATATATATATATATATATCGATATATCGATATATACATGCATGCATGTATCATCCATTCTGTGCAGTGAAAGTGGTCAGATGGAATAGACAACACTATTTTGTCAAGTGCAGAACCTTCAAACGGTCACTTGGCGTCTGTCCCACCAAGCGTGCTGCCACAGCCACAGTCCTAGCTTACAGTTCGGCTGATGCCAGATTTCATCAGGGACTATGGTGGAGGTTTATTTCCTCTCGTCCAGACAGTCGCTCAGGCGACAGCTTCACCCCCACTGTCCCCGTCTTCCATTAGAGGCGGCCTCTGCGACCTGCTGGCGTGATTTAACGACAGCTGTGTGGTGGCCGGAAGTGTTCATTATCGTGTCCCGATGGTTAAAACGTTATGAGAGTGGAAAAGGCGAACAGGAAGCGATGTCTGGATGGGTGGCGACTTCACTTCTGCCACAAGTTGAACTGGAAAGAAGAGAGAGAGAGAGAGAGAGAGAGAGAGAGAGAGAGAGAGAGAGAGAGAGAGAGGAGAGAGAGAGAGACAAGACAAGACAAGACAAGACAAGCAAAATTCTTTATTTACGATGATAATAGATAAGCACTGATGTGCTTTTTTACATCCAGTCCTCGCCCTGAGTAGGGTCAACAATATAAAATAAAAGGTAACAAAGGAAGCATGCAAAAAGTGACTAGAACTACAATACAATACGGGATTAAAATTCAAAAAAAAAAAAAAAAGAGAGAGAGAGAGGTTGGGAGGCGGTTGAGTGGGGGGGGGGGGGAAGAAGAGGGACTGGGAGAGGGAGAGAAGGAATGAGAATGGAAGTGTGGAGTTGCAGGTGAGAAAAGTGAGGGAGATACAGACTTATAAGATAGACTGAGGGGAAAGATGCTACAGAAACTAAGGATATATCTTGAGGGCACTGTAAAAAAGACTGGCCATCAATTTGACCAAAGAAACAACCTAAAGGGAAAGTAAAAATGAATAAGCATAGCATAGTTAAACTACGGAAAAAGTATTTTTGACGAAAAGCCTTTAAATGCACTAAAACATGTTTATAAGATATTACTTTTAAACACCCGACGTCCAAACAACCCTTCTGTCAGTGATGAACAAAATAAAGTCTTCATGCTAAATTTGAAATCGGCCTGTGCACAGAGCCAGGACTAGTGTATGCTGTGTCCAATACCAAAGTTTCATAAAGTCTTGAATCCAACATAGTGGAGGTTTATCCCCCCCCTCCCCAACACACACACACACACACACACACACACACACACACACACACACACACACACACACACACACACACACTCAGTCGTTCAAGCAACAGTTTCACCTCTTCTGTCCCTATCTTCCATTACAGGCGGCCTCTGCGACCTGCTGGCGTGATTTAACGACAGCTGTGTGGTGGCCGGAAGTGTTCATTATCGTGTCCCGATGGTTAAAACGTATGGAGTGGAAAAGGCGAACAGGAAGCGATGTCTGGATGGGTGGCGACTTCACTTCTTGCCACAAGTTGGACTGGAAAGAGAGAGAGAGAGAGAGAGAGGGAGAGGAGAGAGAGAGAGAGAAGAAGAGAGAGAGAGAGATGGGTGGAGGGGAGGGAGAGACATGGAGAGAGAGACACAGAGAGACGAGAGAAGAGAGAGAGAGAGAGATGGAGATGGGAGGAATGAGTTGGGCAAAGGGGGAGGGATGAGGGAGGCACTGTACTCCACAAATTACAGAGCTGAAGCAGAAGCCCTGAAAACAGCAGCAGCCCACATCGAGGTCAGCCCCTACGCCAGCCACAACGTTGTCTTCCTGACCGACGCCCTGTCCATCTTGCAGGCCCTTCAGTCCAATAGAGACCCAGAGCTCAACGATCTGTCCTCATCTCTTGCCTCCCTCTGCACAAGTCACACAGTCACCCTGCAGTGGATTCCCTCCCACTGCAACGTGCTCGGCAATGAGACTGCTGACTCCCTGGCAAAGGAGGGCACTACAAAGGAGCAGATGGACAGATCTACCAGCTACACCGAATCCAGGACCATCATCAAGGCCAAGCTGCAGAACAAGTGGAAGCAGCAGCATCCACGCCACAACAGAGCAGACCCGTACTACCTGCTGACTCGACGAGAGCAGGTAGTCATCTTCAGGCTCAGGACAGGCCACAACCGCCTGAAACACCACCTATTTTCTAAACTCCGCATCGGCAACACAGAGCAGTGCCCCTGCAGAACAGGCAGCCAGACAACAGGCTGCAGTCCTGCCCGTCCACCAAGCGCTTCGAGAGAAAACCTGGCCCGACCCAATACCAGTGGCCCGGAAGCTCTACGGAGGACTGGAGGACCTGCGACGTACTGCCACCTTTGTCAGGAGACGGGGGAATCCATCTGAAGACATGACGAACGAGACAACAGGGAGGGAAGAGAAGAGAAGAGAGAGAGAGAGAGAGAGAGAGAGAGGAGAGAGAGAGAGAGAGAGAGATGGAAGCAGACTTGCTGGATAGACAAGGGATAAAAAGGTTATGGTTACAAACAAGTATATCTTAATGCACTATAGAGAAGACTGCTCATCAATTTGTCCAAATAAATGGCCTAAAGGGAATGGTAATAAATGGAACGAATATTTGCTTAGTTTTTATTCTGGAAAAAGTATTTTGTGACAAGAAGGCATTCATTTAATTGCATTAACATATAAGTAGAATGTATGCATTACTTGTAAACATTCAATGTCCAAACAACTATCTGTAATGAACTACATAAATTCCGCATGCTAAAAGTGAAATTCGACTGTTTACATCGCCAAGACCAGTGTGTGCTGTGCGATCACGTTTCCTAAAATTTTAAATCAAACCTTGTGGTGGTTATCCCCACCCCCACCCCTACCCCTCCCCTGCCTCCGCCCAGACAGTCGCTCAGGCGACAGCTCCACCCCCACTGTCCCCATCTTCCATTAAAAGCGGCCCCCGCGACTTGGTGGCGTGATTTAACGACAGTTGAGTTGGGACCGGAAGTGTTCATTATCGTGTCCAGTCAAAACGTATGGAGTGGAAAGGGCGAACAAGAATCGACGTCTGGGTTGGTGGCGATTTTACTTCTTGCCACAAGGTGTTGGACCACAGAGAGAGAGAGAGAGAGAGAGAGAGAGAGGAGAGAGAGAGAGAGAAGAGAGAGAGAGAGAGACTAATATTTTGTTGTCCATTCAGCAATTAAGTCCTTTAGACGGGGGGGGGGGGGGGGGGGGGGGCATATTTGAACATAAAGAAATGAACTTCATTTTCAGTTTATTTTACATATGACGAACATCTGTTATCAGCCTGTTTTTTATGAAGAAACCATTGCTTATAGCTATCAAGCCCACTAACCCTTAGTCGAAACCTTATAAAGTTATATCTGTGCCATTTATTTGTAAGTACAGACATGTGTCGTTCTGGCTGGAAAATGTTCTGAAAAGAATAATGCCATTTATATTTGTCATTGTTTTGTAATGCTGAATATTTGCATATTATACAAAATAAATTAGTCTTTAAATTCAGCAAGAAAATTCCATTCCATTCCAATCCTTTCGACATCAACACTGTACCAAATCTATTTTCACATAAAAAGTTCTGCACATTAGTGACCCAGCTCAGATTCATGCGGAACAAGAAGCATCTTGTACGCCTACCTGCATAGTCGCGGCATGGGTAATTTAAGAAGCTTTAGCCAGTATTTGATAGATTTCATAGTTGGTTTTATACTATGAGAATATCTACCGGTTTCTCCATAGACCAGTTTGTTTGAGACGCAGGAGAACGTTCAAAAGTCTTTTTAAGCCAAAT
>CM065727.1:12864219-12879219 GCA_033310375.1 Conus canariensis
TATTGTTTTTTCTAGGATTTTCTTGCTTATTTTGCCTAGTTCAGATTTAGATAGATTTATTAGTCTACATGTTGGATTGTTATGAAAGTTAGGCTTGTGGTCCTTGAGTGTTATGAAAGCTTCTTTTGTTGCTGTCGCTTCTACCCTGTCACTTAGGTCCATGCGATGTGCAAGTTCTTTTTCTTTAGTGCGGATATTGTCATGCGTATTTTTGTCAACTTTTTTGCAGTTTTTCTGAATATTTTTGTCAAGGAGTTGGGAATATTCTTTTGGTTCCATTTTGTAGTAGTTACTGGTTTTGTCAGCCTTCACAAATATCTTTTTGTCGTTTTGTATTTGTTTTATTTGGTTTTTTAATGTTGTTTGGAAATCGTTGTTAGATTTTTTGAATTGAATGTTGGCTATCATTCTTTTCATTTTATCCTCAAACGGTTTCATTTCGTCTATGGCTGGTGGTGATCGCCATGATTTGAAGTCATAGGTGTTTTTGTCCTCTTTTTTGCGTTTGGATTCAGAAAAAAAGAATGCTTTCCATCTCATATTGTGTATGAACTTTTCAGTTTGTTCTATTATTTAAAATCGTTTTAGGAATTTTAATCACATTGATCATATATATATATATATATATATATATATATTATATATATATGCGGTGTGTGTGTGTGTGTGTGTGTGTGTGTGTGTGTGTGTGTGTGTGTGTGTGTGTGTGTGTGTGTGTGACCTATCCCAGAGTCTTGAAGACTGTTGGGGTGCCACAGAAGACTTCGTAACCACTCCTCCCGGTTCTCAGACGCCTTAAGGCAGTTGCTGAGTGTGAGGCCAGTCCATTCACTGATGTTATCCTCCCATCTCTTTCTCTGTCTTCCTCTCCTTCTGCCTCGCACTGTTCCTTGTAGAATGGTTTGGCAAGTCCTGTTCATTTTGATACATGCCCATACCATCTCATTTTCCTTCTTTTCACTGTGGACAACAGGTCTTCGTATGTTCCGACGGCTTGCTGGTCTGGACCTCCAAGTTGGTAGTGTGGTCTTTGTGTGAGATGCCAAGGATCTTGCGGAAATATCTCATAAAATATGGGTATGACCAGGGAGCGCATCAGCCTGATCTTGGAACTGATTGTGGTGTTCCTATCATTCCAAATGGGCCTTAGTCTAACTAGCGCTGCTGTCGTTTGCGCAAGTCTGAAAAGCACTTCAGATTTTCATTCCTCATCTGAAACATACCCCCGAGGTGCTCGAAGCTCTTAACTCTTCATTCCTCATCTGAAACATACCCCCGAGGTGCTCGAAGCTCTGAACTGTCTCTAGTTTTTCTCTCTCGATAACGATGTTAGCGCTGATGCCGTTCGTGTTGTTGGTAATAAGTTTTGTCTGTTCGGCGCTGATCTCCTGCCGAATGCTGCAGACCATTTGTCATGGTGCTCTGCTAGGCTGGCTAGTTCCTGCTCGTCACCTGCTAGCCCGTCCATGTCGTCAGCAAAGTGTAGGTTTGTTACTGTCCTGCCACCAATGCTTACAGAGCTTTGATGTCCCATCAGTGCGTCCGTCATAATTCTCTCCACGTAAAATGTTGAAAAGAGCGGGTGAGAGTAAACAGCCTTGCCTCACTCCAACAGCTGTCTCGAACCAGTCTCCAATGGTGCCTTTGATGAAGACTGCGCTGGTGGCTGTAGAGGCATTCCATGGTCCTGATCAGGTTGGCATTGATGTTGTACAGTCTCATGGTTGCCCATAAGGCTGCATGCCACGCCCTGTTAAAGGCTTTTTTGAAATCCACAAAAATGTGGCAAAGGTCCTGCTGGTTCTGATGATATCTCTCACACATTATCCTCAAGTTAAAAATCTGTTCGGTGGTTCTGTGACCTGCTTTAAAGCTTGTCTTTTCTTCAGCAATGATCTTGTCTGCTTGCTGCCTCAGTCTGGTCAAAAGAATCTTCAGCATCATCTTGCTCGGATGACTGATCAGAATGATGGTTCGGTAATTTTGGCGAAGTTGCCTTTCTCGGGGAGAGTGATGAACATACACAGACAGGCAAAGATGTCGAGATCAAATCAAGATGTCGAGATTAAAACAATGATCAAGTCAGAATCAGATGACAAAGACAGATTGTTGGTGACAGGAGGAACAAGCCCGTATAATCAAAAGAACGAAAGAAGAGAGAATGAAAGACAAAAGAAAACGAAAGATCGAAAGAGATGAAAAAAGGAAGAGATGAAGAACGGAAGAAAGTAAAACAAAAAACGATCAGAAAGAATCGCAACGCATAGAGACAGGAAAGAGCCCAAGTATGGAGTGTAAACAAGTTGGTGCAAACGACGGCTGAATTCATCACATGTTCTGGTACGCTTGTCTATTGCCCTCCTATCAATCATTCCACGGAAGGAAACGGCAGAAACGGGGCATGTTGTGAGCGAGCGTGCGTGCGCGAGCGGATGCGTGTGTGTCTGCATGCGCGCACGTGCGTGCGTGTGTGTATGCGTATGTATGTTCCTGTGTGTGCTGTGTTTGTGAGTAAATATGTAAGTGCGTGAGACTGAGGGATGGGTGTTTTCGACTTTTTCATTACAGCTAGCCTTGATAAACACACAACACACACACACACAACACACACACACACACACACACACACACACACACACACACACACACTCACACACACACACACACACACACACACACACACACACACACACACACACACACACACACACTGAAGAACAATCAAACAAAAAGATCACCAACAAAAACAACACAAACGAAATTATATCTAAATACGTTGAATGTGCTCTTTTGTCGGTGAGAAAATGCTTTTAAAGGAAGACAAAAAAAAAGAAGAAAAAAACCTCTTTGACTAATTTTCGGGTTTTATCTGTTGTTTTCTTTTCCGTGCCTGAAAGTGCCAGAAAGTGTGTGTGTTGCCAGACAACGGTCGATCCGACGTGTCTCCCCTCTGGCACCACTGGTGGTCCTGCAGCCCGTCTTCTATCTCATCCTTGCTGGCCGTCCTCTCTTCTAGCTGCCAGTGACCTAATCCCTTCCTATGATACAAACTTTAGTACGGAAGCGAGCCCCCAAATTCTGTCTCTGCCTCTGTCTGTCTGTCTGTCTGTCTGTCTGTCTGTCTGTCTCTCTCTCTCTCTCTCTCTCTCTCTCACTCTTTGACTGCCTGCGCGCGCGCGCGCGCGCGCGCGCGGCGCGGCGGTGTGTGTGTGTGTGTGTGTGTGTGTGTGTGTGTGTATGCGTGTGTGTGTGAGTATGTGCGTGTGTGTGTGTGATTGTGTGTGTGTGTGTGTGTGTGTGTGTGTGTGTGTGTGTGAATGTGTATGCGTGTGTGTGTGAGTGTGTGTGTGTGTGTGTGTGTGTGTTGTGTGTGTGTGTGTGTGTGTGTGTGTGTGAATGTGTGTGTGTGTGTGTGTGTGTGTGTGTGTGTGTGTGTGTGTGTGTGTGTGTGTGTTCGCGCGCGCGCGTTTGGGCGTGTATCCTTCTGGTAAAACAAAAGACTTAAGAATTAATCTGTGTGATTCGAAGTTGTATTTTTCCAATAGAATTCTCGCTTCTGTATCGTCAGTCTCGTGTGTGTGTGTGTGTGTGTGTGTGTGTGTGTGTGTGTGTGTGTGTGTGTGTGTGTGTGTGTGTGTGAGAGAGAGAGAGAGAGGAGAGAGAGAGGAGAGAGGAAGAATGACAATGACAATGTTTTATTGACAATGGTTAAACAACCCCTATGCCAAAGGAGTGCATGCGCAATTTCCACTTTGTGTTGGGAAACTCTGCCAACAATAGATATGCGAGTCAAAAAATAAGCGTACACACAGAAAACAGTTGAACAATGCTAATAACTAGAAACTGAAGGAAAAGACCATTCATCAAACAATATTCTCAGCACAATAAACCACTTATTGCATAATCATGATTTACAAACTTAGCCTACATATTAAGTTTTTTCTCTCTAAATCGAAAAGCTTCCGCCACAAACTTAGCCAATGAGTTTACAATGTCTACATTTTCAGAGGATGAAATACCAAAGAGGTTTTAATTTTGAGCGAAAAAGGACTTAAAGGCAGAACAATCATTTCTAAATTTATTATACTCTGGGCATCTAAAAACGAAGTGTTCCTCGTCTTCAATTTCTTTTGAGCAGGATGGACACATCAAATCACTTTCCGCGTGCATGAACCATCTTTTTCTTGCTTTAAACCCCAGGCTTCTCGTTCGAAACCGAGCGAACACATCTCTAAAACGCTTACAAGAAATTGTTGTGAGATAGTTCTCACTTGAAAAAGATATTTAAATGAGTGATAAAACTCATACTTGTCACTTTCTTCCAAGTTACTATGCCAATCTTGCATATGGCACGCAATCAACCCATCTTTAAACTCTGCCAAAAAAACTGACTTCGTCACCAACCGTCTGAATCATCCATACGATGCCAAATCCATTTACAGATAGAACTCGCTTTATTTCAAATGCCCAGTCCTGACGACCTAATTCTAATTGAGTTAGTATCAATAATATGTCTCTTTATTTACTCTTGTCATTGGTCATTTCAATAGTCATTTCAATAGTCGCAACCAATATTTCAAACATTTGACAACAGTTCTAACATATAAAGGAAATCGACCAGTTTCACCCTGACACATTCTATTAGAGGTGTGTAAAGGTACATTCAGGAACCGTTTGATAGTAGTTATGTACAGTTTCCATTTGCTTATTTACGTAAATGCCCCAAACTTCTGCGCCATATGTTAGAATAGGCTGGATTGGAAACTGTTTGAGAGAGAGAAAGAGAGAGAGGGAGAGAGAGAGAGAGAGACAGAGAGACAGACAGACAGACAGACAGACAGACAGACAGACAGACAGACAGACAGACAGAGAGAAAGAGACACTATCTGTGTCAGTTCTGATGTGGCACTTACGGTCGACTAGGCTCTCTCTATATCTATCTATTATCTATCTATCTATCTATCTATCTACTGTCTATCTATCTATCTGTCTGTCTATCTATCTATTCTATTTGTCTGTCTATCTATCTAATTCTATCTATGATCTATCTATCTATCTATCTATTATCTATCTATCTCTCTATCCTATCTATCTATCTATCTATCTATCTACTACGATTTCTATCTATCTATCTATCTATCTATCTATCTATCTATCTATCTGTCTGTCTGTCTGTCTGTCTGTCTGCTGTCTGTCTAGCTGTCTGTCTGTCTATCTATCTATCTCTATCTATCTTCTGTCTGTCTGTCTGTCTGTCTGTCTATCATTCTGTCTGTCTGTCTCTACCTATCCATCCATCAGTCCATCCATCTACCCGTCCGTCCTTCTATGGATCTGTCAAGCAGTCGATCACTAGATCGATCTTTCTACCTATCTACTTGTTTATCTATCTACCTACCTACCTACCTACCTACCTATCTGTCTATCGATCGATCTATCTATCTATCTATCTATCTATCTATCTAATCTTACTATCTATCTATCTATCTATCTATCTATCTATCTGTCTGTCTGTCTGCTTGTTTGTCTGTCTTTCTGTGTATTTATCTGTCTCTATCTTTTTATCTATCTATCTCCTTATCAATTTATCTCTATTGCCATGAGTTCTTTGAAATGCGCTAAATGCGTGCTGCAAACAAGATATTCGCGTTATTGCCTCCTCCAGACAGTTGTCACTCAGATTTCACTTAAGGACTAGTGGAAGGGGGAGCCGACAAATAAACAAAGAAACAAGCAAATGAATAAACATATAGATAAATAGATAAATAAATAAACGAATTAATGACCAAATAAATAGATAAATAACCAGGTAAATAAATAAATAAATAAGTAAATAAATAAACGAATCAATCAATCAATCAATGACTGAATAAATGAACACTTTGATCGAGACTCGAACTGGACCCCATGGGAATTTTTTTTTTTTTTTTTTTTTTTTTTTTTTGCGCCTACTTAACCACCAGCACTACAACTATTCCACCGGTCATTGGGACGAGTCAGTGAGTGACCAGCAGATGGACCGGCAGTTACAGCAGAAGAAGCCAGCAAGGCAGCAGCATTAGTGGTGACAGCAATTTTTTCCAACTTTTTTTGTTTGTTTGTTCAAGTCCGTGTGACGCCGGCGGCGATGAAGTCGATTTGTCGGTTTGCGAAAGAGAAAAAAGAATTCCTGGTGGGAATTTTCTCTGGTGAAGTATTCACCGACTAAGAACAACTTACTGCTCCAGACTATGTACGTAGTACGCCCTCCTCCCCCCCCCTCCCCCCATTCACCTCCTTTTGCCAGCCCCAAGACGACACCCTCTTTTCCCACTCCCCCATCCACGCACACGTACACACACCCACACACACACGCACGTACATACCCCAACACGAATGGACGTCCACACACCACACTCGCATTCTATGACTGGTTAATATTCTAAATGGAATTTTCACAAGTTGTTGATGGGGTGGCGGGGGGGGGGGGGGGGGGGGGGGACAATGTTTCTGAAAACGTATGTTTTTGAAGTTTGCGTTAAAAAAAAAATGCGTGGATAGGTCTGATCTAAAAGGAAATGGCCCTTTTCCACATTTCGAAGATGTGAATATAAAGTGACTGTATTTTGTGGTCATTTTGGAGTTTATTCTTAGAAAGTATGGCAAACAAAAATCTATTCTTTTTTTTTTAATAGAAAGACTAACGGAAAGGACATGTTCATTTTAGACAAAATAGGAAAAAAAACGAAAGTGTGTACGTGTGTGTGTACGTGCGTGCGTGCATGCGTGCGTGTGTGTGTGTGTGTGTGTGTGTGTGTGTGTGTGTGTGTGTGTGTGTGTGTGTGTGTGTGTGTGTGTGATAAATGGGATTATTTCAGGAAAGCAGAACATTTTTTTTTTTTCAATTAGAGAATGGAATGTGCGTTCATTTCGGAAAGGCAATCGAAAATTCGTTCATGGAAAATGCATCCATTTCTTAAAGTGGAACATTGAGAAATGGTTTCACTTCTCAAAAGAGGGCTTTGGGGGAAAATGTGATTGTTCAGGGAAGAGGGGCAAGTGAAAAGTGCTGATTTTTTTTTTCTTTTTAGTGTAGGGCAATCAAAATAGCGTTCTGCTAGGAGTGTGTCAAACTGTCAGAAATGCGTTCACTTCGGCGTGCATTGTGATCAGAAATGCGTTCAACGGGGTACATGGCGATCAGAAATGCGTTCACTTCAGCGTGCATGGTGATCAGAAATGCGTTCAACGGGGTACATGACGATCAGAAATGCGTTCACTTCGGCGTGCATGGTGATCAGAAATGCGTTCAACGGGGTACATAGCGATCAGAAATGCGTTCAACGGGGTACATGGCGATCAGAAATGCGTTCACTTCAGCGTGCATGGTGATCAGAAATGCGTTCAACGGGGTACATGACGATCAGAAATGCGTTCACTTCGGCGTGCATGGTGATCAGAAATGCGTCCAACGGGGTACATAGCGATCAGAAATGCGTTCAACGGGGTACATGGCGATCAGAAATGCGTTCACTTCAGCGTGCATGGTGATCAGAGATGCGTTCAACGGGGTACATGACGATCAGAAATGCGTTCACTTCAGCGTGCATGGTGATCAGAAATGCGTTCAACGGGGTACATGACGATCAGAAATGCGTTCACTTCAGCGTGCATGGTGATCAGAAATGCGTTCAACGGGGTACATGACGATCAGAAATGCGCTCACTGGGGCAGATATTCCGAGCAGAAATGCGTTCACTTCGTGTGCTTGGCGATGAGAAATGCGTTCACTTCGTGTGCTTGGCGATGAGAAATGCGTTCACTTCGTGTGCTTGACGATGAGAAATGCGTTCACTTGGGCGGATATTGCGATGAGAAATGCGTTCACTTGGGCGGATATTCCGATGAGAAATGCGTTCACTTGGGCGGATATTGCGATGAGAAATGCGTTCACTTCGTGTGCTTGACGATGAGAAATGCGTTCACTTGGGCGGATATTCCGATGAGAAATGCGTTCACTTGGGCGGATATTGCGATGAGAAATGCGTTCACTTCGGTGTGCATGGCGAACAGAAATGCGTTCATTTAGGGGTGTGGAGCGACTGAAAATGCATTTAAGTGGAAGTGTTGGTCGATCGGAAGTGCATTTATTTAGGGGTGTAGGTCGATTCCAAATGCGTTTATTTAGGAGTGTAATTCGATTCAAAATGCGTTTATTCAGGAGTGTAAGTCGATTTGAAATGCGTTTATTTAGGTGTGTAGATCGATTCGAAATGCGTTTATTTAGGAGTGTAAGTCGATTCGAAATGCGTTTGTTTAGGAGTGTAGATCGATTCGAAATGTGTCTATTTAGGAGTGTAGGACAATCTCAATCTAGTTCATTTTGGAGTGTAGGGTACATGGAAAATTGGCTGCGACGGTAATGTCAGAATGTGGAAATACGCTCATTTTTGAGTATCAGAGAATCGGAATGTGTTGATCTCGGGCTGTAAGGCAATGGGAAATATGTTCATTTCTGACTGTAGGGCAATGGGAAATGTGTTCATTTCTGGGTGTAAGGCAATGGGAAATGTGTTCATTTCTGGGTGTAAGGCAATGGGAAATGTGTTCATTTCTGGGTGTAAGGCAATGGGAAATGTGTTCATTTCTGGGTGTAAGGCAATGGGAAATGTGCTCATTTCAGGCTGTAGGGCAATGGGAAATGTGTTCATTTCTGGGTGTAAGGCAATGGGAAATGTGCTCATTTCAGGCTGTAGGGCAAAGGGAAATGTGTTCATTTCAGGCTGTAGGGCAATGGGAAATGTGTTCATTTCAGGCTGTAGGGCAATGGGAAATGTGTTCATTTCAGGCTGTAGGGCAAGGGAAATGTGTTCATTTCAGGCTGTAGGGCAATGGGAAATGTGTTCATTTCAGGCTGTAGGGCAATGGGAAATGTGATCATTTCAGGCTGTAGGGCAAAGGGAAATGTGATCATTTCAGGCTGTAGGGCAATGGGAAATGTGATCATTTCAGGCTGTAGGGCAATGGGAAATGTGTTCATTTCAGGCTGTAGGGCAATGGGAAATGTGATCATTTCAGGCTGTAGGGCAATGGGAAATGTGATCATTTCAGGCTGTAGGGCAATGGGAAATGTGTTCATTTGGGGCTGTAGGGCAATGGGAAATGTGATCATTTGGGGCTGTAGGGCAATGGGAAATGTGATCATTTCAGGCTGTAGGGCAATGGGAAATGTGATCATTTCAGGCTGTAGGGCAATGGGAAATGTGTTCATTTCAGGCTGTAGGGCAATGGGAAATGTGATCATTTCAGGCTGTAGGGCAATGGGAAATGTGATCATTTCAGGCTGTAGGGCAATGGGAAATGTGTCATTTGGGGCTGTAGGGCAATGGGAAATGTGTTCATTTGGGGCTTGTAGGGCAATGGGAAATGTGATCATTTCAGGCTGTAGGGCAATGGGAAATGTGTTCATTTCAGGCTGTAGGGCAATGGGAAATGTGATTCATTTGGGGCTGTAGGGCAATGGGAAATGTGATCATTTGGGCTGTAGGGCAATGGGAAATGTGTTCATTTCGGGCTGTAGGGCAATGGGAAATGTGATCATTTGGGGCTGTAGGGCAATGGGAAATGTGTTCATTTCAGGCTGTAGGGCAATGGGAAATGTGATCATTTCAGGCTGTAGGGCAATGGGAAATGTGATCATTTCAGGCTGTAGGGCAATGGGAAATGTGATCATTTCAGGCTGTAGGGCAATGGGAAATGTGATCATTTCAGGCTGTAGGGCAATGGGAAATGTGATCATTTCAGGCTGTAGGGCAAATGGGAAATGTGTCATTTCGGCTGTAGGGCAAGGGAATGTGATCATTTGGCTGTAGGGCAATGGGAAATGTGTCATTTCGGCTGTAGGCAATGGGAAATGTGTCATTTAGGCTGTAGGGCAATGGGAAATGTTCATTTCAGGCTGTAGGCAATGGGAAATGTGTTCATTTCAGGCTGTAGGGCAATGGGAAATGTGTTCATTTCAGGCTGTAGGGCAATGGGAAATGTGTTCATTTGGGGCTGTAGGGCAATGGGAAATGTGTTCATTTCAGGCTGTAGGGCAATGGGAAATGTGTTCATTTGGCTGTAGGGCAATGGGAAATGTGATCATTTGGGGCTGTAGGGCAATGGGAAATGTGTTCATTTCAGGCTGTAGGGCAATGGGAAATGTGTTCATTTGGCTGTAGGGCAATGGGAAATGTGTTCATTTGGGGCTGTAGGGCAATGGGAAATGTGATTCATTTCAGGCTGTAGGGCAATGGGAAATGTGATCATTTCAGGCTGTAGGGCAATGGGAAATGTGTTCATTTGGGGCTGTAGGGCAATGGGAAATGTGATCATTTCAGGCTGTAGGGCAATGGGAAATGTGATTTATTTCAGGCTGTAGGGCAATGGGAAATGTGTTCATTTGGGGCTGTAGGGCAATGGGAAATGTGATCATTTCAGGCTGTAGGGCAATGGGAAATGTGTTTATTTCAGGCTGTAGGGCAATGGGAAATGTGTTCATTTGGGCTGTAGGGCAATGGGAAATGTGTTCATTTCAGGCTGTAGGGCAATGGGAAATGTGATCATTTCAGGCTGTAGGGCAAATGGGAAATGTGTTCATTTCAGGCTGTAGGGCAATGGGAAATGTGTCATTCAGGCTGTAGGGCAAGGGAAATGTGTCATTTCGGCTGTAGGGCAATGGGAAATGTGTTCATTTGGGGTCTGTAGGGCAAAGGGAAATGTGATTCATTTCAGGCTGTAGGGCAATGGGAAATGTGTTCATTTCGGCTGTAGGACAAAGGCGAAATGTGATTCATTTATGGTGTAGGGCAATGGGAATTGTGTTCATTTCGGGTGTAGGGCAAAGATGCAAATTGGTTATTTATGGCGAAGGGCAAAGGGAAATGTTATCATTTCGGTGTAGGCACATAGGAAATGCGTTCATTTTGGGAGTGTGTAGTTGTGATTGGGAATTATACGATGTATATTGAAGCACATGACGGAGAGGCGTTAGGAGTGTGTGTGTCAGTTTGTGTGTTGGGTGTGTTGGTGAATGTGATAGTGTGGTGTTGTGTAAGTGAGTTGTGATCGTGGTCATGTTGAGGTGTATGTACTGTGCATGTGTGTGATGTGGAATGTGGTCATTTGGGTGGTGGGCAAATGGGAGTATTGATGTTCCCATCATTTGTTTTTTGTTTCTTTGATGCACTCAGTGACATTACAGCGCTATTCCGGCGCAAGAGGCGAATGATGTGATCCATTCTTGGCAATTCGATAGAGATAGTGATTGTGTTCATTTCGTTGTCCTGAGTGTTGTGACGCCTGAAGATGATGACCATTTACAGTAGGAAAGGTCGTGTTCCGTTTGTGATTGTTTGTCTCGTGTTTTCGGCGGAGCGTTGGAAATTCTTTTGAAATTTGTTTAGATTTCGCTGAGCGCCCTTCAACTTGAAAAGGTTTGAATCCTGTTTTAAATGAAGTGGTTGTTTCTGGTGTTTGAGGAAGATTGTTCCTTACTAGCAGGAGGAGAAAGGCCTCCCACCTCTGGTCCTTTTTACAGCAGGAGGAGAAAGGCCTCCAACCCCTGTCCTTTCCACAGCAGGAGGAGAAAGGCCTCCCACCCCTGTCCTTTTCACAGCAGGAGGAGAAAGGCCTACTACCCCTGGTCCTTTTCACAGCAGGAGGAGAAAGGCCTCCCACCCCTGGTCCTTTCCACAGCAGGAGGAGAAAGGCCTCCCACCCCTGTCCTTTTCACAGCAGGAGGAGAAAGGCCTCCCACCCCTGTCCTTTTCACAGCAGGAGGAGAAAGGCCTCCCACCCCTGGTCCTTTTCACAGCAGGAGGAGAAAGGCCTCCCACCTCTGTTTTTTTTTTCACAGCAGGAGGAGAAAGGCCTCCCACCCCTGTCCTTTTCACAGTAGGAGGAGAAAGGCCTCCCCCACATGGTCCTTTTCACAGCAGGAGGAGAAAGGCCTACTACCCCTGGTCCTTTTCACAGCAGGAGGAGAAAGGCCTCCCACCCCTGGTCCTTTTCACAGCAGGAGGAGAAAGGCCTACTACCCATGGTCTTTTTCACAGCAGGAGGAGAAAGGCCTCCCAACCCTGGTCTTTTTCACAGCAGGAGGAGAAAGGCCTCTTCCATCCCTGGTCCTTTTGACAGGGAGAGATCCGTGCCAGAGGAAGAATTAGCCGACGAGGAAATGTGTAGATGTGAAGTATTTGAAACAGGAATGTGATTGCAGAACCAGAGATGAAGGCGAAGTTTGTGTTCGATTCTGTCAAAGACGGGCAGCCATCGCAGACAGTACAGAAGTGTTGTTACCGGTTGAAAGGCAGAGAATGTGAGAACCAGACAAGTCGCATCGTTTTGGATTCTGTGGAGCCTATTGAGAAGCTACTTCGGACGGTCGGCAAGAAAGGGGCTACACTTATTTCTTTGATTAAGGAAAAGGCACAAAGGAAAATCGTTGTAACTCTACGAGCGAAGACGAAGAAACAGCAGAACTCATTTCGAGAAGCTGAGGGTAGGAGATCTACTGTGTTTGAGATGTGTTATAAAGAGAGGCTTAGATACAGAATGACGCCACGACTGTGAACAGAAGAGGGGCAGGATACAGGTCTATCGTTTCTTTTCACAGTCTGGAAGAGAAGGATAATGGAGTAATTACTTTGAGCACGTCACCAGCATTGCTTCAATCTCGTCATCGTTTAGTCACAGCTTTGTTGTGGGTCAGATTTTAAGATCGGAAATGTCATCCTTTGCCTCACGACATCAGCCCATCAACTTCAGCAAGAGAGGTCGGGTCGACCGATGAAGCCATGTGTTGTCAGCAAAGCTTTCATATGATAACCAGCCGCCGTGGCGAAGTGGTTAGCGTCGCGGACTCCCGGCTGGGAGGTCGTGGGTTCGATTCCCATCAGAGTCATGTGGGATTTTTCTGCCTCGACCGGCTCCTACCCAGAGTTGAGTTTGCTACAGGCTCAGTTGGGAAGACTGGGACCACACAGTCGAGTTTCATCCACTTAATGGACGCATCTCTGAGAGTGTTGCTCAAATTTCCTGACCAACACTGCAGGTGTCTGTATCTCTCGGGCCTGGTTGACGCCGGGATATGTTATGAAAGGAAGCGTAGAGTACAGCCCTGTCATGCAGTCTCAGAACGGAATGGAAATCCGTAGCATCATCTTCATCATCTTCATTCATTCAGCATAAAAAAAGTTCTCAGATTCTGTGGCCGTTCATGCCCTGCTTTCATGGTGACCTCAGTTTCGATGTCCTCTCCGTGTCCTTGGCCTTGGTTTTGTTCCGTCGGGGTCACCAGTATCGGCGAGTCCATGGGGGCTGTCGTTGGACGGACGTGGAGGCGTCCTCCGGAGGGAGAGCTCACTCACGCCAGCTCCGCTTCTAAGCAATTATTGTCGTCAGAAGGGGGCTTAGTAGGTGGTGTCCTGCACATGTTGGATCAGAACAGGCGCCACTGAACACCACCGAAGTGACTCGGCAACAGTGCAATGCCTCCTCCGGTGGGTTACCTCTTGACGACTTGACATTGACTGCTTCTTGTGGATTGCCAGTGCCAGGGACTGACCGGGCTGAGGATGTGGACGGGGTGTCGGAATGAGCGGCGTGGGTGCACTGCCACTGAGGTGGCACAGAAGATGGGACAGAAAAAAGCTTTCATATGATAGTGCTTCACTGCTAATAGCATCGGACACAGGTGAAGCATACAGTACTGAAATAACAGGTCTTAGCACGGAACCCTGAGGAACACCATTTGGCGGGCAGAAGGCACGGACTACCTGCCATTGAGGCCAACAGTCTGGGTGCTGTCAGTTAAGAAAAGAGCTAGACCAGTAAAGGGCAAGGTCGGGAATACAGAGACAATACTGAGGCCTTGAATCCAAGGATCTATAGCCTCACAGACCAGCCACTCAGGGATCCATAGCCTCACAGACCAGCCACTCAGGGATCTATAGCCTCACAGACCAGCCACTCAGGGATCTATAGCCTCACAGACCAGCCACTCAGGGATCCATAGCCTCACAGACCAGCCACTCAGGTATCTATAGCCTCACAGACCAGCCACTCAGGGATCTATAGCCTCACAGACCAGCCACTCAGGGATCCATAGCCTCACAGACCAGCCACTCAGGGATCTATAGCCTCACAGACCAGCCACTCAGGGATCCATAGCCTCACAGACCAGCCACTCAGGGATCCATAGCCTCACAGACCAGCCACTCAGGGATCTATAGCCTCACAGACCAGCCACTCAGGGATCTATAGCCTCACAGACCAGCCACTATGAGGTTTATCGATTCAAGAATGGATAGAGGACTGTCATCAAGCCAGGAAGGACAATCGTTTACAACTTCACAACTTAAAGTCAAACTGGAAACCATTCATAATTATTTCTAAATATTGTTGAAATGTACTATTCAGCATCATTCCATGATAACATAATTCATCATCATTCCATCATAACTAATAATTCAGCATCTTTCCATCATAACTAATAATTCAGCATCACTCTATCATAACTAATAATTCATCATCAATTATCATAACTAATAATTCAGCATCATTCCATTATAACTAATAATTCATCATCAATTATCATAACTAATAATTCAGCATCATTCCATCATAACTAATGATTCAGCATCATTCCATTATAACTAATAATTCATCATCAATTATCATAACTAATAATTCAGCATCATGCCATCATAACTAAAGATTCAGCATCATTCCATCATAATCAATAATTCAGCATCATTCCATCATAATCAATAATTCAGCATCATTCCATCATAATCAATAATTCAGCATCATTCCATCATAACTAATAATTCAGCATCATTCCATCATAACTAATAATTCAGCATCACTCTATCATAACTAATAATTCATCATCAATTATCATAACTAATAATTCAGCATCATTCCATTATAACTAATAATTCATCATCAATTATCATAACTAATAATTCAGCATCA
>CM065727.1:12894219-12896719 GCA_033310375.1 Conus canariensis
TCTCTCTTGTCCTGAACTACAAGTTGTTGTTCGACAGCAATCAATCCCACCTAAGTATTACGAAGACCTTGCCTCTTCAAACTGATCATGTTAATGTCATCATCGAATGAAAACACTATCAGATAGTTGGCTTTGTATTTGTATAAAGCGTTTAGAATGCGAAATGATGAGTTAAGATAGTAAATATGTGTTGGTCTGGTTAAATGGGTTAAACTGTGCGGTTTGATATGTATTTACCCCCCTGTTAAGGGGCTATGGCCTTTACCAATAAATCTCTCTCTCTCTCTCTCTCTCTCTCTCTCTGTCTCTCTCTTTCTCTCTCTCTCTCTCTTTCTCTCTCTCCCTCTCTCTCCTCTCTCTCTCTCTCTCTCTCTTCTCTCTCTCTCTCTCTCTCTCTCTCTTCTCTCTCTCTGTTTTAGCTAGATACCCAATGCCCGACCGATGTGATGGATTAATTGTAGATCGGCCATCAGCTCATTCCTGTCCAGGCGGCCTTCGTCATATTTTTTTCTTTATTTTGTGTTAATTTCATGTGGTCACTTATTGATCATTCAGCTCGAATTCCTGTGTAGTGTGGCGGCACGGTATTTTTGCAGAGGTGGTGTGCCGCCTATGGATTTGTCATGTTTGTCATGAAATGCGCACATGTTTGGGAAATAGGTCAGCGGCTACAGCATCAAACGTCAGATGAGATGGTTAACTACGATTGTAGACCAGCTGAATGTATCACAGGTCAACTGTTCAACTTGCTTATGTAATTATACTTGCTGAATAACTAATGATGCATTCTCTGTCTCTGTCTCTGTCTCTGTCTCTGTCTCTCTCTCTCTCTCTCTCTCTCTCTCTCTCTCTCTGTGTGTGTGTGTGTGTGTGTGTGTGTGTGTGTGTGTGTGTGTGTGTGTATGTGTGTGTATGTATGTATGTATATGTGTGTGTGTGTGTGTGTGTGTGTGTGTGTGTGTGTGTGTGTGTGTGTGTGTTGGTGGTAATGGTGGTGGTGGTGGTAGTCGTTGTCGTCGTCGTCGTCGTCGTCGTCGTGTGTGTGTGTGTGTGTGTGTGTGTGTGTTGTGTGTGTGTGTGTGTGTGTGTGTGTGTGTGTGTGGTCATAAACGCCTTTGTTTCGATGGCGCTGTCAGTATCATTTATCTCATGCAAAACGCAAATGTTGACAGCTGGCGATTTGAAAACGTGTTGCCCATAAAGCGACAAGCCGTATGTGTCATCAGGATTCTGTCCCATGCTTTGTGTGGCAGGCTTGAAATATGACATCACTTCGGAAACACTCGTTGGCATGGGTGTTTGTTTGCTTTTTTTTTTTTTTTTTTTTTTTTTTGGGGGGGGGGGGGGGGGAGGCATGGGGCATGGGCGGTTAAGGTCATCAAAGCTACACTTCAAAGAAAAAAGTTTCCTTCTTTGGTCTTTCATGCCCTGCTCTCGTGGTGTGTCCTTTTTCCTCTCCACGGCCCTCTCCGTGGTGACCTCAGGTCAAGGTCGCTGGTCTCAACACGCTCAGGGGGACTGTCATTGGATGGATTCCTCGCCGCGTTTGACCTCCGTGGTGACCTCAGGTCTAGGTCGTTGGTCCCAACACGCTCTGGGAGACGGAGACTGTCATTGGATGGATTCCTCTCCAAGGCCATGTCCGTGCTGACCTCAGGTCAAGGTCGCTGGTCTCAACACGCTCAGGGGGACTGTCATTGGATGGATTCCTCTCCAAGGCCATGTCCGTGCTGACTTCAGGTCAAGGTCGCTGGTCTCAACACGCTCAGGGGGGCTGTCACTGGATGGATTCCTCTCCAAGGCCATGTCCGTGGTGACCTCAGGTCAAGGTCGCTGGTCCCAACACGCTCAGGGGGACTGTCATTGGATGGATTCCTCTCCACGTTTGACCTCCGTGGTGACCTCAGGTCAAGGTCGCTGGTCTCAACACGCTCAGGGGGACTGTCACTGGATGGATTCCTCTCCAAGGCCATGTCCGTGGTGACCTCAGGTCAAGGTCGCTGGTCCCAACACGCTCAGGGGGACTGTCATTGGATGGATTCCTCTCTACGGTCATGTCCGTGGTGACCTCAGGTCAAGGTCGCTGGTCTCAACACGCTCATGGGGGCTGCCATTGGATGGACGTAGCAGTGGCGCCCTCTGAACAATGACTGTCACTAGATGCTGGTACTCCGCGACCAAATAAATATGGTGGTCAGTATGGGGAGAGGTCATCCGTCTATTGAATTAGAACAGTGTGCAGTTGTACTGTGGCTGTGTGCAGTTGTACCGTGGCTGTGGGCAGTTGTACTGTGACAGTGTGCGTTTGTACTGTGACAATGTGCATTGTACCATGTCAGTGTGCAGTTGTACCATCACAGTGTGCAGTTGTAACATGACAGTGTGCAGTTGTAACATGACAGTGTGCAGTTGTACTGTGACAGTGTGCAGTTGTACCATGACAGTGTGCAGGTGTACCATGACAGTGCGCAGGTGTACCATGACAGTGTGCAGTTGTAAC
>CM065727.1:12901719-12904219 GCA_033310375.1 Conus canariensis
GACAAGGACTCCCACAGGGTGGAAACGTTATGTCCCTGTCAGGGCCGGCCACAGAAGACAACGACACGGTTGTCTTTCTTTGACAACGCCGCATTGACCTTGGTGGGTTAGGCGGTTCATTTTAAGTCTCAGCCCTGCAAATTTCGGAGCGTGAATCAGCCACCGTAGCGTAGTGGATAGCGTTGCAGGCTCGCAGGCTTGATGTCGTGGGTTCGAGTCCATAAGGGAGTGGCTGGGGGGGGGGGGGGGGGGGTCGGATCTGGCCGCTTCCTGTCCAGAATTGAGAGTGGTGTTTCCTTGACCGACACTGCAAGTGTCTGTATCTCTCGGGCCCGGTTGACGACGGGAGATAAAAAAGGAAGCGTAGAATATAACACGGTCATTACAGACAGACCAGAATAGAATTCTATAGCGTCATTTACAGCATCCTCATTGTCACCGGTCGCCATAAATACAGTGATCAAATCCTGTGGCCCTTCATGCCCTGTTCTCGTGGTCATTTCAGTTTGGATTCTCTTTCCACTGCCATGCCACCATGATGTGTGTGTTGTGTGTGTGTGTGTGTGTGTGTGTGTGTGTGTGTGTGTGTGTATGTGTGTGTGTGTGTGTGTGTGTGTGTGTGTGTGTGTGTGGTGCGTGCGCGCGCGCGCGCGCGGGCGTGTGTGTGTGTTCTCCAAGTTCCCGGCATCAGAAAGTTAATAGAGACTGTTGTTAGATGAACGTGGTGGCACCCTCTCCACGCCGGCTCAGGGAGCACCATTTATTGTCGTTCGTTAGCAGGTGGAGTCCTGGGCATGTTGGATGTGGACAGGCATCACTACCCATCGCCCGAGTCACCGGCAACAGGCGGATGTGAACGCATCACTACCATCGCCCGAGTCACCGGCCAACAGGGCGGATGTGAACAGGCATCACTACCCATCGCCCGAGTCACCGGCCAACAGGGCGGATGTGAACAGGCATCACTACACATCGCCCGAGTCACCGGCCAACAGGGCGGATGTGAACAGGCATCACTACACATCGCCCGAGTCACCGGCCAACAGGGCGGATGTGAACAGGCATCACTAACATCGCCGAGTCACCGGCCAACAGGGCGGATGTGAACAGGCATCACTACCCATCGCCCGAGTCACCGGCCATCAGGGCGGATGTGAACAGGCATCACTACCATCGCCCGAGTCACCGGCCAACAGGGCGGATGTGAACAGGCATCACTACACATCGCCCGAGTCACCGGCCATCAGGGCGGATGTGAACAGGCATCACTACACAGTGCCTGAATCATCGGCCAACAGGGCGGAGCCTCCTCTGCTGGACCGTTTCATTGACACGATTGCTCCCAGTGGAATGCGGGGCTGGAGGCTGCGACTGGTCCATGCTCTGTGTGGCTGTGCTCTGGGATGAGCGGCGTGACTGAGTGAAGACGGTGCCACTGAGAAAGGAACGAAAGACAAAGCACGGGAGACAAAGAGAGAAGGAAAGAACAGGGTGTGTGGTGTGGAGTGGAGTGTCGCAGTTAGATCTGTATGCTTTTCTCACAACCACAGCTCACAGGGCGTGACGTTACACAGCAGAGAGCGCTTTCTGGTGTGATTGTTCATGTGTTTTCCTAAACGTCATTTTTCATCCAGACATAAATCGTCCGCTACTTTCACTATACCTAATCTCTAGAGTTTGGCAAGGCTCTGGTAGACTGATGTTTGTGCTCTCCACCCTCCATCCTACCCATCCATCCACACATACCCGCATTAGGACACTAAGGTCGGCTCACACCCTGTCGGTGTTTTCGGTGTTTTCTGTGGCCTGGGCTGAAGGGATAGCGCCTCGCTCTCCCGATCAAAGGATCTGGGGTTCAGTCCCATGTTCAGTCTGCTACAGACCTGTTTGTTTCACTTCTAAGTCGACACATGTGCGAACTCCGACCCCCTAACAGCCATTTGGATTAGACTTTAAAAAGCTAAGGAGAGCTCTTTTTTCTTGATGGGCGGAGACAGGAGATGGCAACCCGTTGACCGTGACTGCAAGCGCTGCTACGACAGAAGCTGTAGTTATTGGTGGCGGTGGTTGTTTTGTTTTGTTTTTACTTTTCAAAGATTGTTTGCAGATAGGGGTATGGCTGTGGTTAGGGTGAGGGTTAGATTAGAGTGTACAGAGTCTGGGTTAGGGTGAGGGTCGGATTTGGTGAAGGGTTTCGTCAAACATTTCGGAACTGGCGAGTTTTCTAGATTTCCTGTCAAAGTTCACCTCTCTGTTGGCCAGTACGTCCCTCTAGAAACAAACCAGAAGAGGTGGAAGAGGAGGAGGAGTAGAACAAACAACTCGCGGAAAATCCCACCCGAGGGGAGAGGGGGCATGAAATTTAAGACAGGAAAAAAAAATCTTTATATTCAGAAGACAGAAAACCAAACCAAAATCAGTAGCTGAACATTTACAGTTGTGTTAATACCTTCCGATTCTTCGTAGAAGAGTAGCACACTATGTCCCGGTGTGTGTGTGT
>CM065727.1:12909219-12916719 GCA_033310375.1 Conus canariensis
ATAAAGAAACAAAGTCGTATTTCAGAAACCTCCCATCCCCTTCCGTACCTACCCTGAGTTTTGGTGAATGGAGACTACTCTTCGTAAAAAGAACGAAAGGGAGGGGTGGGAAATTTGCTGAGAAATCTGAGTTTACCTGACTTCAAATGATCGTAAGCAATCAAAAACTGCGCATACACTGTCCTGGCAACAACAGATTTTTGTTGTTGTTTTGGGGTTGTTTTTTTTCCCCCTCTTTTTTTCGTCTTTTTCCGCTTAGGTGGAATGGTTTAGAATAGCCTTTCAGAGTTAGTTCCCTTGAACAGGAAGTCGCTGTTACGATGTCGAAGTAAAGCTTCCGGCTGGGGAGGTGGTGTTTGCACTGAGCTGGGCTTGTACCAGGTGGCGGCGAAGGTTTTTGTCTCTCTTGCAGGCGATGAGCGAAGGTTTTAGGGAAGATACGATTTTAGCTCTGGATCAGATTGTAAGAGTTTGAAATGGCGTTAAGAGGATGTTTTTGACAAGGATGTTTTGGGGGGTGTGGGGGGGTGTGGGGGGAAGGGGTAGATAACTGTCACAGGAATACGGTCTTTGTTATCTGCGCCAGGCTTAGACATGAAGGCTTCTGACCGGGAGACAAGAGTTTGCTCCAACAAGAGCCTCTTGAACAATGGCAAGTGGATAACCACGTGTCTTGAAGAAAAAGATGCCATATCCAGTGCTTTTGCCTCAAAGTCCTGGTCATCACTGCACAAGCGTCGGAGACGTAAGGAACTAAGAGACGGGGATGTTGTCTTTTGCAGCGCGTGGATGACTAGATGAATACAACAGGTAAGAATGAGAATCTGTGGGCTTGTAGAAAACAGAAGTTGACAGGTGTTGCGAGTCAGCTGAGATGGACAGTTGGATATCCAAGAATGAAACAGAGGTCTCCGAATCTCGTAGGTGAAGCGAAGAGCTGGGTGGAAATTTCAAATAAATGCTATGAACTGTAGAATGTCAGACTTTGAACTGGATCTAAATAAGATTTTTTTAAAGTCAACTTATAAACACACACACACACATACGCACGCACACGCACGCACGCACGCACGCACGCACGCACGCACGCACGCAACGCACCACACACACACACACACACCACACACACACCACCTAACACAAACGACACAATGAATGATAAAATAGTTTTTAAAATGGATGTAATGTGATTATATAACACAATTTTGCAAAGTTGAATATGTTAAGACGATACTAGGTAAATACAATAGATGTGTAAACACACATAAAAAAGCGTGCGCGCGCACGCACACACGCACACACACGCACGCACTCACGCACGCACGCACTCACACACACACACACACACACACATACACACACACACACACACACACACACACACACACACACATACACACACACACACACACACACACACACACACACACACACACACACACACACACACACACACACCATCAAACTATATAACAGAATGCAGCGTTTAGACGTATACTGAAGACATGGGGGGGAAAAAAGCAACGACTTGTTCAAAAATGGTACAGAATTGATATAGAAAAGAAAATAAGAACAACCTGCACCCTGTCCCACAACCATCTGCGGATCATTTTCAAGTAAATAGCACAAGTCTGCAACAGCAGAAACAAATGACTCCAAATCTCACTTCCTATAAACATTTATGAGATGCGGTTCACATCGGTGAATTTCAGTCCCGTGCAAAGAAACGCAGTTAAAACTATCCTCAATGCTTTAAAATCAGTTTGGTTGTTTTGTTGCGTTCTTTTATTTTGATGTGACTGCTGAGTACGTATTAATTTGAACATGGAAATTACAGTACAAGTAGAAAGTAGACCATTGCATTGAAACTTTCAAGTCAAGACCATGTAGTATAAATCCACATGTCTCTCTGTCTGTCTCTGTCTCTGTCTCTGTCTCTCTTTCTCTGTCTCTCTCTGTCTCTCTCTCTCTCTCTTTTTTTTTTTTTTTTTTAGTGATATATTTGCCTGAACCCGCTTTGTGTGTCTGACTATATTACATTTACCTCCCAACAACATCAACAGCAGCAATAACAACAACAACAACAACAACAACAACAACAACAACAACAAAAACAACTTCTCTTTTCACTCAAGATTTACTTCCTAACAAAGAAAGGACTTCTTTGTCTGACCATTTGTCTCTCTGTCTACACTGGATATACCTCCAAACAAAGTAAACACTTGTTTGTCTGGACCATTTGTATCTGTGTCTACGCTATACCTCCAGACAAAGTAAACACTTGTTTGTCTGACCATTTGTCTCTCTGTATACACTAGATATACCTCCAAACAAAGTAAACACTTGTTTGTCTGGACCATTTGTATGTGTCTACACTAGATATACCTCCAAACAAAGTAAACACTTGTTTGTCTGACCATTTGTATCTGTCTACACTATACCTCCAAACAAAGTAAACACTTGTTTGTCTAGACCATTATTTTGTATGTGTCTACACTAGATATACCTCCAAACAAAGTAAACACTTGTTTGTCTGACCATTTGTATCTGTCTACACTATACCTCCAAACAAAGTAAACACTTGTTTGTCTGACCATTTGTATCTGTCTACACTATACCTCCAAACAAAGTAAACACTTGTTTGTCTGACCATTTGTATCTGTGTCTACACTATACCTCCAAACAAAGTAAACACTTGTTTGTCTGACCATTTGTATCTGTCTACACTATACCTCCAAACAAAGTAAACACTTGTTTGTCTGACCATTTGTATCTGTGTCTGCACTATACCTCCAAACAAACTAAACACTTGTTTGTCTGACCATTTGCATCTGTGTCTACACTATACCTCCAAACAAACTAAACACTTGTTTGTCTGACCATTTGTATCTGTGTCTACACTATACCTCCAAACAAAGTAAACACTTGTTTGTCTGACCATTTGTATCTGTCTACACTATACCTCCAAACAAAGTAAACACTTGTTTGTCTGACCATTTGTATCTGTGTCTACACTATACCTCCAAACAAAGTAAACACTTGTTTGTCTGACCATTTGTATCTGTGTCTACACTATACCTCCAAACAAAGTAAACACTTGTTTGTCTGACCATTTGTATCTGTGTCTACACTATACCTCCAAACAAAGTAAACACTTGTTTGTCTGGACCATTTGTATGTGTCTACACTATACCTCCAAACAAAGTAAACACTTGTTTGTCTGACCATTTGTATCTGTGTCTACACTGGATTTACCTCCAAACAAAGTAAACACTTGTTTGTCTGACCATTCGTATCTGTCTACACTATACCTCCAAACAAAGCAAACACTTGTTTGTCTGACCATTTGTATCTGTGTCTACACTGGATTTACCTCCAAACAAAATAAACACTTGTTTGTCTGGACTATTCGTGTGTTTGTCAACATTAGCTTTATCTCCCAAGAAAGAAAGGCTTGTTCCCTCTCTCTCTCTCTCTCTCTCTCTCTCTCTCTCTCTCTCTCTCTTCTCTCTCTCTCTCTCTCTCTCTCTCTCTCTCTCTCTCTCTCTCTCTCTCTCTCTCCACTGCATTTAGCTCCCAAGAAAGAAAAGGTATATTTCTCTGGTACATTTCTGTCTCTGTCCACACTAGCTAACCCTCAAAGAACAAAGCTTCGTCTTCCGGGATATTTGTGTCTGTCTGTGTTAGGTTAACCACAGAACAAAGAAAAGACTTTTTTGCCGGGACATTTATGTCTGAGTCTGCCCTAGATTTACCAACCGCCATAGCAAAGATTTGTTTATCCGGACTGTTTGCGTGTCTGTCTATATTACATTTACCTTTCAACCAAAATTCTTTTCCTTTGCAGACTTGTTTTCCTGAAGAAAAGGGGTGGGAGAGGGCGGAGGGGGGGGGGGTGTCACCGTTTGAAGTGTGCCAGTGGCTCAATGGTAGTGGCTCAGTGGTAGTGGCTCAATGGTAGAGCGCCCGGACAACTGACAGAAGTTGCGGGTTCGAACCCAGCTGGTGCCGGGTGATATAACTAGACAATGTCGTAACTTGCCTCATAGCGTGTTCGTTCTGGTGGTGTCAGTATAGTGCAAGACAGGTGCTCAGTTCTCTCATCTCCCTGGTTTCGCTTCTGTTCCATGTTTGATCTTACAAAGACTTAGTCACGTCAGTCCCCTCCCCGTCTCCCCCTACCCCCCCCCCCCCCCCCCCTTGCACAGAGTGTAGCTATGTTGTGTGGATTGAGGGATGGATTGATGTCCACACTGTTCTGCACGGTGCTGTGTTGTGTGGATTGAGGGGTGGGTTGATGTCCACCACACTGTTCTGCACGGCGCTGTGTTGTGTGGATTGAGGGATGGATTGATGTCCACCACACTGTTCTGCACGGTGCTGTGTTGTGTGGATTGAGGGGTGGATTGATGTCCACACTGTTCTGTACGGTGCTGTGTTGTGTGGATTAAGGGGTGGATTGATGTCCACCACACTGTTCTGCACGGTGCTGTGTTGTGTGGATTGAGGGATAGATTGATGTCCACCACACTGTTCTGTACGGTGCTGTGTTGTGTGGATTGAGGGGTGGATTGATGTCCACACTGTTCTGTACGGTGCTGTGTTGTGTGGATTGAGGGAGGGATTGATGTCCACCACATTGTTCTGCACGGTGCTGTGTTGTGTGGATTGAGGGGTGGATTGATGTCCACACTGTTCTGTACGGTGCTGTGTTGTGTGGATTGAGGGAGGGATTGATGTCCACCACATTGTTCTGCACGGTGCTGTGTTGTGTGGATTGAGGGATGGATTGATGTCCACACTGTTCTGCACGGTGCTGTGTTGTGTGGACTGAGGGATGGATTGATGTCCACAGTGTTCTGCACGGTGCTGTGTTGTGTGGATTGAGGGATGGATTGATGTCCAGCACACTGTTCTGCATGGTGCTGTGTTGTGTGGATTGAGGGAGGGATTGATGTCCAGCACACTGTTCTGCACGGTGCTGTGTTGTGTGGACTGAGGGATGGATTGATGTCCACACTGTTCTGCACGGTGCTGTGTTGTGTGGATTGAGGGATGGATTGATATCCACCACACTGTTCTGCACGGTGCTGTGTTGTGTGGATTGAGGGATGGATTGATGTCCACACTGTTCTGTACGGTGCTGTGTTGTGTGGATTGAGGGGTGGATTGATGTCCACCACACTGCTCTGCACGGTGCTGTGTTGTGCGGTCTGAGGGCAGACAGACTGAGGGATAGGGTGGATGTCCACCACACTGCTCTGCACGGTGCTGTGTTGTGCGGTCTGAGGGCAGACAGACTGAGGGATAGGGTGGATGTCCACCACGCTGCTCTGCACGGTGCTGTGTTGTGCGGTCTGAGGGCAGACAGACTGAGGGATAGGGTGGATGTCCACCACGCTGCTCTGCACGGTGCTGTGTTGTGCGGTCTGAGGGCAGACAGACTGAGGGATAGGGTGGATGTCCACCACGCTGTTCGGCACGGTGCTGTGTTGTGCGGTCTGAGGGCAGACAGACTGAGGGATAGGGTGGATGTCCACCACGCTGTTCGGCACGGTGCTGTGTTGTGCGGTCTGAGGGCAGACAGACTGAGGGATAGGGTGGATGTCCACCACGCTGTTCGGCACGGTGCTGTGTTGTGCGGTCTGAGGGCAGACAGACTGAGGGATAGGGTGGATGTCCACCACGCTGTTCGGCACGGTGCTGTGTTGTGCGGTCTGAGGGCAGACAGACTGAGGGATAGGGTGGATGTCCACCACGCTGTTCGGCACGGTGCTGTGTTGTGCGGTCTGAGGGCAGACAGACTGAGGGATAGGGTGGATGTCCACCACGCTGTTCGGCACGGTGCTGTGTTGTGCGGTCTGAGGGCAGACAGACTGAGGGATAGGGTGGATGTCCACCACACTGTTCGGCACGTGCAGCCAGCGCAACAGCTGTGCTAGCGTGTCTGTCGGCAGATGACTGAGACATGAGCGAGGAAGTGTGAAGGAGGGGGGGGGGAGTAAATAAGAAAATAATAGAGAGGGAGGGAAATGGAGGGAGGGAGCGAGAGAGAGAGGAACACAGAGAGGGGGGGGGGGGAGAGAGAGGAACAGAGAGAGAGAGAGAGAAGAGAGAGAGAGAGAAGAGAGAGAGAGAGAAAGGACACAAACAGTATTAGGGAAATGAAGAAAAAGGCGGAAATGAGTGGAAGATGACGGAAGGGAAAGGAGGGGGCGCAGTTTGTATAAGGAGAGAAGAGAGGGAGTAGAATGAGGATAGGAAGATGTGGTGAGAGAGCGAGGGGGGGGGGGGAGAAGGAAGGGGGATGGGAGAGCGAGCCACAGAGAGACAGACAGACAGACAGAGGAGGGGAGAGACAGACAGACAGACAGATAGAGAGGGGGAGAGAGAGGGGACAGACAGGCAGGCGGACAGACAAACATACAGAGAGAGAGAGAGGAGAGAGAGAGAGAGAGAGAGAGAGAAGAGAATTGAATGGGGAGAAGGGAGACACTAGTATCTCTTGTACGCAAGAAGAGAAGAGAGAAGGAGAAGAAGGAAGACACAGAGAGAGAGAGAGAGAGAGAGAGAGAGAGAGAGAGAGAGAGAGAGAGAGAGAGAGAGATTAGCCCACGACGCCGCTAGCTAGCAACTCCAGGTATTGATCCACGCCACAGCCGCCCCTACGCGCTCAGCACGCGCGCACTCTTCAATCTATCCACATCCCCCCCCCCACACACACACACACACTTCCTCTCTCTCCGACCCCAGCCCCCAGCCCCTTCCCCCCCCCTCCCCCCCTCCACCTACCCACCTACCCCCACCCCACCTCGCCCTGGGCACCACGCTACCAACGCGCCGCTTTCGGAGAAGCGTTAGCTCGAGCTGCCTCCTCGGTTGTAGTCGGCAAGCTGTCGTCTTCAACCTCCGTCGTTCTGTCAGTCGTCGTCGTTGTCGTCGTCGTCGTCATCCTCCTCGTCGTCTTCGCCTCGTGGTGAGCTATGGCTGAGACGTGAAGCATCACAGTGTTGTTGGCAGTGTCGTGATTTAAGTCTTTACTTTCCCCCCCTGTTGGATGGTGCCGGCGATTTTCTTTCTCTCCGTGTGTATGTGTGCGTGCGTGCGTGCGTGTGTCGTGTAAGCAGGTTCAGGATATTCGTGTCGCGAGAAATTTTTCGGGGGGAAGCACGTGCGCTTCGGTAGCGGCTCGGGCCAAGACGATCGAGTTGTCTGCCTTCGCTTCATCGATTTGGTGTTCTTGGTGGGTACTTCATTTGCTTTGGGTCTTGTTCGGATGTTGCTATGTTTCTTATCTTTCTTTTTTTTTGTTCTAGGCTTTGCGACAGTGTGTTTAGGGAAGGGTGTAACAAGGAGGGGGGGGGGGCAGGGAGGGGGGCGAGGGAGATGGAGGAGATGGTGTAGTATACCGAGCGATTTGTGGAGAGTATGGTTCGGTGAGATACGGTGTTGTTGGTGATCGGCGAGAAAGAACAAGGATCAGAGAGAGAGAGAGAGGGG
>CM065727.1:12919219-12926719 GCA_033310375.1 Conus canariensis
TCCCTTAGTTTCTTGTACCTCATATGCTGAGTCGTTACTGGTGGACTGAGTGCTAGATTTTGGTTGGTTTGTGTGTTTTTCGTATGAACTGATAAACCAGGGTGCTGATTTGGAATATGACAAACAGACAGTCGTATAATTGTTACCCCTAAACGAAAAAAACAAACCAACTGTATCGTTCGGTGCCACCGGTAAACAACACCAACATAAGCAATGTGACATTTATTTGGGAATCCATTTTTTTTTCCACGGAAAGCGCCCAGGGATGGAACCCTTTAAACCACAGATAGCTTCATCCTCCGCGTATTGACCACACAGCACACAGCACACCCTGTGGTCTGAACATAATGGCCTTCACTTCTCCATGTTTGTAGGTGCTGACCGAACGAACGAGCGAGTGAGCGAGAGAGAGAGAGAGAGAGAGAGAGAGAGAGAGAGAGAGTGTTTGTGTAAGAGAGAGAGATGGGGGGGAGAGTTGAGAGAGAGGAGGAAAGAGAGGGGGAGAAAGAGAAAAGGAGAGGAGGAGAGAGGGGAGAAAGAGAGAGAGGAGGGGAGAAGAGAGAGAGAGGCAGGGAGGGGGGGGGCGGAGAAAGAGAGACAGACCGACAGACAGACAAATGGACAGACAGACAGACAGACAGACAGTCAAAAAGACAAAGACAGACGAATAGACAGACGGACAGACAAATGGACAGACAGACAGACAGACAGACAGACAGACAGACAGACAGACAGACAGTCAAAAAGACAAAGACAGACGAATAGACAGACGGACAGACAAATGGACAGACGGAGAGATAGACAGACAGACAGAGAGACAGGCAGACACAGACTAGCGGAGACAGACAGACAGACAGAGATGTTGAGGAGCTCTCTCCCACCGTAATCTCCCCTCCACCTCCCTTAACTCCTACCACCTCCCTTATCCCCTCCCCCCCCCCCCCCTGCCTCGCTTCCCCTCCCCTCCACTGTCCCTTATTGCCCTTTTAATAAGCAGCAGAACAGGCGAGGCAGCAAGATGAGGAGGACCATCACTTGCAGCCGGTCAGTGCCCCTGGCTCTGGGAGTCGGTGGGTGGGTCCCTTGTGAAACACGATGGTGCAGACATCAGGGGCCTCAGCCTGCCAAGTCTTTCTACGCCGACCCCCTTAGTATCAACGGCCAACGCTTGTGTTGTGTGGTGCGACAGGCGACACAGCTCAGGGTGTGTGTGTGTGTGTGTGTGTGTGTGTGTGTGTGTGTGTGTCTGTGTCTGTGTCTGTGTCTGTGTGTGTGTGAGGTTCTTCTTCTTCTTCTTCTTCTTCTTCTTCTTCTTCTTCTTCTTCTTCTTCTTCTCTTCCTTGTCGACTTTTTCTTCTTCTGGCCCTCCTCCTCCTCCTCTCCTCTTCCCTTCTCCTTCTCTTCCTCCCCTCCCCTTCTCCTTCCTCCTCTCTCCTCCTCCTCCTCTTCTCCTCTTCCTCCTCCTCCTCCTCTTCCTCCTCCTCCTCCTCCTCTCCTCCTCTCCTCTTCCTCCTCCTCTTCTCCTCCTCTTCCTCCTCCTCCTCTTTTCCTCCTCCTCTTCCTCCTTCCTCCTCCTCCTCCTCCTCCTCTTCCTCCTCCTCTCTCCTCCTCCTCCTCCTCCTCTTCTCCTCCTCCTCCTCTTCCTCCTCCTCCCCCTCTCCTCCTCCTCCTCCTCCTCCTCCTCCTCTCTCCTCCTCCTCCTCCTCCTCTCTCCTCTTCCTCCTCCTCTTCCTCCTCCTCCTCCTCTCCTCCTCTTCCTCCTCTTCCTCCTCCTCCTCCTCCTCCTCTTCCTCCTCTTCCTCCTCCTCTCTTCCTCTCTTCCTCCTCCTCTCCTCTCTCCTCCTCTTCCTCCTCCTCTTCCTCCTCCTCTCTCTCCTCCTCCTCTTCCTCCTCTCCTCCTCTTCCTCCTCCTCTTCCTCCTCCCCCTCCTCCTCCCCTCTCCTCCTCCTCCTCCTCCTCTTCCTCTTCTTCTTCTTCTTCTTCTTCTTCTTCTTCTTCTTCTTCTTCTTCCTGCTGCTGCTTCTCTTTCTTCTCCTCCATCCTCCTCTACTCACTCTGCTCTTCCTCGATCATCGGTAAGAGTTCCGAGGTTCACTTGTAAGGTTTGTGTGTAGTAGACCGTTTTGTTTGCCACCAAGGAGGTAGCCATAGTCCGTCTTCGTTGATAACGTCTGCAGTAGACGACAGGACGGTGTGCATGTGTTGTATTTGTAGCGTAGGAGGAGGGGGGGGGGGGGTGTAAATATTTGATGGATCCCACGGGCACACGATCACCTATTCTGCTAGGAAGGGTGGATTGAGACAGGATATAAGCGCATTTGGTGAATGCGTGCGTTCGCACACATAGGGCGCGGGAATTAAAGCCACAGTGGAGGAGCTCGGAGCAGGGGCTAGGGCCTACTCAAATGTTGACTTGGAAGAGAAAGAATCTCCACTGATCCGGTGTAACCGAGGATGGAACCGTGCTCCCTGGCCTGGGATCAACAGACGAAGTTTTAATCCGTTAGGCCAACCAGCCTCCCACCCCTCCCCCCCACCCCCCACCCCCACCCCCACCCTCCTCACCCCAGTCATGTCACGAAGGTGAGACATACTTGTTCCTTCCTTCTTTTCCTAACAGTGGGTTTAGATTCATCGGAGCACCGTTGTTGTTATTATGATGAATACTTGTATAGCGCCTATTCTCAACAGACCAAGCTCTAAGCGCTTTACAATCCGCATTCTCGTTACACAACGGGCTGCCTACCTGGGTAGAGCCGACTGAAGAACTACCTGCTGGCGCTTCATTCAGTCGTTGCCCGTGTCATTCAGTCAGTATCGTTCGCTCCATTTTCTTACTTCTTTCATTCTTTCCATTTCTCACGCAGGGTGCATGCTAGGTGTAGCGTGTCATCCATACCAACGGCCAAACTGGCCTTCTCTACCGAAAGTTAGTGATGGGATTTGACGTGTGTGCAAGATGTTATGCGTGCGTTCACACACGGGACCTCGGTTTATAGTCTCATTCGAAGGACTGTATGGGAAACGGAGTCAGAACCAATGTTAGTTCCGAGGGAAAAATCTCCCTGTACCGAAACGGCCCGTTGGAGATTCGAACCCGCAACCCCAGGATCACCAAGATTACGAATCCGACGCTCTACCCACTGAGTAATTTTTTCCCGCGTATTTTCAACAACACACAACTCAGCTGACCAATCAGCAGGCAGCCCAGAGGATGGCTTGGATGACCTTGACCTTAACAGGCTTCGTCAGTTGCTGATGATAAACGGCATACCAAGAAACGGAATGAGTTGAATCATGCGCAGTCATTGGCCTCTGCTGACCAGCTGACTCAGCCAAATGTTATTTACTTTGTGGATGTTCTGGGAGAGGACGGAATTTCGGGCTGGAGTCAGGAAAGGAACACTGATGTTCAGGAAACTTACGTATACATTACTTATCCTTCATGTTACGTGTAGTCGCATACGTGCACGCATACACACATACAAATACATACATACATACATATGCACATATATGTATGCATGCATACATACATACATACAATACATACACACATACGTACGTACGTACGTACGTACGTACGTACGTGCGTGCGTGCGTGCGTCTATGCATTCATGCATACATATAAACATAAGCTAATTACATAGAGAGAGGGAAGAAGAAGGGATAAGAGAGAGAGAGAGAGAGAGAGAGAGAGAGAGAGAGAGAGAGAGAGACGGATAGATAGATAGATAGATAGATAGATAGATAGATAGATAGATAGATAGATAGATAGATAGATAGATAGATAGACAGACAGATAACTGCAGATTTAGAGAGACACACAGACAGACAAACGAATATTGTTCGAATAAGTTGTTGAACTGTTGGGCACCTGACTGAATAAATCCCCCATGTCCATATCCCTCAAGGGGCGAAAGAAGCTGACGAATCTGAACTGGGAAGTAAGAAAGAGGGTCTGTCTTTTAGTTCTCCTTTCAGGCTGTTTGAAGATTCTGCAATACAGAAAATCTCATGGCGTGCTGCGATTTCTGTGACATTTGGCTCCAGAATTTCACAGGGCATTCCACGGAGAGCTTGATCAGTGATGATGTACCTGACTTGATTTCTTTCCTTTTTTTTCTTCTTTCTTTTAAATATGAAGAAAAGATTTCATTTTGTTTTCCTGTCAGAGATGTGGCTTGTGATAAAATCTGTACATCTTAACGAGTTTTGCAGTTTTAGTGGTGGACCTTGTTTAGGATCGCTATTGTAATTTGAAGGGTGGACTTTGTTTAAGATTGGCATAGTAGTTTTATAGGTGGACATTGCTTTGGCCCTGGTATTGTAGTTTTATAGGTGGACATTGCTTTGGCCTTGGTATTGTAGTTTTATAGGTGGCCATTGCCTTGACCTTGGCATTGTAGTTTTATAGGTGGACACTGCTTTGGCCTTGGCATTGTAGTTTTATAGGTGGACATTACTTTGGCCTTGGCATTGTAGTTTTATAGGTGGACATTACTTTGGCCTTGGCATTGTAGTTTTATAGGTGGACATTGCTTTGGCCTTGGCATGGTAGTTTTATAGGTGGACATTGCTTTGGCCTTGGCATTGTAGTTTTATAGGTGGACATTACTTTGGCCTTGGTATTGTAGTTTTATAGGTGGACATTACTTTGGCCTTGGCATTGTAGTTTTATAGGTGGACATTACTTTGGCCTTGGTATTGTAGTTTTATAGGTGGACATTACTTTGGCCTTGGTATTGTAGTTTTATAGGTGGACATTACTTTGGCCTTGGTATTGTAGTTTTATAGGTGGACATTACTTTGGCCTTGGCATTGTAGTTTTATAGGTGGACATTACTTTGGCCTTGGTATTGTAGTTTTATTGGTGGACACTGCTTTGGCCTTGGTATTGTAGTTTTATTGGTGGACACTGCTTTGGCCTTGGCATTGTAGTTTTATAGGTGGACATTGCTTTGGCCTTGGTATTGTAGTTTTATGGTGGACACTGCTTTGGCCTTGGCATTGTAGTTTTATAGGTGGACATTGCCTTGGCCTTGGCATTGTAGTTTTATAGGTGGCCATTGCTTTGGCCTTGGTATTGTAGTTTTATTGGTGGACACTGCTTTGGCCTTGGTATTGTAGTTTTATTGGTGGACACTGCTTTGGCCTTGGTATTGTAGTTTTATTGGTGGACACTGCTTTGGCCTTGGTATTGTAGTTTTATTGGTGGACACTGCTTTGGCCTTGGTATTGTAGTTTTATTGGTGGACACTGCTTTGGCCTTGGTATTGTAGTTTTATTGGTGGACACTGCTTTGGCCTTGGTATTGTAGTTTTATTGGTGGACACTGCTTTGGCCTTGGTATTGTAGTTTTATTGGTGGACACTGCTTTGGCCTTGGCATTGTAGTTTTATAGGTGGACACTGCTTTGGCCTTGGCATTGTAGTTTTATTGGTGGACACTGCTTTGGCCTTGGTATTGTAGTTTTATTGGTGGACACTGCTTTGGCCTTGGTATTGTAGTTTTATTGGTGGACACTGCTTTGGCCTTGGTATTGTAGTTTTATTGGTGGACACTGCTTTGGCCTTGGCATTGTAGTTTTATTGGTGGACACTGCTTTGGCCTTGGTATTGTAGTTTTATAGGTGGACATTACTTTGGCCTTGGTATTGTAGTTTTATTGGTGGACACTGCTTTGGCCTTGGTATTGTAGTTTTATTGGTGGACACTGCTTTGGCCTTGGTATTGTAGTTTTATAGGTGGACATTACTTTGGCCTTGGTATTGTAGTTTTATTGGTGGACACTGCTTTGGCCTTGGTATTGTAGTTTATTGGTGGACACTGCTTTGGCCTTGGTATTGTAGTTTTATTGGTGGACACTGCTTTGGCCTTGGTATTGTAGTTTTATTGGTGGACACTGCTTTGGCCTTGGCATTGTAGTTTTATTGGTGGACACTGCTTTGGCCTTGGTATTGTAGTTTTATTGGTGGACACTGCTTTGGCCTTGGCATTGTAGTTTTATTGGTGGACACTGCTTTGGCCCTGGTATTGTAGTTTTATTGGTGGACATTACTTTGGCCTTGGCATTGTAGTTTTATAGATGGACATTGCTTTGGCCTTGGTATTGTAGTTTTATTGGTGGACACTGCTTTGGCCTTGGTATTGTAGTTTTATAGGTGGACATTACTTTGGCCTTGGTATTGTAGTTTTATAGGTGGACACTGCTTTGGCCTTGGTATTGTAGTTTTATAGGTGGACACTGCTTTGGCCTTGGTATTGTAGTTTTATTGGTGGACACTGCTTTGGCCTTAGTATTGTAGTTTTATAGGTGGACACTGCTTTGGCCTTGGTATTGTAGTTTTATAGGTGGACACTGCTTTGGCCTTGGTATTGTAGTTTTATTGGTGGACACTGCTTTGGCCTTGGTATTGTAGTTTTATTGGTGGACACTGCTTTGGCCTTGGTATTGTAGTTTTATTGGTGGACATTGCTTTGGCCTTGGTATTGTAGTTTTATTGGTGGACATTGCTTTGGCCTTGGTATTGTAGTTTTATTGGTGGACATTGCTTTGGCCTTGGTATTGTAGTTTTATTGGTGGACACTGCTTTGGCCTTGGCATTGTAGTTTTATTGGTGGACATGCTTTGGCCTTGGTATTGTAGTTTTATTGGTGGACACTGCTTTGGCCTTGGTATTGTAGTTTTATTGGTGGACACTGCTTTGGCCTTGGTATTGTAGTTTTATAGGTGGACATTGCTTTGGCCTTGGCATTGTAGTTTTATAGGTGGACATTGCTTTGGCCTTGGTATTGTAGTTTTATAGGTGGACATTGCTTTGGCCTTGGCATTGTAGTTTTATTGGTGGACACTGCTTTGGCCTTGGTATTGTAGTTTTATAGGTGGACATTGCTTTGGCCTTGGCATTGTAGTTTTATAGGTGGACATTGCTTTGGCCTTGGTATTGTAGTTTTATAGGTGGACATTGCTTTGGCCTTGGCATTGTAGTTTTATTGGTGGACACTGCTTTGGCCTTGGTATTGTAGTTTTATAGGTGGACATTGCTTTGGCCTTGGTATTGTAGTTTTATAGGTGGACATTGCTTTGGCCTTGGCATTGTAGTTTTATTGGTGGACACTGCTTTGGCCTTGGTATTGTAGTTTTATAGGTGGACATTGCTTTGGCCTTGGCATTGTAGTTTTATAGGTGGACATTGCTTTGGCCTTGGTATTGTAGTTTTATAGGTGGACATTGCTTTGGCCTTGGCATTGTAGTTTTATTGGTGGACACTGCTTTGGCCTTGGTATTGTAGTTTTATAGGTGGACATTGCTTTGGCCTTGGTATTGTAGTTTTATAGGTGGACATTGCTTTGGCCTTGGCATTGTAGTTTTATTGGTGGACACTGCTTTGGCCTTGGTATTGTAGTTTTATAGGTGGACATTGCCTTGGCCTTGGTATTGTAGTTTTATTGGTGGACTTTGTTTAGATTTGTATGTTACTTGAGGAGGTGGATTTTA
>CM065727.1:12939219-12966719 GCA_033310375.1 Conus canariensis
CACACACACACACACACATACACACACATACACACACACGCCCGCGCGCCACACACACACACACACACACACACACACACACACACACATACACACACACACGCGCGCGCGCATACACACACACACACACACACACACACACACACACACACACATATACACACACACACGCGCGCGCGCATAACACACACACACACACACACACACACACACACGCACACGCACGCACGCACGCACGCACGCACGCGCGCACACACATACACACACACGCACGCACGCACGCACGCACGCGCGCACACACATACACACACACGCGCGCGCGCGCGCGCATATTCATATACCAAAATTTCTGAAGGACGACCTTCAAGAAATGGAAAAGGGTATATGAAGGGGAGGAAATCTTTATTTGTAGATCACAGACTCAGCCAAAAACAAACCAAAAAAAAAATCCAGAAATAAGAGTGATAAAGGGGAGGGCGGGTGGCTAGCGGACAGGTCTTTGTTGAAAAGGGGAGGGCGGGTGGCTAGCGGACAGGTCTTTGTTGAAAGATTCCACGAGAGGCACGAGTAGAAGCAGCAGTAGTAGAACTAGTAGTAGTCGTCATCGTCGTCGTGGACGTTGTCGTAGTAGTAGTAGTAATAGCAGCAGCAGCAACAATGTAGGCTAGTGGAAGCAACGGCAGCAGTAGTAGCAGTGGCAGTGCAGCAGAAGCAACTGCTGCAGCAGCAGCAGCAGCACAAGTAGAAATCGTGGTAGTAGAAGTTCTTGTTGTTCTTGTTGTTACTTGTTGTTGTGGTAGTAAGTCGAGGTTGTAATACTATTATCATTGTCGTCGTCGTTGGAGTAGTAGTAGTAGTAGTAGTAGTAGTAGTAGTAGCAGCAGCAGCAGCAGTATACCAGTAGTGCAGCAGCAGTAGTGGTAATAGCGGCAGTAGCAGTAGCAGTAGCAGCAGCAGCTGCAGTGGTGGTAGTAGTGGTTTTGATGATAGTAATAGCAGTCACAGCAGCAGCAGCAGCGCCAGCAGCAGTAGTAGTATAGTAGTAGTAACAGTAGTAGTAGTAGTAGTTTGCTGTTGTTGTTGTTGCTGTTGCTGTCGTTGTAGTTGTATAGAAACTGTCGAATAATGAACACCGCTGTGTGGCTTACCTGCGACAGAGAGAGAGAGAGAGGCGGGGCGTGCTGGAAGCATTCTGGAAGCAGGCAACCCCTTCATGTTCATGCCAGCAACCCTTGGGATGATTGAGGGGGGGTCGTTGTACGGACGGATCAGTCCCACACACAGTCAGACCACACAGCTGTCTGTACTCCCACACTGCTGACGTACCCATGGCACCGCCGTGCTGCCTGCCTGCACTCTTCCCCTTCCAGACACCGCCGCACCCCGGGTGAAGGTCGTCCTTCTCTGCAGTGTTTATTCAGGGGGATGTTCGCCTTGGCTTCAGGATGTGTCCAAGGCTACATCAAAATGTTGTTATACTGTATCAGACCAACTGACAGAGGCTAGAACACCAAGGCTACATCAAATGTTATGCTGTATCAGACCAACTGACAGAGGCTAGAACACCAAGGTTACATCAAAATGTTGTTATGCTGTATCAGACCAACTGACAGAGGCTAGAACACCAAGGCTACATTAAAATGTTATGCTCTGCATAGTTATGCGGGGATTGTCTTCAGTCGTGACAAGCTCCTAGCATAACACATGTTACATTATCAGTCTCCAAAATTCCTCGAAGTCGGAGAGTGGCTGCCCACGTGGCGGGGTAATAAAAAAAAACAAAAAAAACGGTTACATACGTAATGTTCTCATCCCTAGTTGATGCATTTGTACCATAGTGTTGAAGTACTTCGGCTGTTCGGATGATCCCTGGAGTCTTTTAGCCAGGGTACGACAACAACAACAACAACAACATACAGGGGAATTTCACTAATAAGTCAGTATCAAAACGGCTGTGTGCATCAGATTGAAATGAAGTATATGTGATCTTCGGTACCTAGTCCAGGTCAGACTTGAACTTTCTGATCGTGAACACTCTGCAAATTAGAGTACTTAGCCTTAGCGTGGGCCGGAATAGCTCAGTGATCTTGGTGATCCTGGGGTTGCGGGTTCGAATCTCCATCGGGCCGTTTCGGTACAGGATGATTTTTCCCTCGGAGTTGACATTGGTTCTGACTCCATTTCCCATACAGTCCTTCAAATGAGACTGTAAACCGAGGCTCCGTGTGTGAACGCACGCATAACATCTTGCACACACGTGAAATCCCATCATCAACTTTCGGAAGAGATGGCCAGTTTGACCGTTGGTATGCATGGCACGTTACATATAGCATGCACCTTGCGTGAAAAATGGAAAGAAGGAAGGAAGGAAGAAAATGGAGTGGACGATATTGAACTGTATTGACTGGATGACACGGGAAACGACTGAATGAAGCGCCAGCTGGCAGCTGTTCAGTCGGCACTACCCAGGTAGGCAGCCCGTTGTGTGAACGAGTGTGGGTTGTAAAGCGCTTAGAGCTTGGTCTCTAGCCGAGGATAGGCGCTATATGAGTATTAATAATGATAATGATAATCATCATCATCATCATCATCAACATCATAATGATGATACTACTAATAATAACAATAGTAATGATAATAATGATAACAATGATAATGATGATAATGATAATGAATAGGTAGAGCTGAACCATTGGACAACGGCGTACGATATTGTTCATAGATCTGGACCTACGCTGCATAGTTTGCATTTTATGGACAGGTTTCAGGTCGTCTGCTTGTGCTACCGCCTCCGACTGTGCCTTCCCTGTCGCTGAATTGTGTCTCTGAGCCGTGGACTAGGCTGGGACCTTCAACCGCAGAAACAGCCCCAGTCTCTGTCTCTGTCTTTCTGTTTTTGTCTCTGTCTCTTTGTCTCTGTCTCTTTGTCTTCGTCTCTGTCTTTGTCTGTCTCTGTCTCTCTCTCTCTCTCTGTTTGTCTGTCTGTCTCTCTGTCTCTGTCTCTCACTCTCTCTTTATGTCTCTCTCTGTCTGACTCTCTGTCTCTCTGTCTCTGTCTGTGTCTGTTCTCTCTCTCTCTCTCTCTCTCTCTCTCTCTCTCGCTCTCTCTCTTGTCTCTGTCGTACGTTCTCTCAGTTCCTCCCAATCTCACCCTTTCCCCCCGGCTGATCTGTACTGTAGTGTTTGGCAGCGTGTGGAAAGGAAGAGAAAGGAGACTACAAGAGAAGGGTGGGTGTGGGGCGTGCAGTGAGAGATGTTATAGAGAAGGGTGGGTGTGGGGCGTGCAGTGAGAGATGTTATAGAGAAGGGTGGGTGTGGGGCGTGCAGTGAGAGATGTTATAGAGAAGGGTGGGTGTGGGGCGTGCAGTGAGAGATGTTATAGAGAAGGGTGGGTGTGGGGCGTGCAGTGAGAGATGTTATAGAGAAAGGTGGGTGTGGGGCGTGCAGTGAGAGATGTTATAGAGAAGGGTGGGTGTGGGGCGTGCAGTGAGAGATGTTATAGAGAAGGGTGGGTGTGGGGCGTGCAGTGAGAGATGTATAGAGAGGTGGGTGTGGGTGCAGTGAGAGAGTTATAGAAAGGGTGGGTGTGGGGCGTGCAGTGAGAGATGTTATAGAGAAGGGTGGGTGTGGGGCGTGCAGTGAGAGATGTTATAGAGAAGGGTGGGTGTGGGGCGTGCAGTGAGAGATGTTATAGAGAAGGGTGGGTGTGGGGCGTGCAATGAGAGATGTTATAGCCCAGGCGAGGCTGCGATAAAATGCTAGTCATATAATAAAAACATGAAATGTGTTGTGTGTGTGTGTGTGTGTGTGTGTGTGTGTGTGTGTGTGTGTGTGTGTGTGTGTGTGTATGTGTGTGACCTGAGAAGTTCAATTAATAGTGTACAGTATCTACTTACCGAAGTTCGGCAGTGAGCGATTCCAGACCATTCCAGACCATTCCAGACCATTCCAGAATCTTCCAGACTCTTCCATCCACCTACTTTCACAAGAGAACGATCGAAGAGACCGAAACAACGCCGCAGCCGGCGACCGCCATCATTGTAGCTCTGCCGTACACACTCACTGAGTGAATCCCCACAGTCACCAGAACGCCCTGTGGTCATCTGTGGATGAAATTGGCAAAGATGGAACAGACATCGGCGAACTCAGCGAACTTCGTAGCCCAGCTCTGTGAATGAAGCATCACGGGGAAGGTTAGAGACGTCGCCAGTAGCCAGACATATATATGTGAATGAAGGGGACAAAGATGACAAAGAGAGGTTATGGAAACAGCCCTATACAGTCTGTGGCTGAACTTCTTTCACACGTGCTGCATGGATGTCTACTTCTCACATATGCTTCATGAATGTCGGTTTTTTCACACTTGTTACGTGGATGTCTACTTTTGACACATGCTACATGAATGTGTACTGTTCACACATGCTACATGAATGTGTACTGTTCACGCATGCTACATGAATGTCTACTTTTGACACATGCTGCATGGATGTCTGCTGTTCACGCATGCTACATGAATGTCTACTTTTGACGCATGCTGCATGGATGTCTGCTGTTCACACATGCTACATGAATGTCTACTGTTCACACATGCTACATGAATGTCTACTGTTCACACATGCTACATGAATGTCTGCTGTTCACACATGCTACATGAATGTCTGCTGTTCACACATGCTACATGAATGTCTACTGTTCACACATGCTACATGAATGTCTGCTGTTCACACATGCTACATGAATGTCTGCTGTTCACACATGCTACATGAATGTCTACTGTTCACACATGCTACATGAATGTCTACTGTTCACACATGCTACATGAACGTCTACTTTTGACACATGCTGCATGGATGTCTACTGTTCACACATGCTACATGAATGTCTACTGTTCGCACATGCTACATGAATGTCTACTGTTCACACATGCTGCATGGATGTCTACTGTTCACACATGCTACATGAATGTCTACTGTTCGCACATACTACATGATTGTCTACTGTTCGCACATGCTACATGAATGTCTGCTGTTCACACATGCTACATGAATGTCTACTTTTGACACATGCTACATGAGTGTCTGCTGTTCACACATGCTACATGAATGTCTGCTGTTCACACATGCTACATGAATGTCTGCTGTTCACACATTCCACAAGAATGTCTGCTTTTGACACACACATGTCAGAAAAGAAATCTGTTCTAAACACCGGTGGACTCATTCTTCTCTGTCTTCTAGAGGCGCCATGATCAGTGACGCCCTGTGATTTTAAAATGTTTTCATCGGAATTCCCGTTCGTCTTCCATCACTTTAGAATTCCCCCATGTAGATTGATGTGATGATTATCTGTTCGCATCCACCCAGATTATATTCTCGCCATTCATCTATCTGTCTATTTTCAGAATTCACACACACACACACACACACACACACACACACACACACACACACACACACACACCACAGAGAGAGAGAGAGAGAGAGAGAGAGAGAGAGAGGGGGGATGATTTACACCCTATGAATCATATCCTGGCATTGTGTCTTAAGAAAGAAAACTAAAGAGCAAAATTATTTTGTGTGGCGAAGGAGAAGCAACGAGTGGTACGTGATGGGCCATGAAAATAGAAGCAGAGCTAAATTTACCCCGCGTATGACTAGACAGTGAATTCGCAAAGCAAGGTTACCCCACATCCCCCACCCCCATCCCCCTCCACCTCTTCCTTACCTCCATCTTCCCGCCTCGTTCCCCCTAGGAGACGTACTGCGCTATAGGTGGCGCTGTCGTCACTGGCTTTCAGTTGCCTGCAGTATTTTTAGCTCGTTTGGCAGGGGCGAAAGAATTCATCTGCAGTGCCGATCCTTCACCAAGCGCTCTTATCTCCCTTACGTACTTCTTCAACTTTGCCAATAATCGTTCGCCATCCGGTCTCACCCCACACTCCAACTTCCTCCCTGCTGGCACCCCCCCCCCTCTCTCTCTCTCTCTCTCTCTCTCTCTCTCTCTCTCTCTCTCTCTGCCTGTCTCAGTCTGTCCGTGTGTCTGTCTTTCTAGTGTCTGAATCATGATGAATTGTTACGAGTTTTATTTTATTCCATGTTATTTATTTCTGTCTTTGTGGTTGTAACTAAGTCAATCTGGCGAGTAGGTGGTGAGAGCTGACCTACTGAAAAGCGCACTAGCTGTCCGCTCTGTGGGCCCTGCTGCTGCTTGCTACAATGGATGCTGAAATGTATTTTCATGACATTGAGATGTTGTAATACCTTTTGCACAGCAGAAGAAAGAAATTCCTGGTGCTTATAGGCTAGGTGGAGAAAGGCTGGGATCTGCTTGTAGGTGGAATGTGCGATAATGAGACTGAAACTCTGGCAGTCTCAGATCAAGCCGGAACTCCCTTGGAATGCGGCTTGGTCTTACACTCGTCAGGATACAACTGTAGCTCGTGAATGGCACAGCCACGTCTGGCAGTCTTTGTCTTACAATGTCAGAATACAACTGTAGCTCGTGAATAGCACAGTCACGTCTGGCAATCTTTGTCTTACAATGTTAGAATACAACTGTAGCTCGTGAATGGCACAGTCACGTCTTGTAGTCTTTGTCTTACAATGTCAGAATACAACTGTAGGTCCTGGATGGCACAGTCACGTCTGGCAGTCTTTGTCTTACAATGTCAGGATCCAACTGTAGCTCGTAAATGGCACAGTCACGTCTGGCAGTCTTTGTCTTACAATGTCAGGATACAACTGTAGCTCGTGAATGGCACAGTCACGTCTGGCAGTCTTTGTCTTACAATGTCAGGATCCAACTGTTGCTCGTGAGTGCACAGTCACGTCTGGCAGTCTTTGTCTTACAATATCAGAATACAACTGTAGCTTGTGAATGGCACAGTCACGTCTGGCAGTCTTTGTCTTACAATGTCAGGATACAACTGTAGCTCGTGAATGGCACAGTCACGTCTGGCAGTCTTTGTCTTACAATGTCAGAATACAACTGTAGCTCGTGAATGGCACAGTCACGTCTGGCAGTCTTTGTCTTACAATGTCAGAATACAACTGTAGCTCGTGAATGGCACAGTCACGTCTGGCAGTCTTTGTCTTACAATGTCAGGATCCAACTGTAGCTCGTAAATGGCACAGTCACGTCTGGCAGTCTTTGTCTTACAATGTCAGGATACAACTGTAGCTCGTGAATGGCACTGTCACGTTTTGTAGTCTTTGTCTTACAATGTCAGGATACAACTGTAGCTCGTCAATGGCACAGTCACGTCTGGCAGTCTTTGTCTTACAATGTCAGGATCCAACTGTTCCTCTTGAATGGCACAGTCACGTCTGGCAGTCTTTGTCTTACAATGTCAGAATACAACTGTAGCTCGTAAATGGCACAGTCACGTCTGGCAGTCTTTGTCTTACAGTGTCATGATACAACTGTAGCTCGTGAATGGCGCGGTCACGTTTTGTAGTCTTTGTCTTACAATGTCAGAATACAACCGTAGCTCGTGAATGGCGCAGTCACGTCTGGCAGTCTTTGTCTTACAATATCAGGATCCAACTGTAGCTCGTGAATGGCGCAGTCACGTCTGGCAGTCTTTGTCTTACAATATCAGGATCTAACTGTAGGTCCTGGATGGCACAGTCACGTCTGGCAGTCTTTGTCTTACAATATCAGGATCCAATTGTTGCTCGTAAAAGGCACAGTCACGTCTGGCAGTCTTTGTCTTATACAATGTCAGGATCCAACTGTAGCTCGTGAATGGCGCAGTCACGTCTGGCAGTCTTTGTCTTACAATGGCAGGATCCAGCAGTAGCTCGTGAATGGCACAGTCACGTCTTGCAGTCTGGGGAAGAAAATATTCTCCTGGAGAGTGTAGCCTTGTTTGTGGACAGAGGTCGCTGTCTGAGGATACAGCCCGCTTGGCAGTGTCCCGACAAATGAAGGTGACCCCTTGAGGTCAATGAAGGTGACCCCTTGAGGTCAATGAAGGTGACCCCTTGAGGTCAATGAAGGTGACCCCTTGAGGTCAAAGCCTCGTCTTCCAGTCGTGGGACTAAATGTTCATTGTTGAGAGCGCAGCGTGATTTTTAGTTGAGGACAAAACATAACTTTTAAGAATGCAGCCTCGTCATACCATCTGAGAACAAAGCAACGTGACACCTTGATAAACAAAACAGAACAAGACAAACAAGCAAAACAAAACCAGCAGTGTGGTGTGATCTTGGGACGAAATGAACTCCTTTAAGGGAGAGCCTTGTTTTATGTTCTGAGTAAAATACAGTGTCTTGAGAACACCGCCATGTCTTGCAGCCATGAGACAGTTTGATGTAGCTCCTTGAAAGAGCATCCTAATCTTGGAGTCTCAGGACAAAACATGACTGTTTGAGAAAACAGCCTTGTTAGACAGTATGTGGATTACAGCGTCTTGTCTTGTAGTCTCAGGACAAAATATAACTCCATGAGAAAACAGCCCGTACGTGCATTATGTGGACCAGTATAACTCCATGAAAATACAGCCATGTCTTGCAGTTTGAGGACAAATCAATGTAAATCCATGATTAAAAAAAAAAAAAAAAAACAGCCGTGTCTTGCTATCTCGGGGATTAAACACAACTCCTTGAATAGCGAATCTTGTTTTGCATTCTGAGAACAAATCATGATTCCTTGAGAATCCAGTCTTGCCTTGCCGTTTGAGGACAAATTAATGTCAGTTTATGATAAGACGGTCTGCTATCATGTTGCCCGTTGAGAAGGGAGCCTTGTTTTGCGCTCTTGAGAACAAAATGTTATTCCTTGAGAACAGCCTTGTCTTGTCTTGCAATCTTGGGACAAAGTGACGTCATTTCTGGAAACTATGACCGTGTCTTTCCAGTCCAGGGGAAAATGGGCGACACTCCTTGAAAGTTCATCCTTTGTCTTGCTGTCTTGGAATAAATCGGTGTAATTCCCCGAGAGCACAGTGTTGTCTTGCAGTCTGGTGACAAAATGAAACAGCCTGGACAGCAGAGGTTTGTGTGGCATTCTGAGGACAAGTTGAACTGAAGAACAGAGCTTTGTCTTGGAGTCTGAGGACACAGCAGTGTAACTCTTTCAGTGCACGGCCTTGTCTCGGAGTCTGAGGACACAGCAGTGTAGCTCTTTCGATGTACGGCCTTGTCTCGGAGTCTGAGGACACAGCAGTGTAGCTCTTTCAATGTACGGCCTTGTCTTGGAGTCTGAGGACACAGCAGTGTAACTCTTTCAGTGCACGGCCTTGTCTCGGAGTCTGAGGACACAGCAGTGTAGCTCTTTCAGTGTGCGGCCTTGTCTTGGAGTCTGAGGACACAGCAGTGTAACTCTTTCAGTGTGCGGCCTTATCTTGGAGTCTGAGGACACAGCAGTGTAACTCTTTCAGTGTGCGGCCTTGTCTTGGAGTCTCCACACACATTGTAACGCTTGGCATTATCTCTATCTTTTCGATGTGGGCCGTTGTAAAATCAACAAAACACATCTGTAGTATGTCGGTCATCGTGAAATCAACAAAATACATCTGTAGTATGTCGGTCATCGTGAAATCAACAAAATATATCTGTAGTATGTCGGTCATCGTGAAATCAACAAAACACATCTGTAGTATGTCGGTCATCGTAAAATCAGCAAAATACATCTGTAGTATGTCGGTCATCGTGAAATCAACAAAATACATCTGTAGTATGTCGGTCATCGTGAAATCAACAAAATACATCTGTAGTATGTCGGTCATCGTAAAATCAACAAAATACATCTGTAGTATGTCAGTCATCGTGAAATTAACAAAATACATCTGCAGTATGTCGGTCATCGTGAAATTAACAAAACACATCTGTAGTATGTCGGTCATCGTAAAATCAACAAAATACATCTGTAGTATGTCGGTCATCGTGAAATTAACAAAGGAAATCTGTAGTATGTAGGTCATCGTGAAATTAACAAAGGAAATCTGTAGTATGTCGGTCATCGTGAAATCAACAAAACACATCTGTAGTATGTCGGTCATCGTGAAATCAACAAAATACATCTGTAGTCTGTCGGTCATCGTGAAATCAACAAAATACATATGTAGTCTGTCGGTCATCGTGAAATTAACAAAGGAAATCTGTAGTATGTCGGTCATCGTGAAATCAACAAAATACATCTGTAGTATGTCGGTCATCGTGAAATCAACAAAACACATCTGTAGTCTGTCGGTCATCGTGAAATCAACAAAATACATCTGTAGTCTGTCGGTCATCGTGAAATCAACAAAATACATCTGTAGTATGTCGGTCGTCGTGAAATCAACAAAAGACATCTGCAGTTTTGTGGACTTTGATGTCCTGCTTCCGTGTTTTTATTCAGTGAAAACTTTGTGACAATCGTGCTGAAAGGATTCCGGATCCGCTTTTTAAAAAATCCCGATCCGTTGGACAGATCGGCACCAGAATGTAACGCTTTGGTCCTTTGGCCACATTCCGTGTGCCCACCATGTTCACATTCCGTGTGCCCACCATGGCCACATTCCATGTGCCCACCATGGCCGCATTCCGTGTGCCCACCATGGCCGCATTCCGTGTGCCCACCATGGCCACATTCCGTGTGCCCACCATGGCCGCATTCCGTGTGCCCACCATGGCCACATTCCCGGTGCCCACCATGGCCACATTCCATGTGCCCACCATGGCTACATTCGGGGTGCCCACCATGGCCACATTCCATGTGCCCACCATGGCCACATTCCTGTGCCCACCATGGCCACATTCCGTGTGCCCACCATGGCCACATTCCGTGTGCCCACCAAGTTCCGTTCAAATTGGCGGGGTAGTGTTTGTAAACTTGCCGAAAGACAAACACACAAACAAAAAAGACGCGGTTCAAGACTGCTCTCACTGGCGGAATCTCCTGCCAGTAAATCCGTTGATCATGTATCGCACCAGCGACCGAATATTCGGTTCCAGATGAAAAAGCATCGACCAGACAAACAAACAAACAAGCAAACAAACACGCGCACACCACCGTATGGGGAAAAAAAAAAAAGGCACGCCATGCTGTAGCATCAGTTTTACGTCATATCCTGTTGACGTCACAGGGCGTGGCGGGGCAGGCAGGGACGAGCACTCTCTCTGCGGCGGCTGCTTTCATTTCGTGCCGTTTTTTCCGCCGCAGAGCAGGCTGGTCTGCCCCTTCCGCTGACGTTACGTGGAGGAAGAGTGAGGATGGTGGGAGGAAGAAGAGGGGTGGATGGGTCGGAGGGATGAGGGGGGGGGGGGGCAAGAGACCACCCTCCTCCCCTCGCATTTCCATACACACACGCACTCGCACGCACGCACACACACACATGCATGCACGCGCGCGAGCGAGCACGCACGCACGCACACACACACACACACACACACACACACACACACACACACACACACACACACACACACACACCCCCTTCTTACCACACCTCCATACACTTTCGGAAATTAGGGATAAAGGAGGAAATGAGGGGGGGGGGGGGGGGGGGTAGGGTGGAGGGGGTGACGTTGCCATGTATTTTTTGCGCAGACTTCATTACTTTTACGTCCCTTCATTTCTTTGGTCTTCGCTTTTACATTCCATCATTTGCATGGCACGTTTTTTTATGCATAAGAAGAAATGTTTTCAAGTGCATTAGCTGCGAACAAAAATGACTAGGGAAAATGAACAAAATATAAACAAAGAAATCAAAGCCAAAATAGCGCAAGGAGAACCAGGCATTTCTAGAAAGCAAATCAAAAAGAAACCCACCAGATCTGAACACCGAAAAGAGACATTTAATAACGGTAATGGATGCTTATGTAAGCATGCGATACACGAAACCTGCTCAGGCGCTATATGAACACAAAGACACATGGACAATATACGGCCTGTTCTACCTAATACATTACATCAGTGTAACATATAAAAACACCAGAATGCGCCTAGCAAAACACAATATTAAAAAAACCCAAACCAAAACAAACCGCTGCTTTCACAGTTTATATATATATATATATATATATATATATATAATACACTAATAAATTCCAAGGATAAATACCGCACCATTCCAGCAACTTACAGAGCAGCTTGGTGTTGCAATGACTGCAAGAAATATCTCCCCGTATTTCTTCAATCTAAGACATAAGAGCAAGCTTTGTTTATAATTGAATATATATATATATATATATATGTATATATATATATATATGTATATATATATATGTATATATATGTATATATATATATATATATATATATATATCCACATATATAAACATGTATGTGTGCAACTTACATAATCGATCATATTGCACCTGTGGAAAAGTACATACTGTTTAGGTGGAAGTGCCACAAAACCTTTTTTTTTTTTTTAATTATTATTAATCTAAACGTCGAAGGGGAAGCGCCTACCTCTAGAAAACAAGCAATAACGAAGCAAACCAAATTATCTTAATACCGAAGCAGAAGCAGACATTTTAAAGAGGAAAGAAAAAGTACACGCTGAAAATGGACCAACCAAACCGAAATGCCGGAAAAGAAACATTGATTGCCAACAAAAACAAGTCAAAAGCAAACACATCAAACCAAAACACCAAAAGGGAAACAAAGTCCGGTGAAACAAAAACAAAGTGAACAAAGACAGCAATCATGAAAAGGGACACGAACCATGCGCACTTGTACTATTCCCTGCGCCACTGGGAACTGCGTTCGCTCCCTCCTCACGTCTTGTTAAAGTATTTCCTTGTCAGTTAAAAGCATAGAATGTGTATAACGGACTCTGTACAGTCTGAGGTTGAGGTATGTCAATCTGTCGTGCTTATTGGCATCCTGTGAGTCCATGAGGAGTCAAAGGTGCCGTAGCGTTTTGTTGTAAGTGGTTGTCTCGCTTGCGAACGAGTGTACCGTCTGTTCTCTAAAGGTTCGCCTGGATTGCACCTATAATCTTCCACATTCAGTCACTTTGTAGGAGTTTCTCCTATCAACAGTTCTGTGAGAATTAATAGAGATCTGTTTGTGTTTTTGTGTGGAAGCGTTTTCACTCGTGCGTACTGGCGTTTACATATATATGCATACATACATGCACATACGCTAGCACGAGTACACACAGACAGACGCATCTACATACTCACAAACAAGTACGCATATGCATAAGTAGCAAGCACACACACACACACACGCAAACGCGCACGCACACACACGCAAACGCGCACGCACGCACTTAAACACACGCAAGAAAGTGTATAAACACACACTCGTGTGCTCATACACCCGCATACATTCACGCAAAGACGCAAATGTGTGCACACATATAAGCACAAACACATGTGCGCGCGGTAGTATGTGTGTGTGTGTGTGTGTGTGTGTGTGTGTGTGTGTGTGTGTGTGTGTGTGTGTGTGTGTGTGTGTGTGTGTGTGAGACAGAAAAGAGAGAGAGAGAGAGAGAGGGGGGGGGGGATTCGTATGAATCGATTTAAACGTCCAAAAGCGCGGGTTTTCCTGGGCAACAACGCTGTTCACCGGTTTTGTCTGTTGTGAAACGGCTGAGCTGATTTCTGCACACAGGTCGGGTGTGATCCCGGAGAGGAAATGATGCGTTTCCTCCGCCTTATGTCCTGGCTTGTACAATGCTTTTCTTTGGTTCTTTCTTTCTTTTTTTTTTCTTTTTCTTTTTTTTTTTCCTTTTTTTTTTTTTTTTTTTTTTTTTTGTTCATTCCTTTCTTAAATTTGCTCTTTCCAGTTTTTTTTTTTTTTTCGTTTCGTTGTTTTTCTTTCCTTCCTTCAACGTACTTTTCCTGTCCTTTTCTTTCTCTCATTTGTTTTCATGTGGTTTTTTTTTTCTCCATTTATTCATTTTCTTTCTTCTAACTCTTCTGGGGTTTGTTTTTTTTTTTCTTTCCTTCCGCCCGCCTTTATTTTTACCTTTATTTATTTGCACTGCTTCTGTGTTTTCTTTCCGTTTCTTTCTTTCTTTCTTTCTTCCTTCCTTTTGTATTTTTCTTTGGTCGTTTCTTTTGTTGTTTGTACTTTCTGTCTCTGGTCTTTTCTTTTCTTTTTTTTTTCTTTGTTTCTTTCTTTCCTTTCTTTGTTTCTTTCTGTCTTTCCTTCCTTTTTTTTTCTCTCTCTCTCTGTTTCATAATGATCCGGCTTGTGTGGCTAAAATGACTGTTGACGTTGAACCACACACTGCGTTCTAAGGATCCATCAGGGAAAAAAGTGTACCGTGGTGTTGTGTTTGGCAACTGTGCTCGATGAATTCACTTCTCCATGTTTACACAGAGAGGAGAGGAGAGAGAGAGAGAGAGAGAGAGAGGAGGAGGAGGAGAGAGAGAGAGAAGAGGAGTGAACGTGATGAGAGAGAGAGGGGGGGGAGGGAAAGAGGAAGGTGAGAGGAAGGGAGAGAGTGAGGCGTGGATGAGAAGAGAGAGAGAGAGGGGGGGGGGAGGGGAAAGAGAGAGAGAAAGGGAGAGAGTGAGGCGTGGATGAGAAAGGAGGAGAGAAGAGAGGGGGGGAGAGGGAGGAATAGAGAAAAGGAGAGAAGGGAGAGAGTGAGAGGTGAGTGGAGAAAGAGAGAGAGAGAGAGGGGGAGGGAGGAAAGAGGAGAGAATGGGAGAGAGGAGGCGTGGATGAGAGGAGAGAGAGAGGGGGGAGGGAGGAATAGAAGAGAAAGGAGAGAGTGAGGCGTGGATGAGAGAGAGAGAGGGGGGGAGGGAGGAATAGGAGAGAAGAGAGAGAGAGAGAGAGAGAGTGGGCGGGATGAGAAAGAGAGAGAGAGAGGGGGGGAGGGAGGAATAGAGAGAGAGAAAGGGAGAGAGTGAGGCGTGGATGAGAAAGAGAGAGAGAGAGGGGGGGAGGGAGGAATAGAGAGAGAGAAAGGGAGAGAGTGAGGCGTGGATGAGAAAGAGAGAGAGAGGGGGGGAGGGAGGAATAGAGAGAGAGAAAGGGAGAGAGTGAGGCGTGGATGAGAGAGAGAGAGAGGGGGGAGGGAGGAATAGAGAGAGAGAAAGGGAGAGAGAGTGAGGCGTGGATGAGAAGAGAGAGAGAGGAGGGGGAGAGGGAGGAATAGAGAGAGAGAAAGGGAGAGAGTGAGGCGTGGATGAGAGAGAGAGAGAGAGAGGGGGGGGGAGGAATAGAGAGAGAGAAAGGGAGAGAGTGAGGCGTGGATGAGAAAGAGAGAGAGAGAGGGGGGGAGGGAGGAATAGAGAGAGAGAAAGGGAGAGAGTGAGGCGTGGATGAGAAAGAGAGAGAGAGAGGGGGGGGAGGGAGGAATAGAGAGAGAGAAAGGGAGAGAGTGAGGCGTGGATGAGAAAGAGAGAGAGAGAGGGAGGGAGAGGAGGGAGGAATAGAGGAGAGAGAGAAAGGAGAGGAGTGAGGCGTGGATGAGAAAGAGAGAGAGAGAGGGGGGAGGGAGGAATAGAGAGAGAGAAAGGGAGAGAGTGAGGCGTGGATGAGAAGAGAGAGAGAGAGAGAGGGGGAGGAGGAATAGAGAGAGAGAAAGGGAGAGAGTGAGGCGTGGATGAGAAAGAGAGAGAGAGGGGGGAGGGAGGAAAGAGAGAGAGAGAAAGGGAGAGAGTGAGGCGTGGATGAGAAAGAGAGAGAGAGGGGGGGAGGGAGGAATAGAGAGAGAGAAAGGGAGAGAGTGAGGCGTGGATGAGAAAGGAGAGAGAGGGGGGGAGGGAGGAATAAGAGAGAGAGAAAGGAGAGAGTGAGGCTGGATGAGAAGAGGAGAGAGGAGGGGAGGGAAGGAATAGAGAGAAGAAAGGGAGAGTGAGGCGTGGATGAGAAGAGAGGGGAGGGGGAGAGGAATAGAGAGAAAGGGAGAGATGAGCGTGGATGAGAAAGAGGAGAGAGGAGGAGTGGAGCTGAATAGAGGAGGAAAGGGGGAGAGTGAGCGTAGGATGAGGAGATGAGAGAGAGGGGGAGGAAGATGAGAGGAAGATGAGATGAGCTATGAGAAAAGGAGAGAGGAGGAGGGAGGAATAGAGAGAGAGAAATGGGGAGAGTGAGGCGTGGATGAGAGAGAGGAGAGAGGAGGGAGGAGGATAATAGAGAGAAATGAAATGAAATGAAATAATTTAATGAGTTTAGGCTCTGCCATTTTCAGGAGTACAGAAACATCAATCAATGCGGGGAAAAAATGTACGTATATAGACTTTCATAAAATTAACAGAAGGATGTATTAAATTACATATCTCAAATACTTGTAACAGTGAGTTTGCGCTCTCGTAATCTAAATACTTTAAAGAAAAACCATGCAAGTTTTCTTATTGTCGGACCATCTTGACTAGCCATCATGCTTACAAATTTGGCTCTTTGAAAAAATGTGGGGACGTCTTTCATGATATTTGGCCTTAATGCTGCATATGCCTCACAATTAAAACACATATGTAATTCAGTTTCTTCTAATTCTGGACAAAAAGGGCAACTATTGTCAACGTTTATATCCCCAGAGACATAACGGTTTTTATGAATTCTAAGCTCACTTATTCCAAACCGGATTCTGATAAGGGTGTCTCTAAAGCATTTTTGTTGCACACAATCTATGTATGCTTCAGGAATAATTGAAGACTTGAAGAGTGAATATAGATTGAGAGGAATAGAGAGAGAGAAAGGGAGAGAGTGAGGCGTGGATGAGAGAGAGGGGGGGGAGAGGAAGGGGGAGAGGAAAGGAGAGAGTGAGGCGTAGGTGAGAGGGAAGAGAGAGAGAGAGAGAGAGGAAAGGAGAGAGTGAGGCGTAGGTGAGAGGGAAGAGAGAGAGAGAGAGAGAGAGAGGCGTAGGTGAGAGGGAAAGAGAGAGAGAGAGAGAGAGAGAGAGAGAGAGAGGCGTAGGTGAGAGGGAAGAGAGAGAGAGAGGGGCGTAGGTGAGAGGGAAGAGAGAGAGAGAGAGAGAGAGAGAGAGAGAGAGAGAGGCGTAGGTGAGAGGGAAGAGAGAGAGAGAGAGAGAGGCGTAGGTGAGAGGGAAAGAGAGAGAGAGAGAGAGAGAGAGAGAGGCGTAGGTGAGAGGGAAGAGAGAGAGAGAGAGAGAGAGAAAGGCGTAGGTGAGAGGGAAGAGAGAGAGAGAGAGAGAGAGAGAGAGAGAGAGAGAGAGGCGTAGGTGAGAGGGAAGAGAGAGAGAGAGAGTGAGGCATAGGTGAGAGGGAAGAGAGAGAGAGAGAGAGAGAGAGAGAGAGAGAGAGGCGTAGGTGAGAGGGAAGAGAGAGAGAGAGAGAGGCTAGGTGAGAGGGAAGAGAGAGAGAGAGAGAGAGGCGTAGGTGAGAGGGAAAGAGAGAGAGAGAGAGAGAGGCTAGGTGAGAGGGAAGAGAGAGAGAGGAGAGGCGTGGGTGAGAGGGAAGAGAGAGAGAGGAGAGAGAGAGAGAGAGAGGCGTGGGTTGAGAGGGAAGAGAGAGAGAGAGAGGAGAGGAAAGGAGAGAGTGAGGCGTAGGTGAGAGGGAAGAGAGAGAGAGAGAGAGAGAGAGAGAGGAGAGAGAGAGAGAGAGGAAAGGAGAGAGTGAGGCGTAGGTGAGAGGGAAGAGAGAGAGAGGAAGGAGGGGAGGGAGGGGGGAGGAAAGGGAGAGAGTGAGGCGTGGATGAGAGAGAGAGAGAGAGAGAGAGGGGGGCGGGAAAAGAGGAAGGGTGAGAGGAAGGGAGAGAATGAAGTGTAGGTGAGACAGGGAAGAGAGAGAGAGAGAGAGAGAGAGAGAGAGAGAGAGAGAGAGAGAGAGAGAGAGAGGACGGAGAGAGGACAGAAAAGAAGGCAAAATCAACCTTGAATAGGCAGAGCGAATTTATCCTCAGACAAAAGATGCCGTTGACAGGCATGCGTGTGGGCACACCCTTCTGTCTTTCCGTCTCTTCGTCTCTGTCACCGCCTCAGCCTGGGCCTGTATCTTCGTCTCTCTTTTGAGCTCTGCATTTGGTCTCTGGGTGTCTGTCTGTGCGTGCATGCGTGCGTGCGTGCTTATACGAGTCTCTCTCGGTCTGTCTGTCTATCTGTCTGTTTGTCTGTCCGTCCCTCTTGCTGGCTGGCTGAGTCTCTCTCTGTCTCTCTCTCTGTCTCTGTCTCTCTCTCTCTCTCTCTCTCTCTCTCTCTCTCTCTCTGTCTCTCTATCTCTCTGTCTCTCTGTCTCTCTCTGTCTCTCTCACCAAGGCTTAACTATGCAACATCGTTCATCCCTGCCTTAACTGGGCACATACACACACAAATTCTCTCTCTCTCTCTCTCTCTCTCTCTCTCTCTCTCTCTCTCTGTCTGCCTCTCTCTCTCTATCTCTTTCTCCTCCCCCCTCCTCTCTCTCTCTCTCTCTCTCTCTCTCTCTCTCTGTCTGCCTCTCTCTCTCTATCTCTTTCTCCTCCCCCCTCCTCTCTCTCTCTCACACACACACACACACACACACACACACACACACACACACACACACACACACACACATACACACAACTCTTGATTCATTCGTTGTTCTTGCGATTCTTTCTTGTGTGTGTGTGTGTGTGTGTGTGTGTGTGTGTGTGTGTGTGTGTGTGTGTGTGTGTGTGTGTGTTTTGGTCGTGAGTCACCGTAACCGAGTTTATTGATCAAACGGCAGACAGCATTCCACCACGCTCCAGTTGGGTTTTCTGACAGGGCTGAATGTTCACAAACAGTGAGTATTGTCACAGACTCACGGCAGCATTGTTCTCTGCTTGCCTGCTCAGAGTTGCAAAGTGAGGCGACTGCAGGCGGAAATCTAAACAAATTTGAAAAGCTATTGATAAAGCACCGCCAAAAGAAAAAAAAAAACGTAGACAAACGAATCACAAGACAAAACACAAAAACAAAAGTTTATGTCATTGTTTTACTGTTATGTAGATCATATTTTCATCGTCACTTTCTTTTCAACGATTATTGGTTAATATCAAAAGTGACTATTTGAAGTTCCCATGGCGGGTTGGACGATGACGGGTTGGAAGATGTTTGCGGTTTATTTCTGATTCCTGGAATACATTGAACGTCGAAGTCCTGACTGCCATAAGAGAGGAGACTTGAGTTTGCCCTTTTAGGGAAGTTAATGTCAAACTAGCTTTGTTTGCAACATTGCTGTCGCATCTTGAAATTCGTAAGACATACTTGGCAACTGCAAGCAGTCGATAAGTCTTCTAGCGGTAATATTCTTAGTTCACGACACGTCCAAAGGGAAGAGGTATGCACGGTATCCCCATAGCCAGCGTGAACGCCTTGCAGTCTACGCTAAGCTTACTTGTCCTTGAGTAGAGATTTGAGAGCACTGACCTTACGAAGGTGAGTCTGGAATACATCAGTGATAGTGACAGGTAGTTTAATGCATTAGCATCTCGGCTCCACAAAAGGACATTAAAACTTCTAGCTTCTGTCAGTGAAAGTTGAATATGACAGTTACGCAATAACGTTGAAGAAATGTTTACTCGAACTGTTACCACTGGTCTGTTGTGTAGAATTTCATTTTTATTCGAAAAGTGAGTAATACTGCAGGATCTGATCCATTATCAAAAGGTACAAGAACTGTCCTCCCCCCCCACCTCCCCCCGCCCCTCCCCTCCAGCCAGTTCTCCATCTTGTGATTACTTACATTAGAGAGAGAGAGAGAGAGTGAGAGAGAGAGAGAGTAAGAGAGAGAGACAGACAGACAGACAGACAGATAGACAGACAGAGAGGAAGAGCCAGAGACAGAGAGAAACAGAGACAGAGGGAGGGAGAACTCAGAACTCAGAGCGACGGAAGGGGAGAGAGAGAGAGGGGGGGGGAGTGAGGGAGGGAGGGAGAGAGAGAGAGAGAGAGAGAGAGAGAGAGTAGGAATAAAACCCGAATGTGACCAAGCCCAAAGGAAAGAAGATCATTGGCTTTCATTTCCGCCACATCTCACTCCGCCATGCAGCCATGAATGATGTACACTCTCTCAGGCTTTCCACCGCCTGCATCGTCAGCGAAAGGCAAAGGTGTCGAAGGGTGAGGAGGATGGGGGGAGAAGATGGGGCGATGGGGAGGGGGGGGTAGAGAAAGAAGGAAGAGAGGGAGATCTTTGAGAAAACACTGAGACTGAAAAAAAAAAAATGAGACAGCGCAGAATAAAAAAGAAATTTGATTTAGTTTTCCTTTCTTCTTGGTTTTGCTTTTTTTCCGAGAAAGGGGAAAAGTCTCTCTCTCTCTCTCTCTCTCTCTCTCTCTCTCTCTCTCTCCTCTCTCTCTCTCTCTCTCTCTCTCTCTCTCTTTCTCTCTCGTTCATTCGATCAGTCAGTGTCTGTCTGCATCACGCCACATACGCACACATGCACGCACGCACGAACACATGCAAGCACAAACACACACACAAAAACACTATCACACGCGCCCGTGCTCTCTCTCCCTCTCTCTCTCTCTCTCTCTCTCTCTCTCGCTCTCTCTCTCGCACACACACACACACACACACACACACACATGCGCACACACATTCAAACTCACATACGCACACACATTCAAACTCACATACGCACACACGCACGCACGCACGCACGTGCGAGCGCGCGCGCGCGCACCACACACACACACACGTACTCGCGCGAAAAGCGCGTGCGCCCCGCCCCCTCTCCCCCTTCCTCCTGCACGCCGCCCCTTCGCCCCTTCCCCCCTACCCCCCCCCCTCACACACACACACACACACACACACACACACACACACACACACACACACACACACACACAACGCACTTACACGCGTGGATGTGCCTCTCTTGCCCAAATGTGAGTCAGTTAGAGAGAGAATATGAGAAGGAAGGAACACGGAGGGGGGAGTGGGGGGTGGGAGGGCGGACTGAGAAAGAGAGAAGGGGTGGGCACGGAGCTGTGGAACTAGATGTACAGGTTGGGGAAAAAGAGAGGACTTTTCCATCACCAGGGGGCGTACTTACATGTCGTCGGTAAATTTACTTCTACAACGAGATTAACTCCTGGGTACAAAACCTGTGGGTTCAGCGCATTCTACTTTCGTACCTATGTCCTCTGGGTTTTGTCTCGGTTTCTACCTACGAAGTGTCTAGAAAGTAAAGGGTGAAGGTCAGATAAAGAGAGGGGTTCCCTCCTTCTGCGCATGTCTTGAATAACCCCCCAACCTTCTGCGCATGCCCACAAACACGCTGACACTGACACACACAAAGACTGAAAAAGCAGCTTAACTAAAACAATTTTGATAAAACTATTGAAAGGCCATAAACATGATGAAGTCACACTCGCACGCACACACACATACACACACTGACACAAAGTAACAGTGACACACACAGGCACGAAGACAGATTTAGCCTACCCACACACACCAAGAGCTAAGCCAACTATAGACGAACTTGGGAGCTACAGATACACTTGTAGAGCAGTTCCGTGTCTCAGGCTGTGCAAATCAAATTCAATGTCTTCTCGGAGAGTGTCTGTCAGCTGGAAGATGTTGTGACGACGAAATCTTAACTTTGCGTGAAGTTCGTGATCATTGAACGTGTCCAATGGCATTGTTTTGATCTAACCCACGGCGAACTCATGCCCTATCCTCGTTGTACGTTACTCACCCCTCACCCACTGCAAACCACAAGGTTAAAGGTTACTCTCGACATATGGATCTGCAGGTAATGGACCTTCGTGCTTACAACGAGGCAGTAGGTCACTTCCCCGTTACCCACGACATGTAAGTACGGCCCCTGATGAGGGAGGCCACCTGGGACAGCAACAAGAGGGACAGCCCTGAAAGAGACCAAGTAGAAAGCCAAACGTCAGTCACATCAGTCCAGTTCCGCCATCTTGGACGTTACTCGCTGTGGCGGTTACCTACCCCAGTTATGCGTCTCGTAGAAGCGAGGTGGCGAGAATTGTCGCTTGCTTGGCGAGTGTGTGAGAGCGTTTCACACAGCGCCACGCTGAGTGTGTGAGAGCGTTTCACCCAGCACCACGCCGAGTGTGTGAGAGCGTTTCACACAGCACCACGCCGAATGTGTGAGAGCGTTTCACACGGCACCACGCCGAATGTGTGAGAGCGTTTCACACAGCACCACGCCGAGTGTGTGAGAGCGTTTCACACAGCACCACGCCGAGTGTGTGAGAGCGTTTCACCCGGCACCACGCTGAGTGTGTGAGAGCGTTTCACACGGCACCACGCTGAGTGTGTGAGAGCGTTTCACCCAGCGCCACACTGAGTGTGTGAGAGCGTTTCACCCAGCGCCACGCTGAGTGTGTGAGAGCGTTTCACCCAGCGCCACGCTGAGTGTGTGAGAGCGTTTCACACAGCACCACGCTGAGTGTGTGAGAGCGTTTCACCCAGCGCCACGCCCTAGCGGCGGGTAGGGCTACAGAAAGGCGACAGTTCGTTGGGACTGTCTCGTGCGAGGGAAAATGGTTGACAGTTGTGGTGTCTTGTGACCGGAGCATGACAAGTAGCAATGTTTTGTGACTTGACCATGCAAATAATGTGGGTGCGTGCGTGCGTGCGTGTGGGTGTCTGTGAACTTGGGTGTGTGGTCATGCGTGAGCACGTGTACGCGCGCGCGCGCGTGTGTGTCTGTGTGTGTCTGTGTTGATGGTTAGGTAAAGCGCTTAGAGCCCTAATTTTTAGAGAATAGGCGCTATATAAATTAACATTATTATTATTATGATTATGAAAACGCTGACTCCTTCAACAGCAAGAAGAGCTTGAACCAGCCACAACTGTCATCTGGAAGTTTGCTCCTGTCTTGTTACTCCCCTCGCATCCCTCGCCGCAACGATCAGCTTGCGAATCATCGCCTCTGTGAAAATCACCTGAGGTGTGCATGTGAAACAGCCCGAATGCGTGTCGTCATTATCTTGTAGGCCTGTTCTGTACGGGACGGGCGCATGGCGTGTCTGCACTCGCAGCTGTTCTCTTTGTCTCTCTCTCTCTGTATATATAGTTACACGTACTGAGTTCCCTTGCATTTAAATTTAACAGTGACTCAGTTGTTCCCTCTGGTACAACTAACAAAATGAAAACCTGAGAGAGAGAGAGAGAGAGGGGAGGGAAAGCGGGGGGGGGGGGGTGTAAGTTTACTGGTGGGGGTGGGGAGTGACAAAATAATAACAACAGGATGGTGTGTTAGACTTTGCATCACTTGGTGATGACATTACTGTCATGACGCCAGTGTTCTTTAGCATCGACCTAATGATGTCACTCCACTTTTGACGTGATTACGTAGTCTGTATACACACACACACACACACACACACACAATAAACTAACAAATTCCAAGGATAAGTACCGAGCACCATTCCAGCAACTTACATAGCAACTTGGTGTTGCAATGATTGCAAGAAATATTCAATTATAAACAAAGCTTGCTCTTATGTTTTAGATTGAAGTAATAGGGGGAGATAAGCATTCATATCTGCAGTGATAAATAATTCTGCCTAACTAACAGTATGTGTTTGAGTGGGTGAATGGGGAAAAAAATAAAATAAATGCTTCTCAAAATGAGCCTTTAGCAAGCTCATAGTCTCCAAGGGGGAGACAATCTCCAATGGGGAGGAAACTCACTAACATATAACTCTTGTTCAGATACCGATAGTATGTTTCTCCTCAGTGACTGCGGAAAGTGGTAATTTGACTCCTCTGCCTTTTCGGTTTTAAGAAGAATGCTATCTCAGAAAAAGGCTGGTGTGCAATACCGTAGTATGTTTGTTGAGTTTTCAAAAAAAACAACCAAAGGTGCAACCTAAGAAGCAAAAGAAAATCATGAAAGAGCAAAACAAGCTACATTTTCTTGTGAAAAGTAGAAAATATAAAAAGATAACCTCTTAAGACACAAGTGCTGAGGGCCAGTTCTTGGAATGAATCCGCAAGGGACTAAATTACAATAAACTAATAAATTCCAAGGATAAGTACCGAGCACCATTCCAGCAACTTACAGAGCAGCTTGGTGTTGCAATGATTGCAAGAAATATTCAATTATAAACAAAGCTTGCTCTTATGTCTTAGATTGAAGAAATAGGGGGAGATAAGCATTCATATCTGAGTGGGTGAATGGGGAAAAAATAAAATAAATGCTTCTCAAGGATCATTTTCACAAGAAAATGTAGCTTGTTTTGCTCTTTCATGATTTTCTTTTGCTTCTTAGGTTGCACCTTTGGTTGTTGTTGTTTTATTTTTTTTGAAAACTCAACAAACATACTACGGTATTGCACACCAGCCTTTTTCTGAGATAGCATTCTTCTTAAAACCGAAAAGGCAGAGGAGTCAAATTACCACTTTCCGCGGTCACTGAGGAGAAACAATCAGGTTTCGAAATACCGGTATCTGACCAGGAGTTATATGTTAGTGAGTTTCCTACCCATTGGAGACTATAAGCTTGCTGAAGGCTCATTTTGAGAAGTATTTATTTTATTTTTTCCCCATTCACCCACTCAAGCACATACTGTTAGTTGGCAGAATGATCTACCACTGCAGATATGAATGCTTATCTCCCCCTATTTCTTCAATCTAAGACATAAGAGCAAGCTTTGTTTATAATTGAATATATATATATATATATATATATATATATATATATATATATGTATGTATAATTATATGCAAACAGACACATGATATACACACATACACATTTATATATATATATATATATGTGTGTGTGTGTGTGCGTGTGTATACTAGTCCCCTGAGGAAGGCCAGACTGGTCGAAACAGCAGGGGCCGGGGAAGAAATAGATGTTTGTTATTCAATTGTTGGCGTGTACGTGTAGAAATGTCAAACTAGACGTGACTTGACAGTAAAATCGGTGAATGTACGACAAGAACGTATGTGAGGGAGGGAGAGAGAGAGACAGACAGGCCGACAGAGAGAGAGAGAGAGAGAGAGAGAGGGTGTGTGTATGTGTGTGTGAGTGAGTGTGGTGTGTGTGTGTGTGTGTGTGTGTGTGTGCGCGCGTGCACGGGCGCGCGCATGTTTGTATGTGTTCGTATGTGTCTGCGTATGTGTTTCTGTCTGTCTGTTCATGTGTCTGTGGCTGTGTATCTGTGTCTGTGATCTGACTTTTGGGGCAGTTACACAGACCTGCGTAAGAGAAGGCGAACATCTTTCCCCCGCGTTATTTGCTTTGGTTTCGGATGATTTTGAACAGTACTTAATACACATCAGAATGATAAACCTTTGAATATCACTCCAAGTCCCCTCGGACTTTTTCGTTTCAGTCCGTATCTGAAGTCGCTGGTTTTGATGCACACAGATGATTTTTTTTTTTCTGTCAGATTCATTGCAGGGCTTGCAGACAACTGGAGGTTCTCTTCCTCATGACCGTGGTCGATGGACCCGCCACGTTATGGAGCTCTAGTAACATTGAAATTCCAAGTACCTATGAATTTAACGTCGTAAGCAATACGAAGCTGCAAATACGTTCAGCTGTTTGTGAATGGAATTTGAGAAGACGCGCGATTTCTTTTAAAGCGAAACGCTTAATGGTAACAGAGCCTAGAATGCTATGTTTTTGTTACGCACAGCTACAAACTAGACAGAGCCTAGAATGCTATGTTTTTGTTACGCACAGCTACAAACTAGACAGAGCCTAGAATGCTATGTTTTTGTTACGCACAGCTACAAACTAGACAGAGCCTAGAATGCTATGTTTTTGTTACAGACAGCTACAAACTAGACAGAGCCTAGAATGCTATGTTTTTGTTACGCACAGCTACACACTAGACAGAGCCTAGAATGCTATGTTTTTGTTACAGACAGCTACAAACTAGACAGAGCCTACAATGCTATGTTTTTGTTACAGACAGCTACAAACTAGACAGAGCCTAGAATGCTATGTTTTTGTTACGCACAGCTACACACTAGACAGAGCCTAGAATGCTATGTTTTTGTTACAGACAGCTACAAACTAGACAGAGCCTACAATGCTATGTTTTTGTTACGCACAGCTACAAACTAGACAGAGCCTAGAATGCTATGTTTTTGTTACAGACAGCTACAAACTAGACAGAGCCTACAATGCTATGTTTTTGTTACGCACAGCTACACACTAGACAGAGCCTAGAATGCTATGTTTTTGTTACAGACAGCTACAAACTAGACAGAGCCTACAATGCTATGTTTTTGTTACAGACAGCTACAAACTAGACAGAGCCTAGAATGCTATGTTTTTGTTACAGACAGCTACAAACTAGACAGAGCCTACAATGCTATGGTTTTGTTACAGACAGCTACAAACTACAGTTTTCTTCTCAGTAACTTGTTGCATCTTTACCAGATAATTATAGTGTTCCTACTTTGACTTTACAGTTGCGAGAAATGGGGTCATGGAAATCCTTTGACTTTACAGTTGCGAGAAATGGGGTCATGGAAATCCACGTGTTCTCTAACTGTTGCAGGGCAAATTCGTTAAGTATTTGTTTCGGTTGTAGAAGAGTCCTGTGACACATACGATTTATGATGACCTGAGGTTAGTCCACTTTCTGCCTTAGCTAATTGGAGAATGAGTCAGTTTGGGTATGAATCATTATCTGTTGATTTGTTTGGGTATGAATCATTATCTGTTGATCAAATGAGTCTGTTTGGGTATGAATCATTATCTGTAGATTTAATGAGTCTGTTTGGGTATGAATCATGATCTGTTGATTTAATGAGTCAGTTTGGGTATGAATCATTATCTGTAGATTTAATGAGTCTGTTTGGGTATGAATCATGATCTGTTGATTTGTCTGGGTATGAATCATTATCTGTTGATCAAATGAGTCTGTTTGGGTATGAATCATGATCTGTTGATTTGTCTGGGTATGAATCATGATCTGTTGATTTGTCTGGGTATGAATCATGATCTGTTGATTTGTCTGGGTATGAATCATGATCTGTTGATTTGTCTGGGTATGAATCATGATCTGTTGATTTGTCTGGGTATGAATCATGATCTGTTGATTTGTCTGGGTATGAATCATGATCTGTTGATTTGTCTGGGTATGAATCATGATCTGTTGATTTGTCTGGGTATGAATCATTATCTGTTGATTTCTTTTGATGCCTCGTCTTCCTTGTCACTTCAGTGGCATTGCATCCACACCGTTCTTTCCGGCCGCCCGTCCACAGCCACAGCCTGGCCCGTCCCGCTACAGCCCCGGCACCGGCAATCCACAGGGAGTCGTCATGAGGCAACCCACCGGAGGAGACACTGCACTGCTGCAGTCACTTCGGTGGTGTTCAGTAGTGTTTGTTCTGATCCAGCTTACGTAAAACACCACCTGCTAAGCCCCCTACTGACGACAATTATGGCTTCGTGGCGGAGCCAACATGAGTGAGATGTCCCTCCCGGAGAGCGCCATCACGTTCGTCCAGCGACAGTTCCCTTGAATTTGCTGATACCGGCGACCCCGACAGAACCAAACCCAAATGCATAGATGTAGAGAGGTAATCGACACTGCTGTCATCATGAGATCAGGACACACAAGACCACAGACCTGTGGACATTTTTATTGCATGTCGATGAGGATGAGGATGATGAAGAAGATGGTGCTACGGATTCCCGTTCTGGTCTGAGATTTTATGACGAGGTTGTACTCT
>CM065727.1:12969219-12971719 GCA_033310375.1 Conus canariensis
TTTGTTGTTGTTGTTGTTGTTTTATTTAGCGATAGTAGTCTGACTTTCTTACTGGTTTTTAGTGATGATAGTCTGACTTTCTTACTGGTTTTTAGCGATACTAGTGTTACTTTCTTACTGGTATTTAGCAATAGCAGTCTGACTTTCTTACCAGTGTTTTTTAATTAAATTGCTTACTGGTTTTTAGCGATAATAGTCTGGCTACTGGGTTTTGTTTTGTTTTGTTTTGTTTTTGGGGGGGGTTGTGGGTTGTTTTTTTTTTTTTTTTTTGCGATAATAGTCTAACTTTCTTCCTGTTTTTTTTAGCGATAATAGTCTAACTTTCTTACTGGTTTTTTAGCGATAATAGTCTGACTTTCTGACTGTTTTTTAGCGATAATAGTCTGACTTTCTTACTGGTTTTTAGCGATAATAGTCTGACTTTCTTACCCCCCCCCCCCCCGGATAATTGTCTGACTTTCTTACTGGTTTTTAGCGATAGTAGTGTTATTTTCTTACTGGTTTTTAGCGATAATAGTCTGACTTTCTGACTGGTTTTTAGCGACAAGTCTTATTTTCTTACTGGTTTTTTCTTTTCTTTTTTTTTTCTTTTTTTCTTTTTTTTTTTTTTTTTAGCGACAACAGTCGTATTTTTACTGGTTTCTGGCGATAATAGTCTTACTTTCTTATTTTTTTTTTATAGCGATGATAGTCTTATTTTCTTACTGTTTTTAGCGAATTTTTTTTTTTTTTTTTTTTTTTTAAAGCGATAATAGTTTCATTTTCGTACTGGTTTTTAGCGATAAGGTTTTCTTAAAAAGCGACAGTAATCTCATGTTCTTACTGGTTTTTAAGCGATAACAGTCTTATATTCTTACTGGGTTTTTAAGCCATAATAGTCTGATATTCTGACTGGTTTTGAGCCATAATATTCTTATATTCTTACTGGATTTTAGCGATAACAGAGCCTTATTTTCCTACTGGTTTTTTTTTTTTTTTTTAGCTATAACAGAGTCTTACTTTCCCTTTTTTTTTTTTTTTTTTAGCGATAAGAGAGATCTTTACAAAAAATTAAGCCATTAGGCTTGCATCATCAACTTTACATTGCTGTCAAAATGACGTAAAGTAGCTGTTAATCGGGTGAGAAGCTGAAAATGAAATAAGACGGCATGCACGTAATGTTAAAACTGATGTCGCACTTCATCTCAGAGATTTTGTGGACCTGTTTGGAACAGCTTAGCCCTTCTCAAGGAAAGGAAAACTGAGGGCAGAGTGTCGGACGAAACTAGGTCAGTCATGTAGAATATGCCTGTCGTCGAGAATCCTCGCGACTTCTGCTGCCTCTATCACCCTCCAAGCATCGAGGCAGAGGAGGGGTGGAAATTCTCATGCTCCACACAGCTGCAGAGGGTTGTTGCATCTCTAGAGGTAACAGCTGCACTGGGCAAGAGGAACGTTTGTCAGTGGTTTCAGACTGCTGGGACACAAAGGACAACCATCCTGACAGCACTGTCTGTTTCTTCTCTCTCTCTCTCTCTCTCTCTCTTCTCTCTCTCTGTGTGTGTGTGTGTGTGTGTGTGTGTGTGTGTGTGTGTGTGTGTGTGTCTTTCTGTCCTCCAACAACAGTTTGTATTCGAATTTGAACTCCGCTCTCTCTCTCTCCTCTCTCTCTCTCTCTCTCTCTCTCTCTCTCTCTCTCTCTCTCTCTCTCTCTCTCTCTGTGTGCTTATGTGTCTCTGTGTCTGTTTTGGGAAGGGGTGAGAAAGGGGCCATCTGGGGGTGGGGGTGGGGTGGGGTCGGAAGTGGGGGGGAGTGATGGAGGGGTGTGTGAAAGAGGGAAAGTGAATACCTGCATTCTCTGTGTTCTGAATTGCCGGGTTGTATATTAATTAGAACGAGGGACGTAACACCACACTATCTCCCATCTATGATATGAATCACTCAACACCCCATTTAACGAATGAATGAATGAACAAATTAGTCAGTCGACTGATAAGAGGCAAGCCAGTCATCCAGCCGGCCGAGTAAACAACCGATCAGCCAACCAAGCAACCATTCATCCAATCAGCTCGCCAACTAACTAGCCGGCCAGCCAATCACAACAGGGAGGTCAGGGTAACACTTTTCAGATCTTGATCAAGGCGGATAATCAAACTGGAAGCCACAGCCGTTAACCTATTTTTTTGTCCCTCCCCTTCTCAATCCACCCTCCTCCCCCACCCCCACCTCACTCCCCTTCCCCTTCCTTTTTCTCACTCTTCTTTCTCTCCCCCCCCCTCCCCCACACTTCTTTGTAAGCGAAAAAAAAGGGGACGGAAGAGTGAGGGTGTGTGTGTGGGGGGGGGGGGGGGGAAGTTGGGGGGTCTGATTGTGTGACAATTCTCGGGGGGAGAGTGAGCTCCGTGGAAGCTGATGAGGCATGCTGACTTGATCCGCCTGTGGGACCCGCCTGATTTGCACACACAGAGCAGTGTGTGTGTGTGTGTGTGTGTGTGTGTGTGTGTGTGTGTGTGTGTGAGCA
>CM065727.1:12976719-12979219 GCA_033310375.1 Conus canariensis
AGTGGGATTCAAAACGGCAGCATACACACACGCGGAAACCCCTCAATGTCGGTGAGCCTGGGAGTTCCAGCCGAGGAACAAAAAAAGAAGAAAAGAACAGACTGTAGAATCGACGGTTCAGCCGTCTCCTATTCATTTCAAAGCAGTGTGAACGTGACTGCTCCCGCCGCACCGACTGAGAAGTGTATTCATAGAACAAGACAGAAAATTTAGGTCAGCCCGCCTCTAATTGATTTCTTTCACAGGAAAGTTTGTCGACCTGTCAAAAATTGATTTCCTCCACAGAAGAGCCCTTTCATGGTTACTTCCCTTTGCACGAACTCGAGCCGTTGTTTCACATCGATCTCTGTGCAAGATGTATTCATGTGCTTTGTCTAGAAAAATTTTCTCTGGCCATCTGATTTTGATGAAGCGCCTCAGATAGGTGTTCATGATGATGATGATGATGATATATATATATATATATATATATATATATATATATATATATATATATACATACATACATACATAAAGGTAAGGTCATGTTGCTTATAGCCTAGCCCACCGCAAAGGGCCATGTCAGGGCTGTCACCGTGTTACAATCAACAGAGAAAAATCAGTATTAACACACACTCACACACACACACACACACACACACACACACACACACACACACACACACACACAACACCGTACATTTAAAACACACCTGAAATTTTGTTAAAAATCTCTCCTCCGTAAAATCGTGGATCAGATGAAAAATGTTGATCTCTTTCAGAAGAGATGTAAATGTATGTATGTGTGTGTGTGTGCGTGTGCGTGTGCGTGTGTGTGTGTGTGTGTGTGAGAGAGAGAGAGAGAGAGAGAGAGAGAGATGGAGGAGAGAGAGAGATGGAGAGAGAGAGAGAGAGAGAGAGAGAGAGAGAGAGAGAGGGGGGGGGGGGCCTGGAGAGAGAGAGAGAGAAATAGATATACCCAGTGCCGAAAGGTTCACTTGTGTCGTCATCATAAACACTTTCACTGTCAGACGAAGGGTGGAAAGGGCAGTGGACCTGTTGACCAGTCAGGAAACATCACTATGGCGGTGCGTGGGCACAACAGGTAATGGCGGAACATAGTTCGAAGAGATCTCCTGTTTGACCTTTCACCCTTTAGAAAAACACAAATCTGGTTTATATTAAAGTATAAATGGATTTCAAACGGAAAGAAATCGAATTAGATTCTGGATAGTGTACATTTCGTCTCGGTAATCTTTGTCCTTTTTTTTTTTTCTTTTTGTACTCCCAGTTCTTATAGAACAGGGAGTGTTTTCATATCCCTGACCGTTTTGTTATCCGTGACCGTTTTGGTATCCCTGACCGTTTTGGTATCCCTGACCGTTTTGGTATCCCTGACCGTTTTAGTATCCCTGACCGTTTTGGTATCCCTGACCGTTTTGGTATCCCTGACCGTTTTGTTATCCGTGACCGTTTGGGTATCCGTGACCCTTTTGATATCCGTGACCCTTTTGATATCCGTGACCGTTTGGGTATCCGTGACCGTTTTGGTATCCCTGACCGTTTTGTTATCCGTGACCGTTTTGATATCCCTTTTGAAATCCGTGACAGTGTTGATATCCATGACCGTTTTGATAGCCGTGACCGTTTTGTTATCCGTGACCGTTTTGATATCCCTTTTGAAATCCGTGACAGTGTTAATATCCATGACCGTTTTGATATCCATGACCGTTTTGATAGCCGTGACCGTTTTGTTATCCGTGACCGTTTTGATATCCCTTTTGATATCCGTGACAGTGTTGATATCCATGACCGTTTGGGTAGCCGTTTAACCAAAAGAGGCAGACAACAGACTGCCGGTCCGGTGCACATGACCGAGTCATCATCGGAGGCCAAAGCGGCGGCATACGTTCTCGACCGTTCTCATCCTCTGCTTTTGCTTTTGTTGACGCTGGGTGATGAAACTTGAATGAGCACTTTCACTCACATCAGCGTGGCGCCAAACTGGCCTCAGGCGGCAGGTAGTAACACTCGCCAGCTGCCAGAAAAAGCAGCGCGTCGGTTGGTTTGATGTTTGTTGACATGATGGTGAGGGTGAAGGTGAGGGCGAGGGGGGGGGGGGGGAGTAGTGTCCTGCAACCGTGCCAGTCACCAGTCATGTTACACTGATGCCGAGCGACACCTGGAAGGGGGTGGGGTGGGGTGGGGGTGGAGGTGGAGGGTGGTGTGACGGGTTTAACGCTGAGGAAGATGATGACGAAAGTGCTCATTTCATCTACGTCAGAAAAATGACGTACCGGCGTTTGAACCTGAGGACCAAAAGGGCGGAGAAAGACAACCCGCCATGTTGGTATTCGGACCGTACTGATCACGAATACCAAACGGGCGGTCTCCCTCGCCCTCCGGAGGGGGGGGGGGGGGGGCAGGTGAGGGGCAGGGGGACTCATTCATGCTGGCTCTGCGACTGAGCAATTCTTGTCAAAGTAGGAGGGGGAGGGGGGGGGGAGCTAGTAGATAGTGC
>CM065727.1:12984219-12991719 GCA_033310375.1 Conus canariensis
ATGACATTGTATTGGTGAATGATTAATTGAGCAGAATTGTTTTTGTTCTTACTACTTGTTTATGGAACAATGGCAATCATGCTCCCCTAAATCAAACGTAATAATAGTGACCGTATGCCCACACTAGTATCACAAAACAGAAACTGGTATTCTTGTGATTTTTGTGTCACGCATCCCCCCCCCCCTTCTTTTTTCCTTTGTCTTTTGTTGTGGTGAATGACACACAGAAAAATCATACATTCACAGCTGTGTGTGTAAGCTGTGTGTATTAATTCATGTGTGGATGATTTCTTTGAGTTGATCAATACTGAACATACGTTGGCAGGTGTCTAGGAGTGTTGTCGCTGTGGTGAGGTTTACGTCCTGTCTGCATCTCTTTCACTGAGTCCATGATTTCCATTCACCTTTGGTTCTCTACAGCGGCTGAAATGCTCCAGACACGAGGAATGTCACACAGAGGATTCTGCGTCAAAATCACCTCTAGTCATCGTAGTTTTGATCGCCGACAGAAAAATAAACAATACATTCCAAGCAGGGCTAATCTATGTATAGCAAATCAAAATGGAACATGAAGTAAATCTTCAAATTCACAGTTTATCAATATCATCACTGACGTATTTAATGTCGATATTATCGCTTACACACTTAATGTCGATATTATCATTGACGCACTTAATGTCAATATTATCATTGACGCACTTAATGTCGATATTATCACTGACGTACTTAATGTCGATATTATCACTGACGTAGTTAGCAACAGCTGCAGGGAGTGAGACAGAATACGCCATTAGGACGGAGACTGGTTCGCTCAACTGGAAAATAAAACGAAAATAATGATTAAAGATAAGGCCGTGCCTACCTTCGACGGAAACGAGCGAGCTGAAGAACGTGTTACAGCCTTGTCACGAATGTACTGGGCGCCATTTAATCGTCAAGAATCTAGTTCCAACCCAGGACCGGGACACTGAACGCTTACAGAGAAAGACTCGGAAGTATAGTGGTCAGTTTGGAAGTACAGTGGTCAGTTTGGAAGTACAGTGGTCAGTTTGGAAGTACAGTGGTCAGTTTGGAAATACAGTGGTCAGTTTGGAAGTACAGTGGTCAGTTTGGTGTTGACGGTACGACACATGCTGTTGAAGTAGTGGCAGGCAGGGCAGCTACGTTGATTGAAAATGTCTGATGTTCATTCTCCATCACTTCTGTGTCCCTTACTTTGAACATGTCTGATGTTCATTCTCCATCACTTCTGTGTCCCTTACTTTGAACATGTCTGATGTTCATTCTCCATCACTTCTGTGTCCCTTACTTTGAACATGTCTGATGTTCATTCTCCATCACTTCTGTGTCCCTTACTTTGAACATGTCTGATGTTCATTCTCCATCACTTCTGTGTCCCTTACTTTGAACATGTCTGATGTTCATTCTCCATCACTTCTGTGTCCCTTGCTTTGAACATGTCTGATGTTCATTCTCCATCACTTCTGTGTCCCTTACTTTGAACATGTCTGATGTTCATTCTCCATCACTTCTGTGTCCCTTACTTTGAACATGTCTGATGTTCATTCTCCATCACTTCTGTGTCCCTTACTTTGAACATGTCTGATGTTCATTCTCCATCACTTCTGTGTCCCTTACTTTGAACATGTCTGATGTTCATTCTCCATCACTTCTGTGTCCCTTACTTTGAACATGTCTGATGTTCATTCTCCATCACTTCTGTGTCCCTTACTTTGAACATGTCTGATGTTCATTCTCCATCACTTCTGTGTCCCTTACTTTGAACATGTCTGATGTTCATTCTCCATCACTTCTGTGTCCCTTACTTTGAACATGTCTGATGTTCATTCTCCATCACTTCTGTGTCCCTTACTTTGAACATGTCTGATGTTCATTCTCCATCACTTCTGTGTCCCTTACTTTGAACATGTCTGATGTTCATTCTCCATCACTTCTGTGTCCCTTACTTTGAACATGTCTGATGTTCATTCTCCATCACTTCTGTGTCCCTTACTTTGAACATGTCTGATGTTCATTCTCCATCACTTCTGTGTCCCTTACTTTGAACATGTCTGATGTTCATTCTCCATCACTTCTGTGTCCCTTACTTTGAACATGTCTGATGTTCATTCTCCATCACTTCTGTGTCCCTTACTTTGAACATGTCTGATGTTCATTCTCCATCACTTCTGTGTCCCTTACTTTGAACATGTCTGATGTTCATTCTCCATCACTTCTGTGTCCCTTACTTTGAACATGTCTGATGTTCATTCTCCATCACTTCTGTGTCCCTTGCTTAACCTTTAAACAATATCATGTTGTTGTTGGTTTTCTTCCTTAGCTACCCTAAAGGTAACGCTGGATGTGGTCGAAGAGCAACAAAAGTGGACATCGTAAGGCTTCAGTTTCCCAAACCAGAAAAAAGATGTCCCACAGCGATATGGGCACGACACCCGTCTACAGGGACAACGCCTTGAGACGTCCTCCCATCCTGAAGTTGCTTGTTCGAATCCTGGCGGCACCAGGGAGGGAAACTGACAGTAGAAGGGCATCTGGGAGTCATGACCTGCAGCTGGATGCGAGCCTGCTCCATTTCTGTGCAAGGAGTTCAGGGCCAAAAACTTTTTTAGAGCGGGTTTCTTTTCCGGAGACCTGCTGTCAAACTCTCCCTACAGTTTCTTCCTACGACACCGTGGTAGTCTGAACGGGCAAAGGGGGCCGTGTTGGTTACTCACGCTGGGTGTCCAGTTTTGTTAGATGCAACTCGGGCGGACGACACTGCTGTGGACTGCTTCTTGACGTGTCCATTCATAGCCTTAAACACTGCCAAAGCCATTGCTGATAGTTTGGTATGATCGATGCCAGACGGTTAACCATTCTTAACAGTCTGATCTCCTGATGTTATACTTGAATGACGAAAAGAAACTATGGAACCAAACTATGCGATCTCTTCCCTTCCGTGTTGCACTGTCCGCCATTTTGTATTGTGTCTTTAGTACCCAAAAATGGAGAAAGATGCACTGTAGACCTCCTTAGCTCTCCTGTCATAGCAACTGCACATAATTATGGGCTGCTGATAGAAACAGACGTCCGCTCGCTTCCAGTTCATGTTTCAGACGTAGTGACGTGAATCCTTTGCAACAGAGAGATTCTGACTTCAGCCTGCCTTTCCCGTCAGGCCACAACCAGTAACGTCGTCGACCAATCATTTCACCCTGATGTGTAGCCAGAAGGTTGAGGTCAAACTGGCACTTTTTACCTATTCAGGTTGTCACAGAAGTTGTAGCAGATGAACTTAGAGTTCTCAGCTCGTCACTTTCCTCGGGTGGCTTTTCGACTGGCACTGAGACGCAGTCCGGCTTCCTTCCGGTCATGCGTGAACTGGAATCCGATCAACGCTTGGGGACTAACGTTCACGTGTTAAAAGCCACGGCTTAGTCAAGCTGGCACAAACACAGGCGCCGCGGTGGAAGCTCATTGGCTAATGACTGTTCAGTCGTTCCCGTTTCCTGCGGCGCTCATGTCCACCAGGGGGGAAGAGGAGGGGGGTTTCCGGAGGGGAGGGGGGAAGGGAGACCGTCTTTGATGGTGTCGTGAGGATGCTGTGTTTATAGGGTGCGAAAAACTCTAGTTGCGCTTAAGACCTGCCGGTGGAAAGTGAGGTAGGCTTAGAGCCAGGCAGGTAAAGGGTTTGTGGTGTTCAGGTATGTCCCTTGTGTGTGTGGAAAGTGAGGTGGGCATAGAGCCAGGCAGGTAAAGGGTTTGTGGTGTTCAGGTATGTCCCTGGTGTGTGTGGAAAGTGAGGTAGGCTCCACCAGGCAGGTAAAGGGTTTGTGGTGTTCAGGTATGTCCCTGGTGTGTGTGGAAAGTGAGGTAGGCTCCACCAGGCAGGTAAAGGGTTTGTGGTGTTCAGGTATGTTCCTGGTGTGTGTGGAAAGTGAGGTAGGCTCCACCAGCAGGTAAAGGGTTTGTGGTGTTCAGTATGTCCCTGGTGTGTGTAGAAAGTGAGGTAGGCTCCACCAGGCAGGTAAAGGGTTTGTGGTGTTCAGGTATGTTCCTGGTGTGTGTGGAAAGTGAGGTGGGCTTAGAGCCAGGCAGGTGAAGGGTTTGTGGTGTTCAGGTATGTTCCTGGTGTGTGTGGAAAGTGAGGTGGGCTTAGAGCCAGGCAGGTAAAGGGTTTGTGGTGTTCAGGTATGTCCCTGGTGCGTGGAAAAAGTCCCCTCGATGGGGACTGAGATACCTGGGGAGTTTTGAGGTTGTTCAGATCAGCGTAATACCAGCGGCAGGTGTGTGTGTGTGTGTGTGTGTGTGTGTGTGTGTGTGTCTGTGTCTGTGTGTGTGTGGCGAGCGCGCGCGCGTGTGTGTGTGTTTGCGTGTGTGCGTGTGTGTGTGTGTGTGTGTGTGTGTGTGTGTGTGTGTGTGTGTGTGTGTGTGTGTTGACACGAGGGTATGTTCTTTAGGGGGAAAGTGAGCTTTCCTTTCACGTTTGCAAAGTTGGAGAGAGAGAGAGAGAGAGAGAGAGAGAGAGAGAGAGAGAGAGAGAGGAGAGAGCGAGAGAGAGAGAGAGGGAGAGAGAGAGAGAGAGAGAGAGAGAGAGAGACGAGAGAGGAGGGAAGGTGAGAAAAACAAAGCATTTGCATGAAAACGCGAGGCACTTGTGTTCCTCTCGCTGCTCCTCGCTGCAGATTACTGACCTTTTTCCCCTTACACTGAGTGTTGTGTTTTCCTGGAGAACATGTTATATCAGTTATGTCACAATGCAAACAAAGGAACAGATCATTTTAACAATTTCGTTTGAATGCAGCATGTATCAATCATCAACAATGATTTGCTAGCATGACATGATACTACAATGTTTTACACATTGATACAATGGAAAAAATGGTGAAAGAAAGGAAAAAAGAATGAAAGAAAAACCTAGCTCCCTCCCTTCCATGTTCCCTCTTTCTGGTCAGTACTGTATACAGGTTTTCGTGAAGTGAAGGAAAAAAATCATGGAGGAAGAGAGAGGGAGGATCCTAATTGCAATGTTTCACTATATATTAATTGAGATACTTTATGTTTGGCGTCTAGACAGCAGCACACATTTTGTGAAAGCTAACTTGGAAAACATTAAAATCGTGAGATAGTGCTTTGTACGGACTCATTTTACAAGGTTATATAACAAATCCCTCTCCCTATCGCTGGTATTGAAAACGAGAAATTACCATTCGTTATACAAGATAACCAATATCAGTTGAAGAGTTCTACGTCCGTGAACCAATCAGGATTTTTTTCAACACTGACTGTTGACTTTTGCATTGTATTTTTCAATGTTGTATCTGTAATTCAAATCATTGACAAGAGACATCAGATGTGGAGAAGTGCGATTGATTCTACATCTACGAATATACATTTTCACAAATAATGTAAAGAAGTCAAACACTGTGTCTGTTTTGATTCTGGAATCCGTTCCAAACAAGATCAGTTTTTCACAGAAATTCATGTTCAAAGACGGTTCACATTTCTCGTTAATGGATTTGGAGGTCTCACCGGATTTCTCGTATGTTGACATTTCCATCGAAAATGGTCGATACTATTCCTCTGCTCTTTACAAAACTCACAACGATCGTCATCAACAATGTTCATGTGTTTTAACATGAGAGTAGTTACGAGAATTCTGTGGACAGTTTTACTCTGCAGCCATTTAAGTTTGATATCTTTATATTCATTTTTATTTTTGTTTCATATATGCAAAAGTACGTTTTCCGGAGAATAATGGAATTAAGTTTTTCGTTCTACTTCGCACAATCTGCTTTAATATTATTGCAAGTTAAAACATCATAATAGGATTCTGTGCCCTTTTGCACAGAGTGCATCATTTTTAATGCAAGTTGTGTCTGTATTCATTCCCCTGACCGCTGGGGTCGTTGAGGGGGACGTGATGAGGCAGCCGCCGTTTCTCTCCCGGCTCTTCTGTTGGCAGCTGTCGTGAGGAGATCCGGCATGTCTGTATTGGAAAGTTGTCCTTTATCTCCACATTGACCTGTACAAAATGTTTAATTGACGATACATATCCTGAGAAGGGAACTAAGTTGAGTTTCAAGCTGTACTTCCGGTTGAATTCTGCAGAAGTTAAAAAGTCTCCGTGCCCTCTCAGGAACTATACAGGTAATTCTATTCGTTACAGTCTTAACATCAATGAAAAAACATTTCTGTTCGTTACAATCTTAACATCAATGAAAACATTTCTGTTCGTTGCAATCTGAACATCAATGAAAACATTTCTATTGAACAACAGTAGTTCTGTCCGTAGTTCACTCGATGTCTCTGGTTCTATTTTATCACAGAAATGTTAATATGCCTTGAAAGTGTGTATCCAGAAACGGTTAGTGTTTTTATTCATATTTACAAATCTAGATTCAGATTACTGACTTTCTTCTTCGTTCCTACTTCCTTCCCTCTCTCGAGTTTTTTTTTTAAATCCAGCTGATGTGGAATCAGTCAGAGAGTGAGGAGGGGTGGGAGAGTGGGAGATAAGCGGTGGGTTTATTTGATGGAGGGCAGGGAAGGATGACGGGAAAGATGTTCAGTACTTCAGTTCTGTTGGTAGAACGGGGTCTTAAAGTGGAGATTAAGTAGTGTTTGCGACGTGAGAGAAAAGAAGGAGGGGGGGGGGGGGAGGGGGGGCAGAGGGGGGGGGGGGGAGTGGGGCAGGTGTTATGGACCGTGCGTGAATAAAGAACACCACAACAAACAAATGAACTGACGAATACACTGTCTGTCCAATGATGCGACTCTATTGGGATATTTTAATGTGTTTTGTTTGTATTATTTACTTGTTTATTTATTTATTCATTTATTTGTTTCATTTCTTATTATCACCACCTCCAACTTCACGTCAACGACGTGTAATATTCCTTACATAGTTACTACTGTTTTTGTTGCTGCTGCTACTGCTGCTGATGCTACTACAAACACCACTACTTCTTCTGCTGCTTTTGCTGGTGATGTGGTGGTGGTGGTGGTGGTGATGATGATGATGATGATGATGATGATGATGATGATGATATGTAAGTACTAGCACAACTGTCGATGTTGCTGCTGCTGCTGCTGCTGCTGCTGCTGCTGCTGCTGCTGCTTCTACTCCATTACCACCACAGCTAATACTACTACTACTACTGTTGCTGCTGCGGCTACGATATCGACTGTCGCTACTTCTGCGGCTGTTACTTCTCTTACTACCCTCTGCCACGGCCACCTCTGCTGCCATTGTACAAATGATACGAGGAGAAATACAAGCCTCGATTCCCTTTCTTTTTTCTTTTTTTTTTGTTGGCCGGAGAAGAGGTTGAGGGAGGCGGGGATTCGGTGCCGCTTGGTTCAGACACCCCTCCCTACTCCGGCAGAGCGGGAGGGTCGGCTGTTGTGTGTCTGGGTGGCTGCCTCCAAACGGGTCTGACATCACTTGTGCATCTGGCCTTCCGTTATCCCCCTCCCCCCCCCCCCCCCCGCCCTTCC
>CM065727.1:12996719-12999219 GCA_033310375.1 Conus canariensis
GCACAGTCTAAACAGAGGAGTTGGGGGGGAGGGGAGGGAGGGTAGGGGGAATAAGCTATTTACCAGGCTCGCAGGCTGTGACTGTTGGATGCTCGATTTCCAAAACAAACGGTTTTCTCCCCCAAAGTATTGTTCGTGATAACACTGTTTGCGATCGGTTACTGTCCTTGGATTCTTTGCCTTTTATTCTGTCGTTGTCTCTCTGTTTTCCTGTCTGCTTGTCTGTCTGCTTGTCTGTCTGTCTGTCTGTCTGTCTGCTTGTCTGTCTGTCTGTCAGCCTCTCTCTCTCTAGATAGATAGATAGTTTCAAACTATCTATCTAGCTATCTAAAGATGGATGGATGGATAGGTAGGTAGGTAGAAGGATAAACAGATATACAGAAGAACAAATAAATAGACAGACAGACAGACAGGTAATTAGATAGACTGACCGACAAACTGACCGGTAGACAGATTGGTCGCTGTTAGGAAGATAGACAGACAGATAGATGGATGGATAGATAGATAGACAGGTAGAGAGAGAGATGGATGGATGGATTGATAGGTAGATTTATAGATCAATAGGCTTATTGATTAATTAATTGATTAATTAATTAGATAGCATTCTTTATCATATTCTTGAATATATTGCTGTAGCAAATCTTCCTGTAACGTTTGTGACACATGTTTAGCTTTTTGGACAGCAATGCCTCCTTGTGCTTGTGTGGTCATGACATTGTTTGCTGACAGTTGTTCAGGTGAGGCTTTCATCCTGTTGAACACATTCCTCTCTCTCTCTCTCTCTCTCTCTCTCCTCCCTCTCCTCTCTCTCTCTCTCTCCAATGCTTGCTTTACGTTTACTTTATTGGCACTCATACGAAAACAATGTTGTTTTAATCGTAAATTGCATGTAGCCTTCATTAATTTTGAAAAGGCTTTTGTTTCCGTTGTAAGAAACCTATTATGGCCTATCATATTAAAAGATGGCATCAAAGGCAAGATTTTTAGGTGTAGTCGCAGCATGTACGACAATGTCAAAGCCAGAATTAGACGTGGATCTGGTGTAACAGATTACATTACTTGCACTCGTGGAGTAAAACAAGGAGATGCTTGCAGCCCTGTCTTGTTTTCTTTATTTATTAATGAATTCGCATCAGAGGCGATAAAGGGAGGGAAACATGGGCAGTGTGTATGTCAGATTATTTTGATTTATTGATACTGCTTCTGGCTGATGATGTGGCTTTACTTTCTAAAACTGTCATAGGCTTACAAACGCAGATAAACAACCTTCAGCGTGCAGCTGCTGCTTTACAGTTGAAGGTTGACTTGGATAAAAGTAACATAGTGGTGTTCAGGAAAGGGGGTGGGGTGGGGAGGGGGTATTTAGCTGCCAGAGAAAGATGAACAATAAACGGGATTGTAATGTCTGTTGTGAATGCATACAGATACTTAGGGATTCATTTTCAACAAAGCTTAGTTTTGTTGCTGCATGTCGTGACCTTACAAGCAGAGGAAAAAACGTTCTATTGTGCATTTTACAAAAGTTCCTCGAGCTGAAATGTATCCTTCACTCGTGCTTTTTACAGCTATTGGACTCTCATGCCGTCTATTGCTCAATGTGGTGCAGAGTTATGGGGCCTTGACAATGCAGCTATCCATTGTGGAAAACGGCGTTTGTTTGCTGTTAAAAGATTCTTGGACCACCAACATTTGTCAAACTGTTCCAGTTTGTTTAGAACAGGGTTTTCGTTTTTCAAACATAATCTGAAGTTGATCTGCTTATGTTAATCTTTCGAATCATCAGGCAGATGTCATTGAACGAAAATCTTCTGTCAGATTACCTTCGACACAGTACGGTACGCTATGATGTACAATAACAAGAGGGAGAAAAAAGAAGAAATCATCACGTCTGGAATACGAAATGGCAGCGGCACTTCTACGTATCCATCCGTGTTTCCAAATCACCTTTACGATGTCGTACGCAGCTGTAGTACATTTGCTTGCACGCGTGCACAGACGCACACACACACACACACACACACACACACACACACACACACACACACACACACACACACACACACACACTCACACACACACACACACACACACACCACACCACACACACACCACTGCGCACGCACGCACGCACGCACGCGCGTGCGCTGGCACACACACGCACGCACAGCAACGCACACCACTGCGCGCGCGGAAACACACACACACACACACACACACACACACACACACACACACACACACACACACACACACACACACACACTCACCATGCACGCGCGCACGCTCTTGGGAACTCTTTTCGAACGAGTGTGATCAGACCTCGTCAATGTTCAGAAGTTCTTTGCTTGGCTCGTTTTATGCCGTCTTCCTGTTTGATGATGATAGGGGATCAGGGCTTCCCGAGCCAGAGAGCACTTGCACACACAAGAAAAGTTTTGTATGTGTGGTGTGTATGTGTGTGTGTGTGTGTGTGTGTGTGTGTGTGTGTGTGTGTGTGTGT
>CM065727.1:13009219-13019219 GCA_033310375.1 Conus canariensis
AAATGCACAAAACAAACATATATCACAGATAGCATTCAGCGTGAGACAGACATCCCAAATGCACAAAACAAACATTAATCACAGATAGCATTCAGCGTGAGACAGACATCCCAAATGCACAAAACAAACATATATCACAGATAGCATTCAGCGTGAGACAGACATCCCAAATGCACAAAACAAACATATATCACAGACAGCATTCAGCGTGAGACAGACATCCCAAATGCACAAAACAGACATATATCACAGATAGCATTCAGCGTGAGACAGACATCCCAAATGCACAAAACAGACATATATCACAGATAGCATTCAGCGTGAGACAGGCATCCCAAATGCACAAAACAGACATATATCACAGACAGCATTCAGCGTGAGACAGACATCCCAAATGCACAAAACAAACATATATCACAGATAGCATTCAGCGTGAGACAGACATCCCAAATGCACAAAACAAACATATATCACAGACAGCATTCAGCGTGAGACAGACATCCCAAATGCACAAAACAAACATATATCACAGACAGCATTCAGCGTGAGACAGACATCCCAAATGCACAAAACAAACATACATCACAGATAGCATTCAGCGTGAGACAAAAGTGAAACAAAAATCAGCGTGACACAGACATGAAAAATGCGTAAAACAATGCTCCTCAGATCGTGTTCAACATGAAACAGACAGAAAAAGAAATGTCTAACACAAACATTCTCCAGATCACATATAGCACGAGATAGACATCAAAATGCATGCAGTAAATGACATATCAAAAACAGATCTAGTTGTAAAGTGAGGCGACTGCAGGCGGAAATCTAAACAAATTTGAAAAATAAATTGCTAAAGCTCCCCCCCCCCCCCCCCCCCAAAAAAAAAAAAAAAAAAAAAAAAAAAAAAAACGTTGACAAACAAATCACAAGACTAAACACGACGCATTTCGACCTCTTAGGTCTTCCTCAGACAAGGCAGACAACACTCAGGACACACAACACTCAGGACAACGAAAATGAACGCCCATCTTGCGCCGAATTGGGTGAAGATAAGTGATTGCTCGTTCATTTTCGTTGTCCCGAGTGTTGTGTGTCTTACCCGAAGAAGACCAAAGAGGTCGAAACGCGTCGTGTTTTGTCTTGTGATTAGTTTGTCAACGTTTTTGGGGCGGAGCTTTAGTAATGACTTTTTTTTTTTCGAAATTGTTTACATATAAAAAATAGTCAAAACAATTTTCCCCAGATCGCATTCAGCGTGAGACAAACATCAGAACTGCAGAGAACAAACAACTGTCTCAGATCGCATTCAGCGTGAGACAGACATCAAAACTGCAGAAAACCAGCGGTTCTCTAAGACCGGCATGAGGTGAGACATCAGAAATGCGGGGGAAAAACATTAATACTCCTCAGATAGCATTTAGCATGGGACAAGACGTCAACACTGCACCACCAAATGGAGTGAATCTAGGCAGGTGTGTCCTGTATGGCCGGGAGGCGGAAATGGGCAGTGCCCCTTAGTCACGGCACGTGCTGGTTCTGGACCCTGCCCTGAATCACCCACCGGGGAATGGTTTGGGAACAAGGTCGGGAATTACTTTGGCTCAGGTCCAGAGTTATCCCCCCCCCCCCCACCCTACCCCCAACCCCCAACCCCAAATTCAGGTTCAGTATGCTTTGACTGACATGCTTTGGCGTTTGTGGCACGGAGAATTCTGAAGGAGGGGGGCTGGGGTGATTTGGGAACACAGAAGGTCAGTGTGGATTTACTCCCTGGAGTGAGTTTGGACTCGTGCCTTTCCCATCCGCTGGGGGGGGGGGGGGGGGTTGGGGGGGTTGGGGAGAGAGAGAGAGAGAGAGAGAGAGAGAGAGAGAGAGAGAGAGAGAGAGATTTCGGGAGTGGAGTGATTATGGCACGTTACAGCGGAACTAACCGCCATAAGTACTGTTTTCTCTACTCAGGCTTTCCTTGTTCATAAGGTGTTTTTTTTTCTTTTTTTTTTTTTTTATGTTGACTCATTATTTGATGTCCCATACAACGTGAAAAGCAGAGAACATCATCGTCAGCTAAGACACGGTTTGCAAACTGTGATGGTAATGTACTTTTCTAGTGAAAAACAATCATTATCATTGTTTTTTTTCTTGATGGTAATTACCCTTTATTCATGAAAACAACCATCGTGACTTTTGAACGCTAAGAACCTTCCATACTCCTGCACTATCATGCCTCTCGCCGCCCCCCCCCCCCTCCCCCCCACCCCCCCCCACCCCCACCCCCTCTCGTCCTGACCGGGGCATGCGTTTGTGTCAGTGCACGAGCCAGGATTGATCGCCGCCTGGGCCAGGCAGGTAGTTGTCTGGGTCGTCTGGGGTCAAAGGTCAGCGAGGTGGACGACCCGACGGTTCTCCCTGCCTAATCAGAGGACGTTACCATTCGGGGGTCCACCGGGACATGGGGCAACAGCTCTGGAGAAGATTTCGCTTTTATTGCCTCTAGACTTTTTCCCCCTTTATTACCTCTAGCGTTTTCCTCCCCTCTTATTACCTCTAGCCTTTTCCCCTTTATTACCTCTAGACTTTTTCCTTTTATTACCTCTAGCGTTTTCTCCCCTCTTATTACCTCTAGCCTTTTCCCCTTTATTACCTCTAGCCTTTTCCCTTTTATTACCTCTAGCCTTTTTCCTTTTATTACCTCTGGCTTTTTCCTTTTATTACCTCTAACCTTTTTCCTTTTATTACCTCTAGCCTTTTTCCTTTTATTACCTCTGGCCTTTTTCCTTTTATTACCTCTAGCCTTTTCCCTTTTATTACCTCTAGCCTTTTCCCCTTTATTACCTCTAGCCTTTTCCCCTTTATTACCTCTAGCCTTTTCCCCTTTATTACCTCTAGCCTTTTCCCTTTTATTACCTCTAGCCTTTTCCTTTTATTACCTCTAACCTTTTTCCTTTTATTACCTCTAGCCTTTTCCCTTTTATTACCTCTAGCCTTTTCCCCTTTATTACCTCTAGCCTTTTCCCTTTTATTACCTCTAGCCTTTTCCCCTTTATTACCTCTAGCCTTTTCCCTTTTATTACCTCTAGCCTTTTTCCTTTTATTAAACCTCTGGCCTTTTCCCTTTTATTACCTCTAGCCTTTTTCCTTTTATTACCTCTGCCTTTTCCCTTTTATTACCTCTAGCCTTTTCCCTTTTATTACCTCTGGCCTTTCCCTTTTATTACCTCTAGCCTTTTTCCTTTTATTACCTCTGGCCTTTTCCCTTTTATTACCTCTGGCCTTTTCCCTCTTATTACCTCTAGACTTTTCCCTTTTATTACCTCTACCTCCTCCCCCCCCCCCCCCCCCCCCCCCCCCCCCGTTACTGCCTTAACCTTTTCCCGTTTATTACCTCTGGCCTTTTCCCTTTATTACCACTGGCCTTTTCCTTTTATTACCGTTAGCCTTTTCCCTTTTACTATCTCTGGCCTTTTCCCTTTTATTACCTCTAGCCTTTTCCCCTTTATTACCTCTAGCCTTTTCCCTTTTATTACCTCTAGCCTTTTTTCCTTTTATTACCTCTGGCCTTTTCCCTTTTATTACCTCTAGCCTTTTCCCCTTTATTACCTCTAGCCTTTTCCCTTTTATTACCTCTAGCCTTTTTCCTTTTATTACCTCTGGCCTTTTCCCTTTTATTACCTCTAGCCTTTTTCCTTTTATTACCTCTGGCCTTTTCCCTTTTATTACCTCTAGCCTTTTCCCTTTTATTACCTCTGGCCTTTTCCCCTTTATTACCTCTAGCCTTTTCCCTTTTATTACCTCTAGCCTTTTTCCTTTTATTACCTCTAACCTTTTTCCTTTTATTACCTCTAGCCTTTTCCCTTTTATTACCTCTAGCCTTTTCCCCTTTATTACCTCTAGCCTTTTCCCTTTTATTACCTCTAGCCTTTTCCCCTTTATTACCTCTAGCCTTTTCCCTTTTATTACCTCTAGCCTTTTTCCTTTTATTACCTCTGGCCTTTTCCCTTTTATTACCTCTAGCCTTTTTCCTTTTATTACCTCTGGCCTTTTCCCTTTTATTACCTCTAGCCTTTTCCCTTTTATTACCTCTGGCCTTTTCCCTTTTATTACCTCTAGCCTTTTTTCCTTTTATTACCTCTGGCCTTTTCCCTTATTACCTCTGGCCTTTTCCCTCTTTTACCTCTAGACTTTTCCCTTTTATTACCTCAGCCTCCTCCCCCCCCCCCCCCCCCCCCCACCGTTACTGCCTTTAACCTTTTCCCGTTTATTACCTCTGGCCTTTTCCCTTTTATTACCACTGGCCTTTTCCCTTTTATTACCGTTAGCCTTTTCCCTTTTACTATCTCTGGCCTTTTCCCTTTTATTACCTCTAGACTTTTCCCTTTTATTACCACTGGCCTTTTTCCCTTTTATTACCTCTGGCCTTTTCCCTTTTATTACCACTGGCCTTTTTCCCTTTTATTACCGTTAGCCTGTTCCCTTTTACTATCTCTGGCCTTTTCCCTTTTATTATCCCTGGCATTTTTCCTTTTATTATCTCTGGCCTTTTCCCTTTAATTACCTCTGGCCTTTTCCCTTTTATAACCGCAAGCCTTTTCATTTTCATTACCTCTGGCCTTTTTGAGACAACGTTTATCTTTATGTCCAAGGTTACGTGAATCTTGAACGCTACGAAGCTGAGTTTGAAACAAGAGTGTACAAACTTCTTCTTCTCTTCGTTTGTCCACTGTGATATCAATTTATGTGTCGGGCTACGTGATTCGTTGAATTTTGGGAAGTTGCTGTCGTTTAGCAGGAAGAAGCGGCGGCATTAACCTGCCGGCTGCCTTCCTATAGGCCAGGCGGCAAGAACCAACTCTTTCTTGCCTGCAGAGTGTTAAGCGTTTCATGCAAGCTGACGGCGAACGGGGCTAGAAAGAGAGGGCTCTGTCACACGCGATAAGCAAAAATGGCCGACAGTTGTGATGTTCTTTGACTGGTGCACAAAAAAGTGTTGTTCTCTGGTTAGCGCATAAAACGATCAAATTACGGACCCTTTAACAGAAGAAGAAGAGATAGAAGTAACCATTCGTCTTACACCCGTTTTTTGTAGCTCCGTTAGTCTCTGATATCCATCCCGCGCCGCTAGCGAGAGAGCTTGCCCCTCACGTGTTCTTGCGTCTGGGAAACTCGTCTGTTGTCTTGGGTAGCATCAGAGTCTGTGAGACCTTTCTGCAGAGGCTGACAGGAAGTACAATGCCAGCGTCCTTTTCTCGGTCTCCTTTATTATTCCAGAAGTGAAAATGGATTGAATTTTTTTTTTTTTTTTCATTCTAGTTGTCTTTTTTTTCTTTTTTTTTTTTCTTTTTTGTAATTCTGTTTTCCCCGTATATCCTTCTTTTCCTCTACCTTTTTTTTTTTCTGTTCTGGCCTCAGTCCCCTCTTCTTCTTTCTTTCCTTTTTTCTTTCTGTCTTTCTTTCATGTCTTCTGTCTTTGCTTTCTTTCTTCCTTCTGTCGTTTATTTTTGTCGGGCGGGCTTTAAACATCATGAACTGACTTCCGTTTTTCATTTTTGTAGTTTCTCGATTCCAAATCCCCTACCCCCCATTTGCCCCACCCCCATTTTTTTTTTTTCCACCGTTTCCTTTCTATAAGTTTTTTTTTGTTTGTTTGTTTTGTTTTTTGTTTTTCTTTTTTAATCAGGGGGGAAATAATTATAAAATCAAATCACAACAGACAGCCATTGGAGGCTATGCAGGAAAAGAAGGTAGCTATGAACATACCCAAAAACGGCTTACGCACGGCTTTATCCATGTCTCTCCAACCTACCCTCCCCATCTTCCCCCCCTCCCTCTCTCTCTCTCTCTCTCTCTCTCTCTCTCTCTCTCTCTCTCTCTCTCTCTGTTTGTGTGTGTGCATGCTTCATTTTCTCCCAAACCGCTATGTTTTGTTTTTAGATAATACATGCTGCAGTGAAATGGCGTATATACATGACGCATTTTACATGACGTCAGTGCTTTCAGTGCGCGGAAATTGGATTTTATCTGTAGATAAACATGACTGATATTGCCAGCTGCAGCCTGATGTTGTAGTCTTTTTTTTTAATCAATGTTTACCCCCTTCAGAAAGGGCTTGACGCTGATTAAACGTGTTTGTGCTCTATCCTGCTATCCTCTTGTCTCTTGTGTACCTCTGTTTCTCTCAGTCTGTCTCTCTGTCTCTGTGTCTGCCTCTGTCTCTCTGTCTGTCTGGCAGTCTGTCTGTCTGTCTGTCTGTTTGTCTCTCTCTCTCTCTCAGTCTCTGTCTCTCTATCTGTTTCTGTCTGTTTGTCTCTCTCTATCTCTCCCTGTCTCTGTCTGCTTGTCTGTCTTCTCTCTCTCTCTCTCTCTCTCTCTCTCTCTCTCTCTCTCCTCTCTCTGTCTCTGTCTCTCTCTCAATCTCTTTCTGATAGTCTCTCCCTGTCTGTTTTTTTCTGTCTGTCTGTCTCTGTCTGTCTAACTCTCTCTCTCTCTCCTCTCTCTCTCTCTCTCTCTCTCTCTCTCTCTCTCTCTCTCTCCCCTCCCTCTCTCTCTCTCTCTCTCTCTCTTCTCTCTCTCTCTCTCTTGCGCAGCAGCAGGTGCTGCCAGTGGCAAAGGTGCATTCAGAACAGCTAAAAAGGATAACGTGTGGCGTAATCATCTTCTCCCGGGGACCCACAGATAAACCTGCTGGGCTGTTTGAGGCCCGGGAGTTAAAAAAGGGGGGGGTGGGGGTGAGGGAGGGGTACAGTGTATGTGTAAAAAAAAAAAAAAAAGGAGAGGAGGAGGCGGCGAGAGGAGGTGGGGGAGGGGGGAGGATGTAGGCTGGCGGCACTTAGATGCCAGGAACTGGGAGACGGCGGGGAGTGCGGCGCAGCCCTGGTCTGGAACCAGGAAGGCTGAGAGGTCCACAGTGGATGAACATGATGATCTCCCTCCAACCTGCTGTAGCTCCATGATCATGGCGCGGGAAAGCTGAGAGGTCCACAGTGGAGGAACATGATGATCTCCCTCCAACCTGCTGTAGCTCCATGATCGTGGCGCGGGAAAGCTGAGAGGTCCACAGTGGATGAACATGATGATCTCCCTCCAACCTGCTGTAGCTCCATGATCGTGGCGCGGGAAAGCTGAGAGGTCCACAGTGGAGGAACATGATGATCTCCCTCCAACCTGCTGCAGCTCCATGACTGTGGCCCAGCCCACCACACGGAGCCACGTCACCGATGTCACTACATGGAAACGCACAACCACGCGCGCGCACGCACGCTCGGACAGAGAGAGAGAGAGAGAGAGAGAGAGAGAGAGAGAGAGAGAGAGAGAGAGAGAGAGGAGGGGGGTGAGATAGAAAGAAAGAGAGAGAGAGAGAGAGAGAGAGAGAGAGAGAGAGAGAGAGACGCGTGCACGTAAACACGCACACGCTCGCACACAAAACACACGCACGCACACACAGACAGGTAGATACACAGATAGATAGTCAAACAGACAGATGGCCATATAGATAAGTAGATACATGCACACAACATACATACATACATACATACATACATACATACATACATACATACATACATACATACATACATACATACATACATACTACATACATACATACATACATACATACAGAATTAAATGGAGAGAGAGAGAGGGGGGGGGGGTGCAGACAGACAGACATACAAACGAGGGTCAGACAGGCAGACAGAAGAATATACAAACACACATCCATACACGCACGCACACACATACATACATGCATACATACACACACACACACACACACACACACACACACACACACACACACACACAACACACACACACACGCACACATACACACACATACACGCGCACATACACGCACACATCCATATACATATTGAAAAAGAAGCTGCAGGCGAAAACAAATGGAAGTTAACAATTCCTCCAAGACCGTGGCATTGACTTAGCAAAGATTCACACAGGAAATAAACGGTGGAAGGGAAGGGCTGGGGTGAAGATGAGGGTGTTGAAGTATCGACAGTCAACCCTTCACTACTCGCCTTGGCTTAAGGCTGTGTCAGACCAACTGACATAGGCTAGAACACCAAGGCCACATCAAAATGTTGTTATGCTCTGCACAGTTATGTGGGGATTGTCTTCAGTCGTGACAAGCTCCTGCATAACATTATCAGTCTCCAAAATCTCCCGAAGTCGGAGTGTGGCTGCCCACGTGGCGGGGTAATCAAAAACGGTCACACACGTAATGTTCTCATCCCCAGCTGATGCATGTGTACCATAGTGTTCAAATGCTTCGGCTGTTTGGATGATCCCTGGAGTCTTTTAGCCAGGGTGCGACGACAACAACAACAAAAACAACAACAACAACAACAACAACAACAACAACAACAACAACCCTTTACTACTACCATACAGGGATCAACCAGTCCTTTTTTTTTCAATCCATCAGACATCATTTGTGTCGCCTGTCCAGAGTCGAATTTCGTCTTTTGCGTACGACTCATCAGTAGAAGTGGGCAGGTTGTGTATGTAATAATAATAATAATGTCATTCCAGGAGTCCGATCACAGCTCACGAGTGGAGCGGACGTGCTGGCTGTCGCTCTCCGCACGGCCGAGCTTGAGGGAAAAAAAAAGGGGTCGGTGTGGAAATAAGTGTGTGGAGGTGATCACGGGTCTGTGAACCAGCATGTATTAGCCAGGGAAAGGTCCGTTCCTTTTTATTGGTGAACGTTATGTGGTTGTGAAAAGGAAATATTCGTGTATTTGTTCATTCTTCATGGCGTCGGAGTGATGCGGTGGTTGTGAGTGCAGAGTGAACTGATGAATTTTGAAGTCGGATACATTTTTTTTCTGAATATCTTTTTTGACTGCAAGTGTGCTCCAAAACAAGTATAAGCTGGTGATGTGCTCCTCATAATGTTTCAGCATTCAACATTAATGGAGTAATGACAAGCACAATTTCAAAATACTTTTCGAATAGGGCGGGTAGCAAACGGAAACCTTCATCGTCAAGCGATAGTTGTGTGAGTCCCGAGTCGAATACAGACTTGAAGGCAACAAAGAAGAAACAAAGACAGGACAGTGAATCAAGTTGTGATAACATGGGGTTGGAGGAGATGCTTGGTGACATGAACAAGAGACTGTCAGAAATGACTGACAAACTAGCGAACGTCGCGACAAAAGATGATATAAAAAGTCTGAGAAATGACATGGATAAAATAACTGTCAGACTGACCACAAGAATAGATCAACTTGAGTGCAGTATATTTGATGTAAGTAAACAAAATGAAAAACTTTCGACAGAGGTCAGTGCGCTTAAGAGCGAAAACGAGGAACTCCGTTCAAGGTTGAATCAGACGACCAAGGAGAACAACAGCATCAGAACTGATTTAAATGACAACGAACAGCACAACAGACTCTGGAATGTGCGTGTGTATGGCGTGAGGGAGGGGCAAGCGGAAACTGTGGAGGACTGCATTCAGAAGTGTGTGAACATCTTCTCAGAGAAAGTGGGGCGTGTCGGTCAGTGACAAAGACATTGAAATTGCCCATCGCACAGGTAAACCAGGGGGCAGTAGACCAAGACCAATCATCCTTCGCTTCTTTTCCAGGAGACTGCGTGGACGGGTGCTGGCGGAGAGGCGTAAGCTAAAACAGTCTGGTATTTCTGTCGGCGAGGACTTGACTTATCAGAACTATAAACTGTTAAAAAGAGCCACTGACCACTCGGCAGCACTTGCTGCATGGTCTTCAAACGGGAAAATCCTCGCGAAAATGAAAAATGGACAAACGGTGAAAGTCAGTATAAACTCAAACATGGATGAAATGTTTACAAGAGCGATGTCGCAAAAAAGATCTATGTAATTCTATAATTTAGAGGTGGAATTATGTTCTGGCATGTCTCAACAGCCCCAGCGCACGCACGCACGCACACACACACACACACACACACACACACACACACACCACACACACACACACACACACACACACACACACACACCTTTTCTTCATTC
>CM065727.1:13024219-13026719 GCA_033310375.1 Conus canariensis
TCAAAAACGAAGAGACGTGTTCCAGTTTCTTAGACAAAAACAACATTCAGTTTACTTTCTACAGGATACACATTTCATAAAAAATATTGAAAAACAAGTAAGGGCAGAATGGGGCTATGAATGTGTGTTTTCATCTTACAATTCGAGATCAAGGGGAGTTGCTATATTGCTAAATAATAATTTTGATTTCAAAATAAAGAAAACAGTCACGGATAGACACGGAAACTACGTTATACTGATTCTGAACACGTTAGACACTGAAATTGTGCTGGTAAATATTTATGGACCAAACAGCGACAGTCCCACTTTTTTTGAAGAAATTCAAACAAAAATCAAGGAGACTGGTATTTCGAACATCGTAATTGGTGGAGACTGGAATCTAGTGATTAATCCTAGCTTGGACTATTACAATTATAAATCTGTAAATAATGCAAAAGCCAGAGAAATGGTATTAAACATGATCAGTGAATTAGAATTGGTCGATATCTGGAGAGAATTAAATCCTGAAATTCTAAGATATACCTGGAGAAGATCCAACCCCATACAGCAAAGTCGATTGGATTTTTTTCTAATATCAGATACACTTACTGGTAACATTAGAGACGCAGAAATCCTTTGGGGTTACAGAAGTGACCACTCGTTGATCAAATTAAACATAGCACTAAATACCGAACAGAAAAGAAAAACATTCTGGAAATTTAACGCTTCGCTACTTAGGGATGCCAATTATGTAAATTTAGTGAACCAAACTATAAATGATGTCAAGGAACAATATGCTACATCACCATATGACAGGCAGAACTTAAGCAAGATACCCAATAATGAAATACAATTTATGATAAGTGATAGGTTATTTTTAGAAGTTCTGATCATGGAAATAAGATCAAAAACGATTACGTTTAGTATCAATAAGAAAAGCGAACAAATGAACGCCGAAAACTGCTTAGAAAAGGAAATACAAGATTTGGAAAGAGAAAAACCCACGCATATTAATACTATTAATTTACAAAGAAAGATGAGCTTGCTCAGTTACGTAAAACAAAAGTAGATGGGATCATTCTCAGATCCAGAGCAAGATGGGCTTCACAGGGTGAAAAAGTAACTAAGTATTTTTGTAACCTGGAAAAAAGACATTTTGTTAGCAAACAGATGTTGAAATTAGTTACAGATCAAGGAAATGTTTTGCTAGAAACAGATGAAATGTTAGAAGAGACCAGGTCATACTACGAGCATTTGTACAAGGAAAGAGAAGTAAAAGATATTGAAATTAGCAGATATATTTCAAATCTGCCACAACTAAATGAAGACGAAGCAGAACATTTAGAAGGCATGATTACCATCCAAGAAGCATCAGAAGCCCTGAAAAATATGCAGAATGATAAAAGTCCTGGTACAGATGGGATGACAGTTAATTTCTTTAAGTTCTTTTGGAAACAAATAGGAGAGTTTGTAATAAGATCATTAAATGAAGGCTTTATAAATAAAGAGATGTCTGTGTCTCAAAGAGAAGGATTAATAACGTGTCTACCAAAAGCCGATAAATCAAGAGAGTTTTTAAGAAACTGGAGACCAATTTCATTGTTAAATGTTTCGTATAAGATAGGTGCCACCTGTATAGCGAACAGAATTAAGACTGTTTTACATAAATTAATTAATGAAGACCAGACGGGTTTTGTTCCAGGACGATACATTGGAGAAAATATAAGAACCTTGTATGACATAATGTTTTATCTGGAACAAAATTCTCTTCCTGGTCTACTGGTATCAATTGACTATGAGAAGGCGTTTGATTCGATAAATTGGACATATATGAATAAGATACTTAAAGCTTTTGGGTTTGGGGAAGGTATATGCTGCTGGGTTTCGACATTTTATAAAAACATAAGATCCTATGTAGTTGTGAATGGGAAAGTATCTAAGAGTTTTGAAATAGAAAGAGGTTGTCGTCAGGGTGATCCCATTTCACCATATCTATTTGTTTTGTGTGCAGAAATTTTAGCATGTAAAATCAGGGAAGACGAGAGAATAAAAGGCATTGAAATACTCAACACGATGTTTAAAATCAGCCAATTTGCCGATGATACAGTGTTTACATTAGAAGGGGATAGGGTTTCGTATGAACATCTGTTTAAAACTCTTAAAGAGTTTGAAGAAATTTCAGGACTAAAACTCAATTATGAAAAAACTGTAAACGTATGGCTAGGAAAACTAAAAAACTCAAAATGTGAGTATCTTTCTGAAAAGGAAATGAAATGGAATCCACCAAAATATAGGATACTAGGTATTTGGTTCACAGGAGACTTATCAAAAATGACAGAAATCAACACAGCAGATAAATTTATTGAAGTCAAACAATTGTTTAAAGTTTGGTCAAAACGTATATGTACACCCCTAGGCAGGATTGCAGTACTGAAGTCCATGATTCTTTCAAAACTCATATACCTATGGATTCTGTTGCCTAATCCTCCAGAAGATGTAATAAATCAGCTTCAGAAAACAT
>CM065727.1:13034219-13038824 GCA_033310375.1 Conus canariensis
GGTTCTTTCCGTTTAAAATGCGCGTCAGTTCAGGTTCTTTCCGTTTAAAATCCACGTCAGTTCACGTTCTTTCCGTTTAAAATCCACGTCAGTTCAGGTTCTTTCCGTTTAAAATGCGCGTCAGTTCAGGTTCTTTCCGTTTAAAGTCCACGTCAGTTCAGGTTCTATCCGTTTAAAGTCCACGTCAGTTCAGGTTCTATCCGTTTAAAGTCCACGTTAGTTCAGGTTCTTTCTGTTTAAAGTGCACGTCAGTTCAGGTTCTTTCCGTTTAAAATGCGGTTCTTTCCATTTAAAATCCACGTCAGTTCACGTTCTTTCCGTTTAAAAATCCACGTCAGTTCAGGTTCTTTCCGTTTAAAATGCGCGTCAGTTCAGTTCTTTCCGTTTGAAGTCCACGTCAGTTCAGGTTCTATCCGTTTAAAGTCCACGTCAGTTCAGGTCTTTTCCGTTTAAAGTCCACGTTAGTTCAGGTTCTTTTCGTTTAAAGTCCACGTTAGTTCAGGTTCTTTCCGTTTAAAATGCACGTCAGTTCAGGTTCTTTTTGTTTAAAGTGCACGTCAGTTCACGTTCTTTCCCTTTACAATCCACGTCAGTTCAAGTTTTTTCCTTTAAAATCCACATCATTTCAGGTTCTTTCCCTTTGAAATCCACGTCATTTCAGGTTCTTTCCCTTTGAAATCCACGTCAGTTCAGGTTCTTTCCCTTTTAAATCCACGTCATTACGGTTCTTTCCGTTCAAATCCACATCAAGTCAGGGTCTTTCCCTTTGAAATCCATGTCATTGTCAATACAAACAAGAACCATTTCTGATATCAGGGCCAGAAACGGAAAGGAAATCCTTTCTGATTATGTTCAAGGCTTTACCCCCACCCCCCCCCCCCCCCCCCCCCCCCCCCCCCCCCCCCCCCCCCCCCCCCCCCCCCCCCCCTCTGCGCCAATAATAGTAACGTGGTGTGATTGGTAGGAAGAGTTGTCGGGATTTACCAGCGTCCTTTGTCAACCCCGCATGGAGGAACAAAATGACAGGTTCCGGACCTCTAAGTGCGATGGGTGGGTGGGTTGGGGGGGGGGGGGGGGAGGGGATGGAGGGTGCGGGTGGGACGGGGACGGGGGGGGGGGGGGGGAGGGCAGACAGTAAAGAATGGAGAGGGGCGGGAGGATGTGTTTACTTTGCCGGCTGTGATCTCCCACTCCCTCCTCCTCGCCCCCCCCCTCTCCCCTCCCCTCCCTCCCCTCTTTCTCTCTCTCTCTCTCTTGACACCGCCTCCTCCACCACCCCTCCACCTGTCCCCCACCCCCTATTCTTCATTCTGTGATGCATTTGGTGTTGTTGCGTATCGATCAGTGACTGAGGCGGCCATTGTGGCGGTAGTGGAGGTGGGGGGGAAGGGAGGGGTAAGAGGTCGCTTTGTGTGTGTGTGTGTGTGTGTGTGTGTGTGTGTGTGTGTGTGTGTGTGTGTGTGTGTGTGTGCTCTCCTATCTCAACACTGTCACCATTGTCTGGCAGACTTGCTTTACATCGGTGACTTGTCTGTGGGCGTGTCAGTATGTGTGTGTCCATGTGTGTGTGTGTGTGTGTGTGTGTGTGTGTGTGTGTGTGTGTGTGTGTGTGTGTGGAGTGTGTGTGTGTGTTTGTGTGTGTGCCTGCGTGCGCGCGCGCGCGCGCCTGTGTGTGTGTATGTGTGTATGAAAGTTTTGCGCGCACGTACGTGCGTTTTGTGTATTGAGTGTGTGTGTGTGTGTGTGTTGTGTGTGTGTGTGTGTGTGTGTGTGTGTGTGTGTGTGTGTTGTCTGTCTGTCTGTCTGTCTGTCTGTCTCTTCTTTGTGTGTCTTTGTGTGTCTGTGCGTGTACGTGTATGTTTGCGCGCATATGCGTACGTTGTTTGTTGTGTGTGTGTGTGGTGTGTGTGTGTGTGTGTGTTGTGTGTGCTGTGTGTGTGTGTGTGTGTGTTGTGGTGTGTGTTCTGTCTGCTCTGTCTCTGTCTGTCTGTCTGTCTGTCAGTCTGTCTGTCTGTCTGTGCGAGCGCGCGCGCGCACGGGCGTGTGTATGTATGTATGTGTGTGTATGTGTCTGTGTGTTTGCGCGCGTGCGAACGCATGTGCATGTGTATGTGCGAGAGAGAGAGAGAGAGAGAGAGAGAGAGAGAGAGACAGACAGACAGACAGACAGACAGACAGACAGACAGACAGACAGACAGACAGAGAGCAAACACCTCTGTAAGCATTTCCACTGAAAGGATTTGGTCGTTGCTTGAGAAGTGCACACCAGCACGTTTGACCTTCAACGTGTTTCAGTTGAAGCACTATGATGATGTGCTTTGTAGAAGTGGTGACAATGATGGTGACTGCGACGACAATATCGACAACAGCGACAACGATGATGACGACGACGACGACGTTGACGACGACAGCGACAGCCACGACGACGACGACGACGACGACGACGACGACGGACGACGATGATGATGATGATAGATGATGATTCCATTATTAAGAGGTACAAAAACTCACCGCGCATAGAAACCACCTCATCCCGTCACTCACTCAAAGCACTGACGCAGCACACAGAACATCTGCTTTACGCATGAAATAAAACTAAGCGAAAAGGAGAACGATGTATTGGACGAAAGGAAATGAGGGGAAGCGAGAGCCCGAGGGGAAATGGAGTCTTTTTGGCGCGAAGGTCTATCCATGCCGTCGTCTAAAAGAAATGCTACGTTACGATTCTAGTTCTGCATCCAGGAAACTAAAGGAGGCCAAAACAGATGTTCAGATTTCAGTTTGTTATTCCAAGACTGCCTCCTCTGTGAGTATGTGTGTGTGTGTGTGTAAAGACAGCCGCTGTAAAGGTCAGCAAGATGCGTTCGTTGCCCTGAGCGACTGGAGTGGAAGGGGGGGGGGGGGGTAAACGAAGCATTGATCTCAGTGCACGTAGACAAATTCCACAGACCAAGAAGCATGCGCCTTTCAGACAATAAAAGGATGCTTACCAAAAGAATTAACTTTCTCTCTCTCTCTCTTTCTTCTTGTGTGTGTGTGTGTGTGTGTGTGTGTGTGTGTGTGTGTGTGTGTGATAAGTTTTATCAAGAGTTAGGGGCCCATTTTCTTTCCAGATGTCTACATCTCCCCCCCCCCCCTCTTCCTTCCCCAACCCCTTCTTCCCTCCTCCTCCCTCTAAATTTGGCGGGGGGGTGGGGGGGGGGGGGGGGGGGGGTGAGAGGGACGCCAGCAAAACGTATCCATTTATCCTCGTTTTGCAACATACATAGTACAGTGGCTTAAGTGTTGCTCAGCAGAGGGAAGGGCAGAGGCGGGAGGAGCGGGGGGGGGGGGGGGGGTGTGGATAGATGAGTGTGTGTTGGGGGGGGGGGGGGTGGGGGGAGGGGAAGAGAAGCAGGTAAACTGAAAAAAAAAAAAAAAAAGAAATCCCTTGTCTACAACATCCAGCGGAAGATTTGCTGATGATGTGTTTCCATGGCGACTGTTCTCCCCGTAAGCTGTGATAAGGACGTTTTCAGTTTAAAAAAAAGAAAAAAGAAAAAAGATCAAAATGGAGGCACAGGGGGGTTATGATGCGTGTGGAAGGAGGGGGGGGGGAGGTCGTGGGGAATGGGGGTCAGAGGCGGAAGGGGAGGGGTGTAGAAAATGGGAATGTGGCATCACCGCCTCTTCACCTTTACCATCTATCCAAAGCTGTGTCGTTATCTTCTAGATTCTGGAGGGGAGAGAGAGAGAGAGAGAGAGAGAGAGAGAGAGAGGAGAGAGAGAGAGAGAGAAGACAGACAGACAGACAGACAGACAGACAAGACAGACAGACAGACAGACAGACAGAGAAGAAGAAGAGAGAGAGAACTCTCTCTCTCGGAACTCGGAAAATTTTAATTGCAAAGGCCACCGACCTATCTGCAATGAGGTCAAGAAACAAAAATGAAATCACACACACTGACGCTGTTACATTTCTACTGATCACGCTCATTTACAAAACTTGCTCACACCAACTGTATAATCGTAAATTGAGAATACCGAAAGATACTTACAAAATCGCACCCGTATGTAGCACTCTCCCAGACTCGCACAGCTCGCACATAGGGAGAGAGAGAGAGAGAGAGAGAGAGAGAGAGAGAGAGGGAGGGAGGGAGAGAGAACGTTGTTTAATGAGGGTAATGGAACGAGCATAGTACTTGTTTTTTTCTCTCAGATAATTCTTAGGACCAGGAAGTAACATAAGAACATTGGAGAGAGAACAAATAACAAGTATTTCCAGTTTTAAATATACTGGGAAAGGTGAGTGAGTGAGTGAGAGAGAGACAGACAGACAGAGAGAGACAGAGAGACAAAGAGAGAGAGAGAGAGGGACAGACAGAAGACAGACAGGAACAGACAGACAGACAGACAGAGACAGACAGACAGACAGACAGAGAGAGACGGGTTGGAATGAGGGCGATGAGAGCTGTGACGACAGACGGAGAGCGCGCCTCCTCAGCTTCCATTGTGTTCAGCCGAACATGGCATCAAGCAGGCAGCAGGGAAGTAAACAGCGCACCACATGCAGGACTGGTTGTGTTCCCCACGTGTGAAACCAGGCAGTCCTCTGTCCACCTCTGC
>CM065727.1:13038924-13041424 GCA_033310375.1 Conus canariensis
CAGCCCCTCTTCCCCTTCTCTCCATACACGTTGGTACAACATCTCCAGCCTTTTTACTGTTTGACAGAGCAACAAACACAAAAGAAGAAATAAAGAAGCATTACCTCATTTGAGATGTTCTTTCCTTTACCGAGGAAGAGCAAGCGAACACTGCGATACAATCTATCTGTGTGTGTGTGTGTGTGTGTGTGTGTGTGTGTGTGTGCGCGCGCGCGCGCGCGCGCGCGCGTGTGTGTGTGTGTGAGCGATATAAATGATTAGATTAGGGTCGAGAGTAGGGTGAGGCTCAGATAGGGTTAGGATCATGCAATCTGCAATGGAGAGTCTTCCAGTTCTCTTTTCGAAGTTAGGCCTAGCAGTCATTGACGCGCCGTACGCGCATGCCGTATGGTTCGAAAACCTTGCGCCTGGCTAAGGGAGGCAACTTCTAACAGCTGTTTACAAATGGCGAACATGACGACGCCTGTGAAGCATTGGATCAAAATCTGCCAAAAGTAGACCCTTAACAGCGGTAGTGGTAAGGACTGTTTGTCTTTACATTCTTGTGCAATAAGCCATTGAACTTATTTGTTTTTTTTTAGTCAAATATGAGAAAGAAATTTGCTGTAGAAAGCTAAGCGGAATTCAGTTGGGAACTCCGGAGTGAACAATACTCATTATTTCAGTTTTTTGTTCCAGACATGTTTGACGATGTCAAACTGGTGGGGAAAAGCTTAAAATGCAGTGTAAAGACCAACCCAATCTCTACAGACCCAGACGCCTCCCTCCCCTTAATTTTTCCAGTTGGGCAGAGATTAAAAAAAAGACAAGCATATGCACAGTCCTGTGATTGAAGCCAGTTTACACGTTGCCTTTTTCTCCCCCCCCCCCCCCCCCCCCCCCCCCCCCCCCCCCCCCCCCCCCGTTTAAAGCTGTCTAATCTTCATGACCCCGCCCACAATTCCCACACACAGCTCATTCTGGCTCCCACATACAAAACACTTCGTCCTGTCGCAACTCCAACATGTAAGTCTGCATGGAGCAGTTAAATATTAAATCATGAAAAGCCAGCCCTCCAGACAGAAAAAAACAAAAACATAAAACCGACAACACTACACTGGTTCTGAGTCATGCAGGAGGTGTTCAGCAGTGTTAGTTGTGATCCAACACAGGCAGGAGAACATGGCAATAACTGCTTGACGATGGAGCCAGTGTGAGTGAACCTCTTTGGAGGGAGCCCCCATGTCCATGCAGCAGCATCCCCATGAACTTGCTGATGCCAGTGAGTAAACCTCTTTGTGACAGAAATTAGCCACAGCCTGTTGGGAACAAAATGGCACATGCAAAATGGCACAGCTTAAATAAAGGGCACAGACAAAAAGCGCACATGAAAATGGCACAAATTATAGTTGGATAAAGATGACCTACATGGAATGATGGATTAATTAAGGTACCACTGACACAGTCAAGAAAATTACTACAAAAATGAGTCATCTTCATGTCAGGATATATACATTCATATATCTATGATAAAAAGAAGAAACCCACATACTCAATTCATGAAAATATTGTACATCTTGCGAATCTCTCTCTCTCTGTCACTGTCTCTCTCTCTCGGTCTCTGTCTCTCTCTGTCTCTCTGTCTCTCTCCTTTCATCTCTCTCACTCTCTTTTCTCTCCTTCCATCTCTCTCTCTCTTTCTCTGTATGTGTGTGTGTGTATGTGTGTGTGTGCGTGCGTCTGTGTGTGTGTGTGTATGTGTGTGTGTGTGTACGCGCGTCTGTGTGTGTGTGTGTGTGTGTGTGTGTGTGTGTGTGTGTGTGTGAGAGAGATCTCCTCTCATTTACCTCCAGGAGCCACCTGATTTTCACACGAGCCAAATGTTATGTGTACAGTCACACAGGAATGATTCAAGGTCTTTGGTTCCATTGACATGGCGTTGTTGGTTCCATTCACAGACTGTTGACTATATGTCAAGCATGCTGATTTTCAAAACTTTTGCTTTGTTGGTTTCCTCTGTGGAAGGTTTCCCAGCTCATCTTGCGAGATCATGGTAGACACTGTTGTCTCATTTTGTAAAGGAATCTGCAGAATGGCAGCAGTCCAGATTGTTGGATGACCATGTCTCAAGAGATAACAGTAACTATCCCAACCCTGTAAGAAGCACACTCACTCACCACACACACACACACAACACACACACACACACACACACACACACACACACACACATACACACACACACACACAGACACACACACACACACAAATCCCAAATCCTTCGACCCACCCACTCCCCTTCCCAAAGTTTACACAGATCTAATAACATAACATGTGGAAAAAAAACAAACTATATTGAGTGAACAAAAATGATTAAAAGAAAGACCTGTGCCTTTTTGGGTATTTTTCTTGATTGTGCCAAGTTGATACCTGATCCATGTGGGCTGTTTTTGTCCAACTGTCAGCTGTTGTTTTTGTCTGTAACATTTTTTTTTCTGTTTCCTTTTTGTCTGTGCTCTTC
>CM065727.1:13048924-13148924 GCA_033310375.1 Conus canariensis
ATTTGTAGTTTGTCTTGTTTTCCTGTTTCTGTTGTTTTATTTTCCTGTTTCTCATTTCTGTTGTTTTCTTTCCATTGGCACCTGGGTGGGCACAGAGTCCCAGAATTGCTATACTGTTCATGCGTTACCACTGGCTTAGGGTTATTCACAGTGCTGAGTTAGGCAACATTTTCAGTTCTTTTCTCCTGTGATAGTGGTGATGCTGTTGAAGGCAGCTGTTGTGTGGATGGCAGGAGGTGTATGTAGGGGTGCTGATGGCCATGTTTGCCCACCCTGTAGTGGTGATGCTATTGAAGGCAGCTGTTGTGTGGGTGGCAGGAGGTGTATGTAGGGGTGCTGATGGCCATGTTTGCCCACCCTGTAGTGGTGATGCTGTGGAAGGCAGCTGCTGTGTGGGTGGCAGGAGGTGTATGTAGGGGTGCTGATGGCCATGTTTGCCCACCCTGTAGTGGTGATGCTGTTGAAGGCAGCTGCTGTGTGGGTGGCAGGAGGTGTATGTAGGGGTGCTGATGGCCATGTTTGCCCACCCTGTAGTGGTGATGCTGTTGAAGGCAGCTGCTGTGTGGGTGGCAGGAGGTGTATTTTAGGGGTGCTGATGGCCATGTTTGCCCACCCTGTAGTGGTGATGCTGTTGAAGGCAGCTGCTGTGTGGGTGGCAGGAGGTGTATGTAGGGGTGCTGATGGCCATGTTTGCCCACCCTGTAGTGGTGATGCTGTTGAAGGCAGCTGCTGTGTGGGTGGCAGGTGTATGTAGGGGTGCTGATGGCCATGTTTGCCCACCCTGTAGTGGTGATGCTGTTGAAGACAGCTGCTGTGTGGGTGGCAGGAGGTGTATGTAGGGGTGCTGATGGCCATGTTTGCCCACCCTGTAGTGGTGATGCTGTTGAAGGCAGCTGCTGTGTAGGTGGTGGGAGGTGTATGTATGTAGGGGTGCTAATGGCCATGTTTGCCCACCCTGTAGTGGTGATGCTGTTGAAGGCAGCTGCTGTGTGGGTGGCAGGAGGTGTATGTATGTAAGGGTGCTAATGGCCATGTTTGCCTCCCCCTGTAGTGGTGATGCTGTTGAAGGCAGCTGCTGTGTGGGTGGCAGGAGGTGTATGTATGTACGGGTGCTGATGGCCATGTTTGCCCACCCTGTAGTGGTGATGCTGTTGAAGGCAGCTGCTGTGTGGGTGGCAGGAGGTGTATGTAGGGGTGCCGATGGCCATGTTTGCCCACCCTGTAGTGGTGATGCTGTTGAAGGCAGCTGCTGTGTGGGTGGCAGGAGGTGTATGTAGGGGTGCTGATGGCCGTGTTTGCCCACTCTGTAGTGGTGATGCTGTTGAAGGCAGCTGCTGTGTGGGTGGCAGGAGGTGTATGTAGGGGTGCTGATGGCCATGTTTGCCCACCCTGTAGTGGTGATGCTGTTGAAGGCAACTGCTGTGTGGGTGGCAGCAGGTGTATGTAGGGGTGCTGATGGCCATGTTTGCCCACCCTGTAGTGGTGATGCTGTTGAAGGCGGCTGTTGTGCGGGTGGCAGGAGGTGTATGTAGGGGTGCTGATGGCCATGTTTGCCCACCCTGTAGTGGTGATGCTGTTGAAGGCAACTGCTGTGTGGGTGGCAGGAGGTATATGTAGGGGTGCTGATGGCCATGTTTGCCCCCCCTGTAGTAGGGATGCTATTGAAGGCAGCTGCTATGTGGGTGGCAGGTGGTGTATGTAGGGGTGCTAATGGCCATGTTTGCCCACCCTGTAGTGGTGATGCTATTGAAGGCAGCTGCTGTGTGGGTGGTAGGAGGTGTATGTAGGGGTGCTGATGGCCATGTTTGCCCACCCTGTAGTGGTGATGCTGTTGAAGGCGGCTGTTGCGTGGGTGGCAGGAGGTGTATGTATGTAGGGGTGCTAATGGCCATGTTTGCCCACCCTGTAGTGGTGATGCTGTTGAAGGCGGCTGTTGTGTGGGTGGCAGGAGGTGTATGTGGGGGTGCTGATGGCCATGTTTGCCCACCCTGTAGTGGTGATGCTGTTGAAGGCAGCTGCTGTGTGGGTGGCAGGAGGTGTACGTAGGGGTGCTGATGGCCGTGTTTGCCCACCCTGTAGTGGTGATGCTGTTGAAGGCGGCTGTTGTGCGGGTGGCAGGAGGTGTATGTGGGGGTGCTGATGGCCATGTTTGCCCACCATGTAGTGGTGATGCTGTTAAAGGGGCTGTTGTGTGGGTGGCAGGAGGTGTATGTGGGGGTGCTGATGGCCATGTTTGCCCACCCTGGTCTGACTGAGGCGGGCAGTGTGGACACAGGAGTGTTGCCCGTGCTTAAAGGACTGCTGCGAGATGGACCCTGGTCAGTGTGTGAGTGTTGTGTGTGTGAATACCTGTGTGTGAGAGTGTGTGTGCGTGTGTGTGTGTGCTGTGTGCGTGTGTGAGTGTGCGTGTGTGTGAGTGTGCATGTGTTTGTATGTGTGCGTGCGCTTGGGCATGCATGTGTTTGTGTGTGTGTATGTGTGTGCGTGTGCGTGTGTGTGTATGTGTGTGTGTTGTGTGTGTGTGTGTGATCACTGTGTGAACCATAAATTAGTGTCATTTCTTGATTTCAGTTCAGGTCTACATTACTGGTTGAAGTTGGTGCAGACCACACAATCCACTGAATATTGTATATGCTGTGAATGTACTATGGAAATTGTAAATATTCGAAATTCTTCCAAATAAGACATTTTGAAATGTCAACTTAAAGGGTTTTTCTTTTCAAGTAAATGAACTCAAAGTGTGGTTTTGCATTCAGTACCCAGACGGGGCTTTTGGAAGGTGGAGATAACAATGGAGAAGGCTGTCATGTCAGCAGCTCATGTTATAATTTTTTGACTTTCAGGAATCTGTTGTATTCATGGAATTCAAGTTACATCATCATTGATCTCTGTGCATGTGATTAGGAGGAAGGAAGCTGGTGGGTGATTTTGTTGTTTATGTTCATTCTTTGGTTAGAATCAGCATTGGTGTTCTCCATTGTTTATTGTTGTACTCTTTTGAGCAGAATTTTAAAAGCATGAGTTGTTACTTAAAAAAAAACAAGACATTTCTTACAATATGCAAAGAAGCAGGTTTGATGTCTTTGTCAAGTTATTTTTCATGCTGTTTAGTTAGAATTATCTAATGCCTGTAGAAAATCACTACTGTAGATGCCCCATGTCCTCAAGTAACTAATTATTGTTGTGTGTGTGTGTGTGTGTGTGTGTTGTGTGTGTGTGTGTGTGTGTGTGTGTGTGTGTGTGTGTGGTGGTGGGGTGTGTGTGTGTGTGTGTGTGCATGCGTGCATGTGCACATGTGCGTGTGTATGTGTGTGAGGGGAGGGAGCATACGTGTGTGTGTGTGTGTGTGTGTGTGTGTGTGTGTGTGTGTGTGTGTGTGTGTGTGTGTGCGTGCGTGCGTGCGTGCGTGCGTGCGTGCATGTGCTCAGTGAAACGCAGAAGCAAGCGTTGGAGTTGCTGCAGTGCGTGATGAGCGATGACCGAGGAGTGGAGGTGGTGAGTGATGATCAGCGCATGGTGGCCTACGTCCTGGCCTGCCTGTTGACTTCCAAGTGCAGGTAACTCTTGTATTTTGTAACACTACCTCCATGCTAAACCCGGCAAGTTGCTACCAGCCAGCCTGGATCAGTCAGACATGTGTTTTGTGTCTCTGCGTGCGACAAAGCAAATTTGCTGACTGCAGACATGCATACCACCAGATCGTTTCGTCATGAACAGAGAATGTAAACATCAGGAACAGACTGAAATTTTTAAGACTTTTCTGGAACACACATTTACGTATGTGATGCTGTGCAAAAGTACATGTATGCATGTTTTCACACTCACATCATCACGGCAACCATGATGGATGGGAATCGCAGAAAGCGTGCTTACAGATCATGCACAAACCACAGATGTCCCCTTTCTGTCTTTGTTGTAAAGATTGCCACTGTTCATCATTTCTGGAAGATCTGCTGACTTTGATTTTTTTCTTTTTCTTTTTTTTCTTTCTTTCTTTTTTTCATCATAGGCAAAGCACAGTGCCGAACTCATTGGCCAATCTTACACATTCTGATTTGCTTGCTGCAGCTAGCTAGCTGCTCAGTGCTTTCTTTTTGCTTCAGTTCAGTTTGGTTTCATCCATGGCCGTCTATGGATTGATGCCTATGCGTACAGTGCTGTAGTGGCCACTTCCCTTCTGCCATCAAGTTTGTTCATCTGTGAAAAAAGGTGGTCCCATTTTGTTTTCAGGGTGACCTTTTTTCACTAACATGCTATCTGCAGTTGTAACACCCGGGACAGCCCTTGGTTTTTATGTTTTTGTATAACAAATACTGCTATTTCAGGATGGTTGGCATCGCTGTGACTGGTGCTGGCTGGCGCTTGCTGTGTTCAGTATCGATGGTTGTCAGCACCCAGCTAGGAGAGCAGAAACTTGTGTGCATAAAACACTTGCTGTGTTCAGTGTCGATGGTTGTCAGCACCCAGCTAGGAGAGCAGAAAGTTACGTGCATAAAACACTTGCTGTGTTCAATATTGATGGTTGTCAGCACCCAGCTAGGAGAGCAGAAACTTGTGTGTATAAAACACTTGCTGTGTTCAGTGTCGATGATTGTCAGCACCCAGCTAGGAGAGCAGAAACTTGTGTGCATAAAACACTTGCTGTGTTCAGTGTCGATGATTGTCAGCACCCAGCTAGGAGAGCAGAAACTTGTGTGCATAAAACACTTGCTGTGTTCAGTGTCGATGATTGTCAGCACCCAGCTAGGAGAGCAGAAACTTGTGTGCATAAAACACTTGCTGTGTTCAGTATCAATGGTTGTCGGCACCCAGTGAAGGGAGAAGAAAATCATGTATGTGATTTCCAACTGGCAGCTATCAGCAACTGGCCTGGCTTAGTGTGAAAACATTTGTACTGACTTGTCACCGCAGATTTTTGTCTTGGAAATGTGGGCAGCTGTCTCCATGGAGTGTGCATTGCCATGGGATGGTATCAGTTGCATGCTTAAAAAAAGTTTTGTGTTGTCTTCCGACTGTATATGTTTTTGTTTATGACGTAGGGTCTTGTTTATGGTATAGGGGCTTGTTTGTGACCTAGGGTCTTGTTTGTGACACAGAGCCTTGTTTTATGACCTAGGGGCTTGTTTATACCTAGGGTCTTGTTTGTGACCTAAGGTCTTGTTTTATGACCTGGGGTCTTGTTTTGTGACCTAAGGTCTTGTTTTATGGCCAAGGGTCTTGTCCATGACCTGGGGTCATGTTTTATGACATAGGGTCTTGTTTATGACATAGGGTCTTGTTTGTGACCTAGGGTCTTGTTTGTGACACAGGGTCTTGTTTGTGACCTAGGGTCTTGTTTGTGAAATAGGGTCTTTTTTGTGACCTAGGGTTTTGTTTGTGATGCAGGGTCTTGTTTCATGACACAGGGTCTTGTTTGTGACACAGGGTCTTGTTTTATGACCTAGGGGCTTGTTTATGACACAGGGTCTTGTTTTATGACCTAGGGGCTTGTTTATGACACAGGGTCTTGTTTATGACACAGAGTCTTGTTTTATGACCTAGGGGCTTGTTTATGACACAGGGGCTTGTTTATGACACAGGGTCTTGTTTGTGACACAGGGTCTTGTTTTATGACATAGGGTGTTGTCCATGACCTAGGGCCTTGTTTATGACTTGGGGTCTTGTTTATGACACAGGGTCTTGTTTGTGACCTATAGTCTTATTTTATGACCTGGGGTCTTGTTTTATGACCTAGGGTCTTTTTATGACCTAGGGTCTTGTTTGTGACCTAGGGTCTTGTTTTATGACCTGGGGTCTTGTTTTATGGCCTAGGGTCTTGTTTGTGACCTAGGGTCTTGTTTTATGACCTAGGGTCTTGTTTGTGACCAAGGGTCTTGTTTGTCTTGTTTTATGACCTAGGGTCTTGTTTGTGACCTAGGGTCTTGTTTTATGACCTAGGGTCTTGTTTGTGACCTAGAGTCCTGTTTGTGACCTAGGGTCTTGTTTGTGACCTAGGGTCTTGTTTTATGACCTAGGGTCTTGTTTGTGACCTAGGGTCTTGTTTGTGAGCTACAGTCCAAGGCTGATTCCTCCACATCAGCTCCCCTAAGAAAAGCTGGTTGTACAAGAAGGGATAGAGGGAGGAGGGACGAATATTTTTCCTCCCACAGAGGAGAAGAAAACAGGCACCATACCCAGTGCTGCTGAGGTCCACTCAGGGCAGAACAGGGAGGCAGGACAGGAAACGGTAAAGGTCCCGGCAGCCCTTTTCAAAGATTTTAAATTATAATTAATTTTTCCCTTTTTTTCTTCTCCGATGATTAGAGGGAAGGAGAGAAAACAAAAAACGTAATTGGAAAAAACAAAAATGTAAGAAACAGTATGATTATTCTTAGATAAATGATGTTAACAATTTGAAAAGGAAAGGATGAAAAAATTTACATTAAATTATGCAGAACTTTTGAATTGAAAAGGCCATTCAGCACACAAACTCACCTGCACCCGCCTGATGGATAGAGAGTGACAACAAGGGAGATAAGGCACTTGGCCCTAAAGCAGCTTGAAAACAACTGTGCTGGACCTGAGCATCAACAGTCAGGATGTGTCTCCCAGTGAACCTTCCTCATGGCTTAAATGGGTCACAGCCCAATCAGTAGCAACTAAAATGAAAACTATTCCTTTTTTTTTTGTTTCAAAGTGAGGTGACTGCAGGCGGAAATTTAAACAAATTTTTAAAAAGAATTGATAGTTGTTGATAGTTTTTTTTTTTTTTTTTGTCCCATCTTCTGTTCCATCTCAGTGGCATTGCATCCACACCGCTCATTCCAAGCCCTCGTCCACAGCCACAGACCCAGCTCAGCCAGCGGCAGCCCCGGCACCGGCAATCCACAGGGAGCAGTCATTGTCAAGTCATCAAGAGGCAACCCATTAGAAGAGACACTGCACCATGGCGTCTGTTCTGATCCAACATAAAGAGGACACCACCTACTAAGCCCCCTGCTGACGACAATAATTGCATAGTCATGGAGCTGGCGTGAGTGAGTTCTCCCTCCGTAGGGTGCCACAGTGTCCGTCCAGCAACAACCCTCATGAATTTGCCAGTACCAGTGATGCCGACAGAATGAAACCTAGGCCATAGATGTGAAGCAGACATAGAAACTGAGGTCAACATGAGAGCAGGGCATGAAGGGCCACAGAATTTGAGACATTTTTGGTCAATGCTGATCAGTGAGGATAAGGATGATGAAGTTTATGTTGCAGATTTCCATTTTGGTCTCAAACTGCATGACAGGGCTGTACTCTACGCTTATCTTTATAACATATCCTGGCATCAACCAGGTCTGAGAAATACAGACACATGTAGTGTTGGTCAGGAAATTTGAACGACACTCAGAGATGCATCTGTTTAGTGGATGAAACTTGACTGTGTAGTCCCAGTCTTCCCAACTGAAACTGTAGCAAACTCAACTCTGGGTAGGAGTCATATATGGCTCTGATGGGAATCAACCCATGACCTCCCAACCAAGAGTCCACAGCACTGACCACTTCACCATGGGGACTGGTACTAAAATCAAAATGTAACCAGAATGAATGGATATAGATAAATGGGCCAAACGGGCAGGCAACTGATGCCTGACATGATTGAAGAGGACTTTTGTAGATAATTTTGTCAAGGACATCGTTTTCGTTCTGTGGGTTCTTCACTGTTTGGTTATGGTTTGTTCTTTTGCTCATCCTTTAGCATACTTCATACATTTTGAGTGGAATCCATCATTTTCTTTGTTTTGTTTACTTTTTAGAATTATTATGGTCTCAAAAGCTAAGGTGACATGCTAAGTTTGTGTTGTTGTCTGTTATTGCATGCTTATATCCAATGATTTCCCTTTACATATTGGTTTTCACCAGGAAAGTGCGAGCTCAGTCTTGCCGGGTCCTCACCAACTTGACCTCCCTGCACAAAGTGAGCGTGGCCAGCTCCGTCCAGGAGGCTATCGGACGTTACGTGTCTTCCCAGGAGTCCCCAGAGCAGGGCGCTGGGGAAGGCAGAGTGACCTACCCTGTTCCAGCCAAACACCAGGCCGACGCCCTTTTGTGGCACTATCTGGATTGTTTCCTAGACTCCCTGGCTGGCCTTCTGCGCTCTGAGGGTGAGGCACCTGCGGAAATGTGTGTGTGTTTTTTTTTGCCACATGGCTTATAGGTCTGTTGGTGTGTGTGTGTGTGTGTGTGTGTGTGTGTGTGCGCGCTATGCATGCAATGAAATGATGGCCCTGATACGGCCCTTTGTTGTTGGCTAGGCTGTCAGCAATATGAATAAATAATTTGTGAGAGAGAGTGAGTGAGTGAGTGTCCATCTATGGGAGTGTGTGTGTGTGTGTGTGTGTGTGTGTGTGTGTGTGTGTGTGTGTGTGTATGGGCTTGTGTATATGTGTGCATTGTCATGCTAAAAATATACCCAGCCAAACTGAGACTTTTGGGGCAGCTCATAACTAACTCTTCCAGTTCATGTCATAATGATATTTTGTATATTATGAACAGAAAGTTTGTTCTTCTGTGAACTTGCCTTTGATGCAATTTCGATATGTATTATTTGTATTTACCAATAGCTAATATATTGTATTTGACTTTACTTTTTTATGGAGGATGAAACAAAATGCAGCATTACTGGAACCAAGGTAGAATACACATAAAATGCACAAAGCAAGGTGCCATCTTTCTTTCTACATAGCCATTCTGCAGCTGGCGGCCAGTGGGGAGTAGTGCTTTGTGCAGTAGCTCATTCTGCTCATCTGCCCACTGATGTTGATGAGGCTGTAGGGAGAGGAAAAACTGCTGGCTTGTCTTGGTGGACATGGTTACTAAAGACTCAATTTCTTTTTTTTTTTGGTGGCCAAGTCAGAAATTACAGTTAATGTTTATGACCAAGCTCTGTCCAAGTGTCTGCTTTCATGCGTTTGGAAATAATACTGGAATGATCTCAGGCCAACAGTTTAGCAGCACACTGTTCGTTTATTGTTTTTGGTTGATCTGTTCAAAACTAGCCTTGTGTTCATTCAGGTGGAATGCTTTGGGACTCTCTACCAATAAATATTAAACAAAAAAGTAGGGTTGGGTCTTTTAAGGTGGCATATGAAAATTCGTTATTTCAAGCAATAAAAAATGTACTACATCAACGGCATTTGTGTAAATACTTTATCAAGCAACATAAGTGAATTATTTTACATTTTCTATGTTTATGTGTAGATATATGCTATTTTTTTTTTTTTTTCATTCTTTTAGTTTTAGATTAATGTCCTCTTTGTAACATATACTGTGTATGATTGCTGTATACTGCCCTTCCCTTCATTCTCATTCCTCCCCCCCCCCCCTCCTCCATCCAATTCCTTCCCCCTACCTGCCTTTCCCCATTTACCATAGGTTCACATGTGTTCACACGTTTCCCACTGCATTTGTTTGACAGCGGTTTTGAGAGCAGTTTATTTGTATTGAACTGTGTAAGATCCAGTTATTTATTTATTTGTTTGCTTGGTTTTGTTCCTCTTATAAGTACTTGCCTTGATTTGCTATGATTTATTTCTTTCCTTTTACCCCAGGGCTGGGTGAAAAAAAGCATTTATATTGCTTATCTCATTACCCCGGATGAATAAAATTTTGTTTCGTTTTGTTTGTTCACATCCGCTGTGTGAAAGCTGTATCTTGTTCAAGGGAATTAACTGACAATCTATTTCAAAACAGAGTTCCATGTTCTGTCTTCAGGACTCATTGCCATGGAAACAGACCACCTGTACAGTGAGCTCCCAGTGAAAGGGGAGATCAGCGGGATGCAGCTTTCCTGCCTGAGTCACCTGCTCCAGGTGATTGCAAACCTGTACACCTGGCCACTGCAGAGGAGAGTGGTGGGCCTTGGCCACGCTCAGCCGGCCAAGCTGGATGTGACTTACCTGTGTGATGACTCCACCTTGCGGTGAGTGGTCGAGACACAATCCCTAATCTTTTTTTTTTCTTTGCTGTCCCATCTTCTGTGCCACCTCAGTGACAGTGCACTCACGCTGCTCATTCTGACATCACAGCCACAGCCGGGTCAGTCCCACGGCAGCCCCGGCACCAGCAGTCCACAGGGAGCCGTCAGTGTCAAGTCATCTAGAGGCAACCCACCGGAGGAGACACTACACTGCTGCCGAGTCACTTCAGTGGTGTTCAGTGGCACCTGTTCTGATCCCAGATAAGCAGGGCACCACCTACTGATGACAATAATTGCTTAGTTGTGGACTGGTGTGAGTGAGCTCTCCCTCCGGAGGGCGCCACCACATCCATCCTACAACAGCCCCTATGGACTTGCCGATACCAGTGACCCAGACGGAACCAAATTCAAGGCCATAGGTGTGGAAAGGACATCGAAACTGAGGTCACCATGAGAGCAGGGCGTGAAGGGCCACAGAATCTGAGAATTTCTTTTCTTTATGCTGATCAATGAAAATGAGGACAATGAAGATGATGCTACAGATGTCCATTTCGGTCTGACATTGCATGACAGGGCTGTACTCTACGCTTCCTTTCATAACATATCCCAGCATCAAGCAGGCCCAAAAGATACAGACACCTGCAGTGGTGGTCAGGAAATTTGAGCAACACTCTCAGAGACGCATCCATTAAGTGTCTGAAACTCGACTGTGTGGTCCCAGTCTTCCCAATTGAGCCTGTAGCGAACTCAATTCTAGATAGGAGCAGGTCGGGGCACAAAAATCCCACATGACTGTGAAGGGAATCGAACTCACGACCTCCCAGCTGGGAGTCCGTGATAAGTCACTTTGCCACGGCAGCTGGTCACAATCCCTAATCTTGCTCCTGTCATGATTCACAGGGCACAGGGCGTTTTCTGTGGGTCCAACGAGTCCCATACTATTCAAAGGATTCAATGTGTCTGGCCTAGTATAAGCTTGTGTCCTCTAGACATGTGTTTTTATGTGTTTTCATAGTATGAAACAGACTTGTCTTTATCATTATTATTATGAATACTTATATAGCGCCTGTTCTTGGCTAGAGACCAAGTTCTAAGCGCTTTACAATCCACACTTGATTACACAATGGGCTGCCTATCTGGGTAGTGCCGACTGAAGAGCTGCCAGCTGGCGCTTCATTCAGTTGTTTCCCATGTCATCCAGTCAATTTGTTTAAAATCATTCGCTTGGTTTTCTTACTTCCTTCATTCTTTCCATTTCTCATGTATGGTGCATACTATGTGTAACGTGTCATCCATATCAACAGCCAAACTGGCCTTCTCTTCTGAAAGTTGGTGGAAAGTTGGTGATGGGATTTGATGTGTGTGCAAGATGCTATGCGTGCTTTCACACATGGAACCTCAGTTTATGGTCTCATTTGAAGGACTGTATGGGAAATAGAGTCAGAACCAATGTTAACTCAGAGGGAAAAATCCCCCTGTACCGAAATGGCCTGGTGGAGATTCGAACCCGCAACCCCAGGATCACCAAGATTACAAGTCCGGCGTTCTACCACCGAGCAGAATTGTCTTGATGAACACCTACGCACTTTTTGTCCCCAGGCTTTGCCAGGGTCCAGAACAGCGAGGTTGGTATAGAATAATGCATCAGATAGTTTCATGGATAAAGTTGATATGATTATGAAATTCAAAATCCATTGACAGGTCCTGTGAGTCTGACAGAACAGTTTCAGCCTGGTGTGGGTTGGTCCCATAATTTCTAAGGAGATGTTTGATTTCTCCGTCTTATTCACCGTCATCATCTCCACCACCCCTCACCACCAACATTGGTCCCAGTACCACCACTTCCCTCCCCCCTCCATCCTGACTTAAGATTGTTTAGTGATGCAGATGAGGTATTTAGCATTCAGCTGTGGAAGCAGTGACAGCCCTGATTCTGTGGATATGTGCCTAGATACATGTGAACAGACATGCAGGTGTAGAAATTGGATTTAAGCTTTCGATGCCTGAATCAAAAGGCAAAAAGAACTTACCTTGAGCCTTTGAGCATTTTCAGCGTTAGATTAAAAAAAAGATGTGTTTGTGTGTGTGTGTGTGTGTGTGTGTGTGTGTGTGTGTGTGTGTCCTGATCCCTTAGGGGTTTAAAGATACTAACGCACAAATACTATCACACAATATAGAAGCAATCATAACAAAACAGTGATGATTCACCAGCCGCCGTGGCGAAGTGGTCAGCGTCGCGGACTCCCGGCTGGGAGGTCGTGGGTTCGAATCCCATCAGAGTCATGTGGGTTTTTCTGCCCCGACCGGCTCCTACCCAGAGTTGAGTTTGCTGCGGACTCAGTTGGGAAGACTGGGACCACACAGTCCAGTTTCATCCACTTAATGGATGCGTTTCTGAGAGTGTTGCTCAAATTTCCTGACCAACACTGCAGGTGCCTGTATCTCTCGGGCCTGGTTGACGCCGGGATATATTATGAAAGGAAGCGTAGAGTACAGCCCTGTCATGTAGTCTCAGACCGATATGGAAATCCGTAGCATCATTGTAATCATCCTCATTCTCATCGATCAGCATTAAAAAAAAAAAAAGTCTCAAATTCTGTGGCCCTTCATGCCCTGCTCTCATGGTGACCTCAATTTCGATGTCCTCTACACGTCTGTGGCCTTGGTTTGGTTCCGTCGGGGTCACCGGTATCGGCGAGTCCATGGGGGCTGTCGTTGGACGGACGTGGTGGCGCCCTCCGGAGGGAGAGCTCACTCACGCCGGCTCCGCGACTAAGCAATTATTGTCGTCAGTAGGGGGCTTAGTAGGTGGTGTCCTGCATATGTTAGATCAGAACAGGCGCCACTGAACACCACCGAAGTGACTCGGCAGCAGTGCAGTGTCTCCTCCGGTGGGTTGCCTCTTGACGACTTGACATTGACTGCTCCCTGTGGATCGCCGGTGCCGGGGCTGCGGCGGGGCCTGATCAGGCTGCAGCTGTGGACGGGGTGTCGGAATGAGCGGCGTGGGTGTACTGCCTCTGAGGTGGCGCAGAGGTTGGGACAGCAAAAAAAAACAAACAAAAAACAAACAAAAAACAGTGATGATTCATAATAGCATAAAAGAAAACATACATACACACTAAAACTATCTGTGTGTGTGTCTGTCTCTCTTTCTCTCTCTCTCTCTCACTCACTCACACACACACACCACTAAGTATATGATATTGGTGCGCAGAGAAGAACAATAGAAGCATCAAACACCAATATGATATCAGCACAGCCTATGGAGGAATAGAGCAGTCATGTTCAAGTACACAAGCGCAAAGAGAGAGAGAGAGGGGGGGGGGGGGAGAGAGAGAGAGAGATCCAGAGGTGCATTCAACTGGTACTACTTTCTTCCTTTTTTTCCCTTAAGATTTGTAGACAGTGCAGCCTAACAGAGCAATAATTAAACACTGTGGTTCAGATTGATTTCTTCATGAAACATAAACACATTTGGAAAGTAAGCTGGTTGTGATAATGTTAACTGTCAGTTGGAAACATTGTCTGCCTGAATCACACCTTGTAAACTGCACCTGTGTCTCCAAAATGTATAGTAACCACTTGGAAAGAAAAGTATCAAAAGGTGGAGGGGGTGGGGGGGTGGAAACCAAAATGCTGGCTGAATGCAACCTTCGTCCTGCTAAGTGATGCCTGTGAATGTCACCATCACAAACCTGAGCCTGTGATGACGTAGTGTTGATACAGTGTTGCTATAATTTGTTTGTCATACACAATGTTGATCACAAACATGCTGAAGACAGGCAAATGTCCCAGGGAAAGATATTCCTCGCTGAACCACGGACTGGCCGTGCAGCAGTGGAAGAGGTTTGGGTCCAGCATCTTCGCCATCCTACGTTGGATGTCTCAGCGCATTGGCCTGCAGCTTGAGCAGAGCAGTGCGGCAGCAGACACTCCTGGAACCACACGCTCGCAGCTCTCTGCGTCTGCAGCCACTTCCAGACCATTGTCGGCCAAATCGGGGAAATCTTTGCCCACATCCCTCTCAAAGAGCCTTCCCCAGCACACTTCTCGCCCCCCTTCAGCCAAGCCATGCCATGTCGTGGGCAGAGAAGTCCTCACAGAGGGGGAGTGGGACTTGCTGCAGTCCCTCCTTCACTTTGTGCTGTGCACGGCTCTGGTGACCTGCAAGACGCTGGCCGACCCACTGTCTGGCCCTGATTTCCCCGAGCCCTCCTCCCCTGAGGCCAGTTCCCCAGTCAAGAAGACCTCGGAGCCCAGTGGACTGTGGGTGAGCGCCAATCCCCACCTGACACAGAGCAGACGAACCCCCATGACCCTGGAGGATGTGGCACGGAAGCAGCAGGAGGATGTGGAGAAGGAGGCGCTGTCGGACAGGAGGCGAGTGAGGAGGGGGCTGTACAATGAAGGCCTGTTTGAGCTGCTGGCATTGTTCCTGCAAGTGGCTGTCCCTGAAGTGCAGGTGGGTTGGGTTGGGTCACTGGCTGGCAGAGTGGTTCTGTTTCTTCCTGTGTGAGGATCACATCTTCATGTTTTGAAAATACAGATGTCAGACTCTTTTCTTTTTAACAGTGCTATGTTTATGGTGCATCAGATTGAATAAATGATTGCATAGATGGCAGGTTGTATGTGTGTACTGTGTGTTTAGTGCATGTGCGCGCATGCGTGCAGTGTGTGTGTGTGTGTGTGTGTGTGTGTGTGTGTGTGTGTGTGTGTGTTTTGCATGCAGCAGTGCACACATTCTCTTGTGTTCAACAAATTAATGTCATAGCTGATGTAGGTCTGTGCATACATGAAACTTTCGTGTGTGTGTGTGTGTGTGTGTGTGTGTGTGTGTGTGTGTGTGTGTGTGTTGTGTTACAGTGCATCACTAAGTCATAGCTTTTGTCTTTTGTTTACTTACTGTAAAGTCAGGCTAAGGAGAAAGAAGACTTTGGAACTTCCAAAGTACATCGACAATGTAAACATACTCAAATGTGTATAATAGTGTGGCTGTGTGTGTGTATGGGCCCATATGTGGGTGGTGAAAGGGGGGTGGGGAAGGGAGAAGGAAGGGGCATGTCTGTCGATCATCCTGTGAAATGACTGGTGTCAATCATGCCAGACGTTGCCTTCCAGACAATGTGCTGTCTCATCCTACGGACGGCAGTGCAGCCGCTGCAGGAGAAGGCACCGACCGACACCACGTTTGGTCACAGTTCACAGAGTGCCACACTCAAGGACAAGAGGTAGCGAAGCCAGTGTGGTGTTTTTTTTTTACATGCTTTTCTCGTCTTTGGTTTAGAGGTTTCTCTCTTTCTTTTTTTCCCCTCTCTTTCTCATCTCTCTCTGTCTCTGTCTCTTTCTTTCCCTCTGTCTTTCTGTCAGTCTCTCTCTCTCTCTGTGTCTCTCTCTCCCTCAGAAGTTAAAATGACAAAATGTAATATGATTGCATATAGAAAGGGCGGGTATCTTGCAGCGAGAGAAAGATGGACATACAATGGAGCTATTTTGCCTGTTGTTAATGCGTATAAATACTCGGGTGTACATTTCTCCATACGCTCGACTTTTGTCTTGGCCTGCAAAGATTTAGTCAGTAAAGCAAAAAAAATGCATTGCTGTGCATACTGAAGAAAACATCATTGCTGAATAACTATTCCCTAGTCTTGTTTTTGAAGTAGGCTTCATATACTTTGTGCATTGTGCTTGTCTCTTGCAGTATGGTGTTTACAGATGATTTTATTTGTCCTTTGTTAAGTGTAAATTAGTCCTTTGAATGTGTCCCATCTCTTAAGTGTATACAAATGTTCAGTGCAAGTGCTTTTTTTTTGTAAACTGCGTTGGTATGTCCAGTAAATCTTGCCAATATCTGGTTGCAGTGTGTTTAAAAAAAAAAAAAGAACTGTGAAAATGCTTTGTTGAGATATCTGTGTAAAGCATAGAAGTTAACTGTGACCCTTTTAGATGGAATTATAAAGGTCTGATTCTATGTGCATGTGGATGTGTCTGTATAATGTACTTGTAAGTTTGCGTATTCACATGCAGTTGTATGGGCACTGCCAGCACATCTGAAAGGTGATTGTCTGTGTGAAGGCCTCAGTCAGCAATGGCGGACGGCTCCAGAAAAACGGAGAAGCAGATCAACATGGCCCTTCATCGCATGTCTCCCACCACGGCCACTGTCGTGAGGGACGCCTTGGGTTCACGACCCCAGTCTGCATCCAGGACCGCGTCTGAAAAAATCCCCACCTCCACAAGACGTCCTGGGTCGGCAGTCAACTCACTCGGTACTGACAGTTTTTTCCCTTCACTTTCCCACGGGACAGACCATTTGTAAGGGTTATTAAGAAAATTACTAAAAAAACCCCCAAAAACAACAAAAAAAAAAACAAGCAAAAAAAAAACGGTTCGGAGTAAGGACATGGAACTTTCAGAACTGGTTAAAATCATATTGAGTTAGTTGGGGTGAAAATATCAAACTTCCTACTTTCATCTTCTGGCACCAGGTGAAAAATATCCCTATTTTTTCCATCGGAATTGACACAGGCAGGTATCTAGGATATGTATCCAGGGAAGCACAATGTCTGTGAAACAGTCTGTAAATCTGTTCACTCACAAAATAAACCAAGAAATGTCCACATATGATTTTTGATCAGTATTATAGCCACAAGAGCACTTTATAATCTACTGATATAGACACCAACAGAAATGAAAAAAAAAGAAGAAACTAAAAACCTACACCATCACACTATATACACACTGGCTTACTTGCTATACTAATAAAATCAACATAATGTTAAACAGAATGATAAGAAAGGGCTGATTGGACTAGTTTGTTGCACATGATGAGGCTCAGAGTGAACAGGTAGAAGAAAAGCTTTTTCCACCACTTCATGGTCTTGCGGTTTAGTGGAATGTAGATCAGCTGGTCACATTTGTCCACCCCAGCCATGTTCTGAATGTAGTCCTGGACATCCAGGGGTTTCCTGAACTGCCCACATGTGACCACATCTGTCATGATGTGGGGGTTGACCTTGGTGGTTATGACAAAAACTGGCTTCCTATCCATCCACTGCAGAACAGCAACAGCACTTGACACAACAGCACAATGAATCATTATCAATCTAAACAATGTTATTTTACTCAACCATGCATTTTCTGAAAATATAAAGGTATGTCATAATCATTATTGTCATTACTTTCACAAGTTGTGTGTGTGTGTGTGTGTGTGTGTGTGTGTGGTATACACATATATATATGTGCAAGTAAGAAAAAAAAAATGATATTATGAAATACACACACCATGCTGGAAAGTCTGGACATGACCACATGGTGGTAGACGATGTGTTTTCAGCTGAAAAAAAAACTGAAAGGGGGCATGGCATTCTTGTGATGTGAGTAAACCATGTCCACCGGTGAAAGGTGGCACAGTAGGAACAAATCGACAATCTTGATGCCAGTCCTGCATCATGAGTGGCAAAAAGTCTTCCTCTGTCATGTCTGGTACACGCTGTCCTCTCTGGTCGGCCTGTGCTGTGTCATTAATATCACCACCACCCTCTTCACCCTGTCACTGGCCTCAGCTGTTAGTGCCGCCAGCTCCAGTTCAGAATCTGAACTTCTCTCACTTGGAATAAAATCCTCATTACTGTTGTCATAGTCTTCCTGAGTGTTCAAACTTTCCTTCAGTTTGAAGGAATTATAGCACTTCTAATGCTGTGAAACGCTGACTGCGATGACTTCTCTCTGAGCTTTGCTGCTGTGTCGTACTTTATTGAGACACCATTGTTGACACGCATTGAATGCATGGACAGTGACTTGCAAAAACACCCTGTGGCTCGCTCACCCAGTGAAAATTTCTACGACCATTGGTTGCTTTCGAAAGGAGGAAGGTGAATGAATATTCTGATTTGATTATCCTGTCATCCGCAAAGGAAGTGCCACTCCAAACATTCAAATTGCACAAAAAAGCTCTGATCGGGGCTCTTCGTCTGGAGAGAGTTAAGGTGACATTCTCGTTGAATGTACTGGCATATCTGGTGAGTGGAATGGAAGAATTTGTGTATATTTTTTCCTTCTGATAAACAAAAAAGATTTTGTGCGATTCCCTTACGGACAATGATTTTTATGCACTTCAAATTTTCAAATAACTTTTCAAATGATCGTAACCTTCACCCAGTAACGATTTTTGTGTATGTTGCATTTTCATATAACTTTTCAAATATCTATATCTCTACTAGTGAAGGCAATTTTCTCAATGAACCAGTGGAAGTCTTGATTTTACAGTTTATATTTTTTTTACCAGTCCAAGGTAACTGTGATGCTGAACATCATTGTTTTGAGTCTGTAATGGATTTTTTCCCCCTTGGTGCGAAGTGAGACATTCAGGTTTATTTTCATCTTTAGGTGCAAATACTTTTGCTTGTTTTATGTGTTAAGTCCACATGTTGCTAACAGAAAGGAAAGAAGCACTTAGGAGAGCTCAAACCTCCACCAAGGTTGAACAGAAATGCTAGTGTACAAACAGAAACCGGGGTAAGTCTATGACAAATCATGCCATTTCAAAATAATAACCATTTAACATCGTTAATTAGTCGTTTCTGTAGAAACTTTCTTAAACTTTGCTTGCGAATAGATTGAAATTTATAGTAATAATACTAATAACCAATAAAGGACCCTCTAGATCCACACCACAGATCCCCCTCCCCTCCCCTCCCCCCACTTTCCCCCAGTTGAAAGGGTTGGTCCCTGGGCCACAGTCCATGTTTTAATAAAATTTGGTCAAAATAGGTTCGGCAGATTTCACGTACTTCTGCTAACCTGCTAACCTAACCAAACAGCTGAAAACTTTCACTATATCAAAAAATAAACACCGCCTTCAGATAGAGCAAAAAAATTTTGCAATTACATGGTGCAAAAAAGTATCTCAATCGGACATCTGAGAAGAAAGTTATGATTTTATTTGTGCAAGGAAATTTCACCAGGTTGAAATGCACATAAGGTCTGTTTATGTGAAATGTTATCAGGTGTCCCTCAAAACAAAGGTCACAGCAGGTGATCATACCCTACATGCCCACCATCTCAGGGCTTTGAACTTTCCTGAGACAGAAAAGGTATGACTGAACAGACTTATTCACATGAAACACTGCAGACACTCACAAAAGTGAAACTATAGGCCCTATTTGAATTTAAGGGTCCCACTTATGGATTTGGGGCAGCTGAGGTGAAGGCGCTCTTGGGACATTTGAAATGATTGTGTTTAGCTCCACACCAAATTGACCTCAGCCAGTTGACATGCAGGAACCTCTTTACACTGTGTCATGCTACCATAAGTGGTTGGGCATCATGAATAATTCATGAGCAGTGAATCACTTTTAGACCCTGTCTGTGACACACGGTCGATATGGCGAACACACATGCAGGAGGCATACAAGGAGCAGTATCAACGCAAGATTCACACATTGCTACATTTCGGGCAAAATGCGCTGCCTGTTAAGTTGCAGTTGCATGGAGGGAAGTAAACATTAGATAATAACCAGCATAGGCATCGGTTATATCAAATACAAGTGTGGACATAATATGGACACAAGCATATGAAAAGACACATTTCAAGCAAGTAAACCACTATATTGGTTATGTCAATATGTGCTGTCAGAAAGTTGTGGCCCATAGCATGCTGAACAGCCCCATGTTACGTAGCACAAGCTCAGTCTGTTTCCAAGACAGCTTGGATTACTCAAACTGAAAGCGATCAAGACCTGAAGACTTGCAGTTTAAAAAAAGCAACAGAACTTACCTGCTTTTTTTCCTGAGAGGATTATTACCATTTCGTTATTTATTTTGTTCTTGGCGATAACATTTTTTTTTGTCTGAGTGCATTTAATTTTTCTCTGGATGAAAAGTGTTTGGAGTTAGTCTGGAACTTTTCTTTGTACTCTGATGCTGATGCAGCTGATGCCGAGAGTGAAAATTTCTTGGATAGCAAAATTAAAACTGACCAGAAATAAGAAGCTGATAATCTGTGTTTTCTTAACTTCCAAATGTTTTACAGTTTCTGATTTTGTGGGTCTCATTTTCTTGCAAAATGTTTGCATTTCTAAATAGATCATGGCATTTATTATTCCTTCTGTTCCTCAAATTTTGTTTTTCATACTCTTATTATTCCTGTTTCAATTTGAATGTATGAACCAAGCGGGTTGATGTAATCTGTGTTGGTTTATGTGTGTGAGTAAAATTTTGTATTGATCTGTTTGTCAATGTAAAAAGATTCAAACAAAAGAAACTTTATCTGTTTGGTTCCCAGTATTTTGACCTGTATAGCTTTCCTCAGGGGCTTGATCTATTTGTTTTTCTATAGTGTACATGTATTGTTTATATTTTCAGAAGCACAGGCATCTGACCATACTAGCCAGAAGCCCAGTGGCATAAGCTGTCAATCACAACTCAGTTTCCACCCCCTGGTACCTGGACAGCCAATCAACAGGCAATGTCAAAGAGAGGCTGCGGTGACCTGTGGAGCTCAGATTATTCAGAACCTCTTCAGTCGGTCACGCCACATCAAGCTGAATTCATTGGTGTTCCTCTATGATCTGATCAGATTCTCTGTGGTTAGTTCGATGTCCATTCTGTGTGAGTGTGTGTGTGTGTGTGTGTGTGTGTGTGTGCCTTCTGAAATTTTCTTGCCTTACTCGGGACTTTTTTTTTCTTTGCTAGTTCATCTTCCATAATCTGGTATTATTTCTTCACAGATCATTTAGCTGTTCCCATACAAGGCCACTCTCAACAAATGTTTTTGCTTTAGTCTGGTTGCAGTCTCAGCTTCAGCAATCGACAAGGAGCCATTAAAATCCAGGTATCATGAGGCAGACACCAAAGATTTTGCACCTTAGCCGAGTCACTTTTCTGATGGTATGTGTCCTGATCCAACATACGCTGGACACCTTCTACTGAGTACCCTGTTAATGAAAATAATTTCCAAATCACATAACCAGTATAAATGGTCTTCCCCCAACAGAGAGAATGCCAGCACTTCCATCCAATGACTGCACATGACTCGCTGACTGCTTTCTTACAACATAAGCTTACCACAGGTGTGGATGTGGAGAGGGGCCGGAATAGCTCAGTGGTAGAGCGCCAGACTCATAATCTTTGTGATCCTGGGGTTGCGGGTTTGAATCTCTGCTGGGCTGTTTCAGTATGGGGGGATTTTTCCCTCAGAATTAACATTGGTTCTGATTCCATTTCCCATAGAGTCCTTTGAATGAAACTATTAACCGAGGATCTGTGTGTGAATGCACGCATAACATCTTGCGCACATGTAAAATCCCATCACCAACTTTCGGAAGAGAAGGCCAGTTTGGCCGTTGGTATGGATGACATGTTACACATAGCATGCACCCTGCGTGACAAAATGGAAAGAATGAAGGAAGTAAGGAAATTGAGTGAACGATATTGACTGGATGACACAGACAATGACTGAATGAAGCACCAGTTGGCAGCTCTTCAGTTGGCACTACCCAGGTAGGCAACCCATTGTGTAAACAAGTGTGGATTGTAATTGTAAAGCGCTTGGAGCATGGTCTCTAGCTAGGATAGGCGCAGTGTAAGTATTAATAATGATAATGATAAGTCCAAATGGTTGCCATCAAAGCAGAGCATGAAGGGCCACAGAACGTGAGATTTGTAATGGTGGCCCACAAGAATGATGAAGATGATGCAGTGGGGTTCCAGTCTGGTCTGACACTACATGATGAAACTTTACACATCTTTTCATCATGGCAACAATCAGGCTCTAGAAATACAGTCACATAGACTTGAGATTATGAACTTCAAGCAACATTCAGATGCATGCATTGAGTGGATGAAACTCTGTGGCAGTGCAAAAAATACTGGAAACTCAACAGCACGGGGTTAACATTGGTTCTGACTCCATTTCCCATAGAGTCCTTTGAATGAAACTATAAACCGAGGATCTGTGTGTGAACACACGCATAACATCTTGCGCACACGTAAAATCCCATCACCAACTTTCGGAAGAGAAGGCCAGTTTGGCCGCTGGTGTGGATGACAGCAGAGGCTGGTAATTGCCACAATATCAAATCTGCATTGTTTCAGTGCTACAGTCTAAACCAGTGTTATTTGTCTTTCATTCAAAGGGAGTGGCAATGTCGGTTCAGTATAGCCAGCATTCATTAGAATCAGAGTTGTACATCAGCTATGGCGAAAGATGATCACAAAGCCTAAGAACTACTCATTTTGGCCTGGAAACTACTCATTCAGAGTTCAGGAGGTAGGCAGGTCTGCATAGGTGTTCAGTACAACAGACTTAACCTTTCAACCCTTCAGAGTTTACAGCCTGACTTAACCCTTTCAACCCTTCAGAGTTGACAGCCTGACTTAACCCTTTCAACCCTTCAGAGTTGACAGCCTGACTTAACCCTCTCAACCCTTCAGAGTTGACAGCCTGACTTAACCCTTTCAACCCTTCAGAGTTGACAGCCTGGGCAGCCTTACCTACCTGTCCAGTGTGGACTGAGCTGATTGAAGAGAAGGGATGATTTACTTCAACTCTGTTTACCTCAAAAACTATTTTGTCAACAGGCCAAACAAAAAACAAAAAGAAAAAGCAAAACAATGTATGGTTATTTCGAATGCAAGACTTTACAATTTCATGTGATATGATGCTGTGATAAACAAAAACATTGTTTCATCATTACATAAATAGACTGGGTACTTCATTTCAACTCTTACTATCTTGGAAAAATGTTTGACAAAGATGTGAAAAAAAAACTCCACATTGTAATAACAAATCAATTGTTTGACAAGGTGTTAAAATTCCATATCATTTTATTTGTCTTTGGACTTGCAATGCTGTGACAAACTCAAACATTATATTACTTTTTATATAACTCTGTGTTTGAATGTAAACGTTAAAGATGTTAAAAATGGCTGAAAACATTTGCAGGTGCCCATTCATATGGAGCTGTCCAAGTGTGGAGTTGTTCCTAAACTGCTGGACTTCATACGAGTCAATGATGACGACGAGCAACTGGAGATTCTGGGTGAGGATTCCGCAGTGACAAATACCTTCCTGTGCAGCGTCTGTAGCTCCAGTTACAAATGGTTTGAATCACTCCTGGCCTCATTTCTGTCTGCACAGATAATCTCGAATCACGTCTATGCTGGTTATTAGTCTGGCAGCTGTTGAGATAACATGTTTCAAGTCCGTCATAGTCTGATCATATTCTACAACGTGTGTGTATATTACAATGTGTACGGCCCATTCACCAGATATGTTCAAGTTTATGCTGCTTATATGGAAAGAAAATGTTGTACAAGTGCTTGAAGAAAGAAGACGGAATCTATAGTAATAACATGAGTGAAAGTTATTGCAGGTTAAAGTAATAATGAATATAGGTTTGTAAAATCTTGAGAATAGTATGCAGGATTATAGTAATAACATGAGCTGAATAGTATTGCAGGTTTATAGTAATAACATGAGCTGAATAGTATTGCAGGTTTATAGTAATAACATGAGCTGAATAGTATTGCAGGTTTATAGTAATAACATGAGCTGAATAGTATTGCAGGTTTATAGTAATAACATGAGCTGAATAGTATTGCAGGTTTATAGTAATAACATGAGCTGAATAGTATTGCAGGTCTATAGTAATAACATGAGCTGAGTAGTATTGCAGTTCTATAGTTATAACATGAGCTGAGTAGCATTGCAGTTCTATAGTAATAACATGAGCTGAGTAGCATTGCAGTTCTATAGTTATAACATGAGCTGAATAGCATTGCAGTTCTATAGTAATAACATGAGCTGAATAGCATTGCAGTTCTATAGTAATAACATGAGCTGAATAGCATTGCAGGTCTATAGTAATAACATGAGCTGAATAGTATTGCAGGTTTATAGTAATAACATGAGCTGAATAGTATTGCAGTTCTATAGTAATAACATGAGCTGAATAATAGTATTGCAGGTTTATAGTAATAACATGAGCTGAATAGCATTGCAGGTTTATGGTAATAACATGAGCTGAATAGTATTGCAGGTTTATAGTAATAACATGAGCTGAATAGTATTGCAGGTTTATAGTAATAACATGAGCTGAATAGTATTGCAGGTTTATAGTAATAACATGAGCTGAATAGTTTTTCAGTTTGATGACACTTGCTCTAAATCCAGCACAAGGTCTGTCACTGTCACTGCCAACAAGATGTTCTCTGTAAGGTGAATGGATCAAGATCAAAGAAATGAATACTGCTTTATAATCTGAAGAAGAAAACAGGCTGTTTACATGGTGACAAGTGTCACGGTCGCTAAGCCGGATGGCCCTACCACCCTTACCCACGCCTATCACACACTAGGTCAGACAACACAGCACACTAACACTGTTTTACAATCACGCACGCTTCTTTATTTAACACACACTCCATGGCGCCACCACTCACGCACATCCACAACTGCACACAAGTATCCTAATTCCCGCTGACTCACCCTACTCTACGATAATGACCTGGAAGACCCTAACCTAACCTAAAACACCAGTTACGGTATATCACTGTGACCTGGGGACACAGCGATAGCCCGCACACGTGGTGACTAACTACTAGGGACAAGGATTTACCAAAGGGACTCTAATCTCTTAACGACTGCTACCACCCACACCTCTCCCCAGGACTCACCCTTCTCTTTTAACCCGGGACCACTACCAAACTGGTCGCTGCGTCCCTAAGGGAGGCAACGACAAGTACCCTACACTGTGCCGGCCACTACGTCCTAAAAGGAGGCAGTAGCTAACACCCCTAACCCTACTGCCTAACGCTACACCCCTTCTATCACAAACATGGGACAACCCATCCGGCCGGAAAGCTCCAGTCCTCGGCGCTGTACGTGGCCCCTCACAGGCTGACATCTCCCCGGAAGACTCTGCACCCCGGCGCTGACCGTGGCTCCTCCGTGGGCCAACACCCTCCCCGAAGACTCTGCACCCCGGCGCTGACCGTGGCTTCCCGCAGTCTGACTCCTCCCTGCGATGGGCACGACACCCAACGTACACACACCAGACGCCCTCTCGACGGGTCCGGGGCTCGTAGGACGCCTCCTCCTCTGAAGGCCCCGCCGGACACCAAGGGTGAAAAAAGGCCTGGTGCAGCGCCCTCTCACAGGACGCCTGAACAGGGACAAGGAACCAGCGCCGGAGAACTCCCAGAAGAGCACCGGTAGCCGGAGGAGAGCTGCCCCACAGAAGGCAGACGGCCTGGGTGGTCTCCCTCTCCCGAGAAAACAACAGGCACTGGAAAGCGCCGCTCACCTGCCGGCACACGGCAGTAGACTGCGGTGATCTGGCCCCAGCCTCAGGATGGAACAGGATACCTGCTGACACAACTGGACATACAGACGATCAACCACACCAGTTCTGCAACTGGCTGACAGTGGCTGCCAACAAGGACGACACCGACTCAGCACAGGCCAAGGGCACCCAAACCGGACGAGGACCTGGCACTAACTATGACTCGAAGTCACTTTTAAAAATTAACGGCGCTGCCGCCGCACCTACAAGGAGTACGTCCACTCCGACGAACACCAGGGACCGAAGTGAAGCTACCCAAACACATTCCGCCCTGGTCGGAATCAAGCGAACTCTACTCACCACACAAAACAACGATTGGTCAGAGCAGTGTATCCCTCCGCAGAGCTGACAAGCCTGACCAACGGACTAGTTGTTGCTCGTGCAACAACACTACAATTTACCACAACAACTCACAGACGTGACAACAAAACAACAGCCGATATCCTGCCCCGCCTTCTCTGGTGTAGAACCAAAGTAACAAAAGGGTAACAATCGGGAACGAAACCAACTTCCTCCTACCACTCCCTCAATAAATGAAGACTGGAAGGCAAAAATACTGTATGTCCTACTTCACCTGCCCCCCTACCTAGCCTAACCTTACTACCTAGCCCCGAGGAACTTAGCCTAACCCCAGCTAACTAAACTCCAGTCTTACCCCGCGCGCGCGCGTGCACGCACACACACACACACACACCACACATCACACGCATACATGCACGCTCGCACGCATACGCGCACACGCTCTCTACCTTGAACCACCACTACTCTTAAACACGTGGACGTTCTAGTTTAGTACCGCCGATCGGTGACACACCCCCCTGCCTAAGTTTTAACTACAGGTTAAAACCAACAACTTCTCACTCGATCAGCGTTTTAGCCACACTCTACCTATAACAATCCAATTCCCCATCACTCACTCTGTCCTACTGTTACTTTTGATGCACTCCAAAACTTCCATCCCAACAGCATCAACTTTTAAATACATCAACAATCACAGGTTACATTAATCAACCTGGTCTAAAGCTGCTTCACACGACCTTAACGCAGGCGCTTATAGGCAGCCGTTACACTACGCACTACATATAAATTTCATAACTGAGGGTGCTCTGACTATGCACGACCACTGTGCGACACGTGCTACAAACACCACACCCTCAGTAACACTTGCTACGCCATTCTCTACCAAAGATAACACATGCATAGCTTCGACAATGACAACCTCCCACGACACAGGTTAATGGAACCCTCAGGTTCTCTCTCTCTCTCTCTCTATGTCAATCGACTCAAGAAGTCTGCCGCCACATTGTCACTTCCAGACACTGCCTGCACCGTAAACTGGAATGCCTGCAGCTGCAGTGCCCACCTTGTGATCCTCCCACTAGTACTCTAGACCCCACAGCTACCTTCTTGGGTTTCGCCTTCAAGTCAAAATGTCGCTTGTATCTGCAAGCTGCCGTTGCCAAGTTCTCCTTTGCCAAGTTGCAGTCTTAGCTATTTTGTTCCTTAGGTTGACGACGTACTCTGTAGCTGTGCAGAGCTCTTGCCTCTCGGGTTGCAACCACCGATCTCTCAGTATCTGCATGGGCCTGCGCATCAGTGGCATCCTTACAAGGGGAACTCTTGAGACTCTTCCCTTGTCCACAGTACGCTGACACTGGAAGCATGACTGGCAGTACCGACGAATGTCAGCATGCATGCCTGGCCAATAAAAATGGCGACCAACTCGCTCCTTGGTTCGGGTGGTACCTAAGTGACCAGACATGGGTACGTCATGGCCTAGCTTCATCACCGTGGTCCGTAGTTCAGCTGGGACGCAGATCTGACTCGCTACGTCCTTGGGACCCTCAAACCGCCGGACCAGTACACCACGCGTACTCAACTCGTCCAAACTTGGTGTGGAAGTGCGTCCCTGCTTCACACGCACTCCGAGCCTTCCTCAAGGTTTCATCCTGGTCCTGCATCTGAATTAACTGCTGGGTAGAGGTGTTCAGAATGCATTCCTCGACGGGTAGTGGTACAGGTTCTTGCTGCTCCCTGGCTCTCTGCGCGCATGTCTGCACTGCCCCTACCAACGCCGGGTCTGCGTATACAGGCACACGTGTCCAACCGGGATCTCCTACTCTCTTTGCGAAGTTTCCGATCAGGACTTCCTGCACAGGGCTATTCATGACCAAAACCTCCAACTTCCCTGCGATGAATGGTGACTTCAACTCTATTACCGCCACAGTAACACGGACCTACATCTGGACTCGGCCAACACTACTGGGACTGTCTCTCCTGTGTATGCATCTGCCGGTACTAACCACTTGGCCACTATGGTGTGTCCGGCACCAGTGTCCCGTAATCCATTGGCCGGAGACCCGTTAACTTCTACAATGCACGCAGGCTCGTACCGCTGCTCAACGCATGGGCGACACAACGTAGGGACTACTCGAGCTTGGGGCTGGTCACAACAATGAACAGCTCCAACAGAATGGGGCTCAGGGCATTTCCTAGCGATGTGGCCTGGCTTCTTGCAGTTGAAACAAACTATGGTCGATCTAGGCCCTTCTGATCTCCTGTTCAGCTGCTGTAGTGCACCATCACTTTGTTGGGACCTCCCTGCGGGCTGGCTCCCTGCTGTTTCACGTGTATTATCCATGTTGGGCTGGTTAACTGTTCGGTCTTGTCTCGCCTTCCTCCCCAGTCTTTTGGCCTCTGCCAAAACAGTCGCTTCTGTTGCAAGTTGTTCCACAGTTTTCGGGCATGTCTTCCGCACCTCAGTTGTGAACTCTGGAGACAATAGCTGATAAAACTGTTCTTGGAACAGCAGATCCTTTACGTCCTCTGCCACACTCTCATCCTTGCCCGCTGCCGCACACCAGAGGGAAAACCACCGCTTCATCCTTCCCAGCATCTGGCCGAAAGTCTCAGCAGCGTCCTTCTTGATGCTCCTGAACTTTTCTCGGTAGGCCTCGGCATCTAGCCTGAAGTGGCTTAACAGGGCGCTCTTTATCTGATCATAGTCACCTAACTCATCCGCACTTAACCGCATCACTGCTTCTCTAGCCTTTCCTCTCAGCAGAGACATCAGACGTGTGGGCCATGAGGTCTTGCTCCACTTGCACATCTGGGCTACACGCTCAAATTGGGCGATGAAAGCGTCCACATCGTCGTTCTCTCCTAACGGCTCAAGGTGGACATGCTTTGTTTCCTCCACCTCAATCAAGCGTTTCCTATGCGCTGCTTCATCTAAGGCCTGTCTCTCTTGTATGATTAGCTCTCGCTCTCTTGCCTCTAACTCGGCTTCATCCCTTCGTCTCTTGAGATCTAACTCGGCTTGCCGTGCTTGAACTTCTATTTCCCTTATTGCCCTTTCTTCCTCCATCTTCTTCCTCTGCAGTTCCAGTTCCATCTGTCTCGCTGCTTTCTCGTCTTCATCCTTCCGCTTTAACCTTTCCCTCTCCTCTTCGATCTTCTTCTGCTTCACCTCTAGTTCCCTCCACCTAGCAGCTTTCTCCTCTTCTATCTTCTTCTGCTTCACCTCTAGTTCCCTCCGCCTAGCAGCTTTCTCCTCTTCTATCTTCCTCTGCTGCATCTCTAACTCCCTCTGCCTAGCAGCCTTCTTCTCTTCAATCTGCGTCCGCTGCATTTCTAGCTCCCTCTCATCCTTCATCTTCTGCCTCACTTTCTCCTCCATCTGGAGCTCCAATTCTGCTTCTCTCGCCGTCTTCTCATCCTCATTACGTACTGAGTCTGTGACGAACTTGGCGAGGTCTCCCCCAGCTAAACCCATCGCCGCTCCCAACTTGGCAAACTTTGCATAAGCCCCCGTCCCCTGTTCTTGATCCACCCCCGCAACCTGGTCACTAACCTTAGGTTTGGTATCCGCCATAGAGGCCTGTGGATCCATGACACTATTGGGGTCGTACTGCGGATGGGCTCGGGTGTGTTTAGACATAGGGTACCCCTACCACCACAGAACTAGCAACGGACAGAATGCGATCTGAGCGCAACTGGAGGTTCCTGACTACGCACTAGCCCCTGAAGCAACTCAGCACAAGTACACAATACCCTCAATGAGTCACGCACCAAGCATAACTCCACCCACACTTGTATACCTCATACATATACCCACATGGGCTCCAACCCATACAATACTACCAATGCACTGTCTGGTCACTGACTGAACCATGTGACACCGTGTGTCCACCGTCCACTGTGCATGCGCACCAGTTACCCACAGTCACAGGCTTCACTGTCTCTGGTAGGCCGTACCCACACGATCACAGTGCACTTGCACCCCACAAGTCCATATGCACTCCCAGCACACTTTAGTGTCACAACCCTGCGCACCCTCGTGCTTCCCACACACAGTCACCTGGGCTTACACTGCCCTTAATCCCCACAGGATACCCGACCACACAACGTGCACAGTCACGGGCTGGGTACCACTCTACCTACTCACTGGGGTTATACCACATGTAAGGGATACAAAGGACACCTGGTACCTCCTGCACCTCACCTACACTGTACGGTGTAATCACTCACACTTACAACAACCACTCAATGTTTATTGACCATTCATACCTCGCCCACACGGTAGCGCCAACCCATTCACACCAACACAAGTGCCCCGCCCCATGCCACTGGAAAGCTGCCTGCACGCACACACACACATACACGCATACATGCACGCTCGCACGCATACGCGCACACGCTGTCTACCTTGAACCACCACTACTCTTAAACACGTGGACGTTCTAGTTTAGTACCGCCGATCGGTGACAACAAGTGTTCATGTGTTGTGTGCAGCTCTGAGAATTCTGGGATTGCTGATGTCGAGTGACCTGCGTCTGCAGCAGTTGTTTTCTCATCACGGGGGTCACATGTTGCTGACGGCTCTGGCCAGAAATGCTAACGCCAACATAGGTCAGCAGGTCAAGGCCACCTTGGGGACTGTCATGAAAGGTGGGTGGGGGTTTGTGTGACGCTTTTGACATGCGCTGTTGCACTGGACCTGTTTCTGATATCTGAGATCTCTTGATTTCAGCCTTGATAAGAAAAGTCTGTAGTCAGCCAGACTAGAACATGACTTACCTGGTATATATCTAAACTTGTTTTCACACATGTTCTTTTGGTTTTGATCATGTTTGTAAACTGCATGTCGGTTAGATTGTTGGCAAGTCACACTACAATCATGCTCAAAATTTGTCTACAATCACATGTATTGTTTTAGTCACACTGCAGTCATGCTCAAAATTTGTCTACAATCACATGTATTGTTGTTAGTCACACTACAATCATGCTCAAATTAAGTCTGAAGTTATGTGTACTGTTGCTGGTCACACTGTAATCATGCTCAAAATTTGACTGCAATCACGTGTATTGTTGTCAGTCACATTTCGGTCATGCTGAAATTTTTTTCAAGAATCACGTGAATTGTTAGTCATATCACAAATATGCTCAAATGTGTTGTGAGTCATGTTCATTATTAGTCATATCACAGGCATGCTCAAAATATGTGTATGGTCACACATGTTGTTGTTGGTCACATTACAGGCATGCTCATGCTTAGCAGGTTGTGTCCTGTGTGTGCTATGTCAGAATGGGCACCACTGACCACTAACAGAAAGTGACTCAACGGCTATGCAGCATTTGCTCCGGTGGGTTTCCTTACAATGACCTGATACTGACTGCTTCCTGTGGACTGCCAGTGCAGAGTCCAGGACAGGACCAAGCTGGGTGGAGCTGTGTGTGGAAGAGGTGGGCTAAGCAGCCTAGCATGAAGACCATTGAGGCTGGGGTGACTAACAGAAGTGTAGACAGTATCGACGACGTGTCTCCAGGTGTTCCTGTTCCACAAAGGTGACAAACCTGGAGCAGGGAGGCAGGTGGATGAGGCTGCTTTCATGATCTTGCCCAAGGAAGACCTGTTGACCCTTCTCCTGGACAAGGTGTTTTAGTCTTTTACAGTCCAGGAGAAGGAGAAAGTGAGGAAATAGTCTTCTCTTCGCTGTATTCTTTTGTAGACTTGGAATGTGACCAACTTGGGGAACAGATCTGTTGCTACAGTTGGGTGCATCATATTTTTAGAGGTCTGTTGGGGCATTCTGTAAGAGCATTCTGTAGAGGTGGATATCTCATCTGTAGAGCATTGTCATCTGGCATACATGCAAGATACATTGATCAGCAAGGGGCATAATTCCAGTGTTGGTCCTCCTGGTCTTTGCAGATCCTGGTCAAAGGCTTTCGTGAATAACATCACCACAAGATCAGTCTGCCCCCTCCGGCCCCCTTCATACTTCTGTTGTGTTTGACATGGGCAACTCTTCAGGAAGCCATGCTGCTCATTGCCCAGAATCCGTTCTCCTCTAGGCAGTTAACTGGCTCACAGTGGTGTCTTCCTGGGTTGTGATTCTTATGGAGCCAGTGGCTGAATTATAGCCTGATAATTTATATCTGGCCTGAAAACAGGTATAAGCCAGAAAAGCTGAAACATATAGTGTTGGAGGTACATACCAATGTCTCTTGCACCGGTTACACCATAAGATGGCTGAGACTACTTTTAACACTATCAACACAGACCCTCGTTCCGCTCTGTGTGCCCAATTAACATTGCAGTCACAGCACTGAAATTCTCTCAGGACACCTGATTTTGACCAGTTTTAATTAACTTTCCTTAAAAGCCTAAATCCGACTGTGACTTTATTTTTGTACAGTGAAATAGAGCTGTCTTTCATCTTCTTGATGATAAATGTTTTAGAAGTCAAAATGATTATTTTGTTGTTGTTTGATTGAATTGAAAATGACATACTTCGAACAAGGAGCACTGATTCAGTGCTTGAAGATGCTAACAGTTTGGTTGTTTTCTCTTAAAATTAACCAATGAAATCGACTGTTAGTAGTTTGTTAACTGGTATGATATGATGTAGGAAGGACTGTATCTGTACGCTGACACCACTGGTTAAAAATTTTGCAGGAAATTCAATCATATTTATTTTTAGAAGACCATTGCTTTCATTTTCGTGACATGTCATGAGTGACAGATCACTTGCCACGAGTATTTTCGCCTCATGTCGCCAAGTGGTAAGTCTGGCGCCATGATCATTTTCACGGCTTGTTGTGAAAAAGTTAATGGTGTGCCATTCTGGTAGAAAGGAACACATACTATTCAGTGAACTCGGTTTGTTTCAGGCCGGAGGTTTGACAATGGAAGTCAAGGGGCACGACAAAGGCCAGCCTCGGCACCGCTCCATCGTCGGGAAAGCTCTCCTGCCGATGTGTCCAGCCCGCCACAAGACATTTGGGAGCATGTAAGTGTTGTTTTCTTCTTCGTTGTACGTGGTGTCAATCTGTAGTGTTGTGAGGTTTTGTAATTGTATGACTGGGCATCCACAGGGCCAGCATCTTCAGCTCTGGTAGTAGCTGTTGCATGGAGGACCCTCCTCAAAATTAACTGGCTTCTAGGATTTGCAGACTAACTGTAAATTTCGGTTTTTGCAACAGCACTAGAGATAGATAAAAAATGAAACAGAAGAAACAAGTGATGAGCAAACTATTCGACTTTCTTTTTTTTCCAGATCTTACAGTCGCGACAAGAAACCAAAGTGTCATTGTTTCCCGTCACGGCTATCATACTCAGCCTGGTATTTACAGGTGGAGAGGGAAATAACAACACAATCAACAGTTTGAAAATCAATTTCAATATGTACACTACAAATTTATTTGGTTATTTACACTAATGAAGTAAAGAAAAGCATTGATGACAATTAGGGAGCAAAAAGTTTCCTAAAACTTTGAACGGTCAGCGCAAGGAACTATCGCGCCTTGGTCTCCCGTCGCAAGCGACACATTGCACACATGCAGATCTATTTATTTAGATTTTGCGTAAAATTTTTGTCTCGCACAGAACAATCACTTTCTTTAATCCAAGTGTGTGTGTCCTGATGACATTTTCTGCCTCTGTAAGCATCACGTCTTTTGAAAAGAAAGACTAAATGGAGTTGAGTTGGTTAGCAAGGCCAGTTCATCAGGAAAGACGAAGTTTGACCGAACATCTGAAATTGTAAAATTTCAAGTCTAAAACACAGATTTCCATTATTTTGGGCCTTAACGATGTAACAATATTCTTTTTACAAGAAACTATTCATATTTCAACTATCAAAAATGATTAAACAAACCTGTAGACCTACCTTCAGTGATGCAGTTGTAGAAAACTGGCACGGTCATGAAGTTTCTAAAGAGGATGGAAGACTAAGGATCGCAAGAGGATGGAAGACCAAGGATCGGCAGTCTAGAATGTACTCATAAAGTGATTCAGCGGAAGTGCCAGAGATATTTCAGGTCAAGGCTGAGTGCCCTGACCCAAAATCTCAGTGAGCTGACCCCATTCTCAGAGTTCATACATAGGGTTTCTGTTGTACGGTCGCGACTGTGAGAAATGGAAACGATGCTGAGTCTTCGATCCGCGATATGATCAACGAGCACAAGAACCGCAGTTTGAATGAATCAATTGTTCCCGATGTCGTGGACAGTTTTCTTCATCAGTTTTTGTAGGAAAGCATTCCCTAGAATGTTGAATGGTTTTGTGCATGAAACATTTAGATGGACCAGAAAGAGGAAACCAAGCATCACGACCGTAACAAAAAAATGTACGCCTTATATTATTAATTTCATGATGCAGCAAAAATTTTGTTCGGTGCAAATGTAGAAAGATACCTGTAACGCTGTTTGATGTTATTTTTGTTTCAAAATGACAATCCTAAAGGGTATTAAGAACGATCTGTTTACAATGTGCATCTTCCTGTCACAAATCTGCCATGTTGTTTTGTGCATTTCCATTTCCTTTCAGTTTATAAGAACACAGATACAAACACTGAATACTTCTTTTAGATTTTACTTCTTTAATATAAACACCACCAAAAAATAACATGTAGCACAATCATCCACTAACTGCAAACAAATTTCAAGTCTTCCAAGTGAGTTACCCCCATGCCGCACGTTTCTGAGAATGACCCATATTTTTGTTGACCTTTGACAGTGGATTTTTCTTCAGTAACAGTTTGTGCTGTTTGGATTGGCATGTATTGACAGATATACCCCATGTTTACTTTTCTAATTTCCTAAAATCAGCCAGGGTCTAAGGCAGTTCAGAGAGGTACAACGACGGTTGTGGAATTTGAGCAGTTGTGCAAAACTTGGACGGTGAAGTTGATGAACCTTAGCTGTGTGGCCCCCCGGTCTTCTGTTACTGTTCCGATCACTCAACTAATGGTTTATCAGGTGTTACTATGTATTTTCAGCGATGTGAACAGCGATTTGAAAAAACAATGAAAGACAAATGTTGACCAGGGAAGTCCGTATGACATTAGTTCAGTGGTGGTTCGATGGCCTTGGAGGTAAAGCGCCTGCCAAGCAAGTGAGAAGTCAGGTTTAAATTCTGTATGGGGCAAAGAACTTTTCACTGAATCAGTAGACCTTTTGGGTGTGGTCTAGGTGCTTGTCTTTTGGGTGAGATGATAAACAAGGTCCAGTGTGCAACATGCTTTCTGCACACGTGAAAGAACCCACAGCAGCAAGAGAGTTGTCCCTGGCAAAATTCTGTTAAAAAAAAAACCTTTAGTAGGCAAAAAGATTTAGTTACAGGCACTTTCCCCAAAGTTGGAGTATGGCTGCCATACAGGCGGAATGAAAAATGGTCATACACTCCCTTTGTTGGGTAGATGGGATTAATCCTTGCCTGTCTATACAGGGAGTGTCTGCAGGAGTATCAGCCTGCGTACGCAGAAAGAGAAAGAAAGTTAGTTCAGTGTTTCTTTCATGATGGTCAAGATGTGGTGCCTTCTGTTCAGATCATGCAGCGCTGGGCACGGGAGGACCAGGTGGTGAAGGTGCTGCAGAAGTTTATGTAGACCCAGGCTGACCGACAATGACGAAGGCACTGTGGCAACTTGCACAGGTCTTCTCCCACACTATGTGATGGAGCACGTGCCAGTGGTTCATTGGATTGGGGGTGTAGAATAGGTCTTCAGTCTTGTGTTATATATAAGCTCACGCAACCCGATCGCTTTTTGAATGTATTTCAGCATTGGTGTTAGTTTAGAACGGTGAAGAGGTTATATCATTTTGTTTTTACTAGCTTTTAAGTTATTTCAATTTTTTTAAATAGTTTTTTGCCTGGTTTCTGAAGGGCATTTTTTTTCTACTCATTAATTTGGTCCGATTAATTGATGTAAATTGTGACTTGGTGAAAATGGCTTTTTAATTATTATTTATTTTTTTAGCAGTGTTATACGGCAACAGGGAATTATTTTAATTGGTGATGGAATATTATTTCCTATGGTGATGGGGTAGTTTTTATGTGTTGATGAGGCAGATTTTGTATTCATCATTTTTGCTGTCATTTCTCTCTGTTGTGATTTTTTAATTCAGTTTTTTTTTTTTTTAAGAGTATAATGGACTTTTTTTTTTAGTGCCAACTGTTACTGAAACCAAAATGGCTTTTGTCATTTGTTGGTATCATAATGTCAATTGTATATGTGTTTCATGCTCCCTGTCCAGAAATATTCACTTTGAGTCTTTCATGTGTTCAGAATGTCGCTGATCTCAAAGTAGTCAAACATGAATGTCGACTTACATTTACACTTTTTTACCATTACAACAAAACTTCATTTAAACACACTGACAGCAGCACAACCAGGACTATTTATGACCAAGGAGAGACTTGGACAGTTGTACTGTAATGTAAGCTTGTACACACACTTCTGTTCAATATTTATGCTGTATTCTTTTGAACATTTAAAATCCCTTCTGATTCCATGAAGAAAAAACAAGTCTTTGACAGTGCTAGAGTGCTAGCAATCAGTCCCATTCATGATGTTCAAATCGAAGATTGAAAGCATATGTTATGTATAGTAAAAGAATATATTTCAGAACAATTTTTCGGTTCAAGCCTGGTTAGCCTTGCTAGGTCCAGTCAAAGAAGTAGAGGGGAGAGGTTCATCTGGCTAGATCTCCCACTGTTCGCCTTGGTTAGAATCCCGTTTGCTTCAGCAGTTAACTAACCTCTTCTGAGTGAAAGGCTTGTTGACAGAGCTTGGTTGCCCTCTTAGGTAGCCACACAGTTAACTAACCTCTTCTGAGTGAAAGGCTTGTTGACAGAGCTTGGTTGCCCTCTCAGGTAGCCTCACAGTTAACTAGCCTCTTCTGAGTGAAAGGCTTGTTGACAGAGCTTGGTTGCCCTCTCAGGTAACCACACAGTTAACTAGCCTCTTCTGAGTGAAAGGCTTGTTGACAGAGCTGGGTTGCCCTCTCAGGTAACCACACAGTTAACTAGCCTCTTCTGAGTGAAAGGCTTGTTGACAGAGCTGGGTTGCCCTCTCAGGTAACCACACAGTTAACTAGCCTCTTCTGAGTGTGAAACAGGCCCCCTTTTGTTGACAGAGCTGGGTTGCCCTCTCAGGTAGCCTCACAAGCCAGCCTTTTCTCAGCTATTCAGCACCTCACCTCGTTTTTCCCACTGTCCTTTTTTTAAATTTGAAACCCGTCCACTTGCACAGTTCGCTGACCTCTCTTGGGCTGAGAGACTTGTTCATCTGGCTGGACTGCCCTCTGGGGTAACCATTTCAGCCCACTTCTTGTTTGTAGTTCAGCGAGGTCGGCCTGCTGGCAGACTGTAGGCTTCACCAGCTAGTAAGTCACCGTGTGTGTGCTTCAAACCTGTTAGATTTGTCACGCAATTGTTAGTGACCAGACGCCACGTTGACAGGAAGAGACAGACCCAGTAGCAACTGAGAAATGAAGCCTTCAGTAAAGACAATGAAGCTTCAACTATCAGAGATGGAGATACTGATCTTGTACCTTTTACTTCTTTGGTCTAATGCAGTTTCAAACTGTTTCCCCTAGTCTGAACCTAGAAGGAAAAAAACTCATGGGAATTACCCAACATGTTCATCTTCAGAGAGGGGAAAAAAAGGCAGTAGCTTTTCATGTTAACTTTCTAAAAAGACTTGGAGAAAAGGTAGAAGTGGGAATGATTATGTTGTATAAAAGACTGTAGTTCCTTAACTTTATATTCAATGCACTGGGCATATTTCCCTTTTTATGGACTGTATTATATAGGTGCATGTTTATTCCTGCCTGCTTTGTGTTCAACACACAGTGTATTCACACAGACAGAAATGCATCTGGTGGGAGAAAAAAAATCTGTTTTCTTTTTTTAAACTAGCATGGTAATGCTGGTTTGTATTCCTGTGCCTCAAGAACCGTTCATGTTGACCAGATTGGCAGTAATCATCGTTGAACTGTTGAAATCTGACTAAACTGTGTGCCATAACTTTCTCTGTGAACTGCTTTCTGGGTTTTCAGGATTCGGTCTTTCCAGTTTTTATGTATTGTCCAGTTTCGGCAAGTTACTACTTTTTGCTAAATGTCTTCTGTCATTTCAAGAACCTAGACCAGTTTTTGTGACTGTCGGTGGTCCATGGACTGACAAGGCATTTTGTTCTTACCTTGTGAGGAGAGGTGGAAGGTGACAAATGTGGAATGCTTTTTTTTCCCTATTGTGGGACAACTTGTCTTGAAAGAGGTAAGATTGGATATGATATTACCATACTGGATATTCTTACATATTTTGGCTTTTATGTTGTACAAGTGATGCCTGCATTTTCTTTTTCATTCAAGAATTTTCACATCTGTGTAACCTGTATCTTGGTAAAGCCTGTTCATTTTTGACAGTGTTATTTAGATCTGTTGCAGGATTTTGTCATTACAAGATGTTTATCATTGTTAATGCGCATGCTATTTTTTTTCAAACTGCTGATAACGGCTTTACTTGATTACAACTTGTCTGTTCAACTGAAGATGATTTTGATAACAGCATTACTTGATGACAAACAATTTACCTGTTCAACCGAAGAAGTTTTTGATAACAGCTTTACTTGATCACAGCTGGTCTGTTCAGCTGAATATGTTGATAACGGCATTACTCGATCACAGCTAGCCAGTTTTACAGATGTTGTATTCAGGACATTGTATTCCTGTTAACGCGCAGGAGAAATTCAAGTTTTCTATTCTTTTGTTTCTGTTGTCTTGGTGATATTGTTCCCAAGCCGGTCATCTGGCTCCGCAAAGCCAGCTTGCTTATGTCTGCACAATTTTTGCGCAAAATTGTTCACTAGTTTAGATATCCGCACTGCTATTCAATCAAAAGCCAGGGATGTTCTGTTATGTTCAGCTCGTGATGCAGCCCCTTCTACTAGCAATTAGTGGCTTAATCCCTGAACAGCAATTAACCCAGTGACAGTGTGCAAGACATAGACTTGTCACTTCATCAGGTTTGATGACTATAGCCGCAGACTTGCACAAGGTGACAAAAGCAAGACAGAAAGCATTATATTTGAAAGATTAGTATGTTTACTTTCAGATTTTCCAACCACATTGGCTGCAAAGTTGAGACCATGTATCATGAAATTCTAAAACGAAAAAACTGTGGTGTTGACCATCGATCGGTACAGGCTGTGACAGGAATAGATGACTTTTCCCATCTACCTTCCCTTGGTCACATAAACGTGCTCAGAGTCCGATTTCAACCTACAACTTTGATTCACAAGTTCTACCACCTCTTGCAGAGAGCTGTGCCTTCACTCTGCCATCTTGTCTGAGGATAGTGTGGCCTCTGGCCCGTCTCAAACCGCTGTTGGGGAGAAAACAAGCATTCAGTCTGTATGAAAGAACTGAGGATAGCGACATGGTTCAGAAAATGGCCTGTGCCATTTTAACGGAGTTAAAGGTTGTGCAAGCATAGAACAAAAATTCTCCATTTCACAGATGCTGTAAGCCACTGAGTTAACGAGTATGTTGATTGTCAAAGTGATTCACATCTACAAACCTAAGATTATATGTCCAGTTAAACAAGTGTTATACATGAAGTGACCATTTGGCTCATGAAACGGCGATACGTTGATGTGATAACAAAATGCTTCGACTGTTGGGTAACCAGTCATTTGAAGAATGGCTGGTTATCATGTATGAAGATGATGCATTTTTAACTGGGAGCTTCATTTTAGGGGTACATCCTTTTCATGGAGTGAACATGTCCATAGTGTGCTGGAGTAATTGCCAGCTGTATGTATGTTTAGCAGCACCACACCCTTTGACAAATGGTTTGATTCATGCATCATTAGAAACCCTACGCACACAAAGAGCACCAAGTATCTTTTCTCTTGTTGTATAGACCTGGCATGATGAAAAGTGGAGTCAACTGCTGACTGTGAATCTGATAGGAGCAAGATAAAATTTTATTAAAGTACCTTTATTGTGGGCAACAAGTATGTTGAGGTATGCCAAAATCTTATGTTTAACCATGTTGAAGAGAGAGTGAGGGTGTGTGATTCTTTGAAAACCAAGTGGATCTAACTTTTAGAAGTGTCTGTGGGCCACCCACCATCCCGATCACCAACCCTACAGGGCGATTCCTTTATATAGGAGAGTTGTGGACATTTGTAGACACAACTCGCCCTAGTTTTGACCTGAACACTACTCAACCTCAGTTCAAATGTAAGTTTGTTTCTTTGAAAACCAAGTGGAGCTAAGATTTTTAGGAGTGTCTTTGTGGCCCACCACCCCTGACCACCAAACCTACATGGTGATTCCTTTATACAGGAGAGAATTGGAGAGTTGTGAACACAGCTCGCCCTAGTTTTGACCAGTGAGTCAGCATGAACACTACTCAGCCTCATTTCAAATGCAAGTTGCTTTTTTTCCTTTGAAAAACCAAGTGGAGTCAAGACTTTTAGAAGTCTCTTTATTTAAAGTACCTTTATTGTGGGCAACAGGTACCCACCATCCCTGACCACCAACCCTGCAGGGCGATTCCTTTATATAGGAGAGTTGTGGACAGCTGTGAACACAGCTCACCCTAGTTTTGACCTGAACACTACTCGACCTCAGTTCAAATGCAAGTTTGTCTCTTTGAGAACCCCTCTCTTTGAAAATGAAGTGGAGCTAAGATTGTCTCTTTGAGAACCCCTCTCTTTGAAATTGAAGTGGAGCTAAGACTTTTAGAAGTGTCTTTGTAGGCCACCCACCATCCCCGACCACCAACCCTACAGGGCGATTCCTTTATATAGGAGAGTTGTGGACAGCTGTGAACACAGCTCACCCTAGTGTTGACCTGAACACTACTCGACCTCAGTTCAAATGCAAGTTTGTCTCTTTGAGAACCCTCTCTTTGAAAATGAAGTGGAGCTAAGACTTTTAGAAGTGTCTTTGTAGGCCACCCACCATCCCCGACCACCAACCCTACAGGGCGATTCCTTTATATAGGAGAGTTGTGGACAGCTGTGAACACAGCTCACCCTAGTGTTGACCTGAACACTACTCGACCTCAGTTCAAATGCAAGTTTGTCTCTTTGAGAACCCCTCTCTTTGAAAATGAAGTGGAGCTAAGATTGTCTCTTTGAGAACCCCTCTCTTTGAAATTGAAGTGGAGCTAAGACTTTTAGAAGTGTCTTTGTAGGCCACCCACCATCCCCGACCACCAACCCTACAGGGCGATTCCTTTATATAGGAGAGTTGTGGACAGCTCTGATCACAGCTCACCCTAGTGTTGACCTGAACACTACTCCATCTCAATTACAAATGCAAGTTCTGTTTTTCTCTGTAAAGCCAGGTGGAGTCACGACTTTTAGAAGCGTCTTTGTGGGCCACCCACCATCCCCGACCACCAACCCTACAGGGCGATTCCTTTATATAGGAGAGTTGTGGACAGCTCTGAACACAACTCACCCTAGTTTGACCAGTGAGTCGGCCTGAACACTACTCCATCTCAATTCAAATGCAAGTTTTTTTTGTTGGAGTTTGTCTCTTTTATGTTTTAAGCGTTTCTTTGTGGGTCACACCCACCATCCACAAGCAGCAACCCTTCAGAGCTCTTTCCTTATGCAGCTATTTCATCTGAACACAAATCACTCACAGTTTGAATATAAGATTTCATGCCACTTGTTTATTTTCATTTTCCATTTAAAGAATAGTTATAAAAGCTTTCGAAGAAATAAATACGAGGAAAAAACTAGTTGTCAACCAAATTATGAAAACAATAAACCTGAAAAAAAAAACACACAGATGTTCTTGATAGACATATATGTGTGTATATATATAAATACAGATACAAGTGTGCACAGCAATACAAAACTGGTTCCACCACTTTTCCAAAACACCACAACTTAATGATCAATACAAGATATGCTTATGGATAAGCCCAATTCAGGATAGCGTGACAAACTTTTCTTTACGAGCCACCCACCATCTCTGATCACCATACCCGCCCTAAAGGATGCTTTCCTTATATAGAACAGCTGTAGTTTCTGCCAGTGACTTTCATCTAGACAATTCACTCCAGCAAGAAGCGAAAATCAAGTCAAATGCATGGAATCCAGGCTGAATCTTTTACGTCCCAGCACAATGCCGCATACCAAAGAGCAGTCACGATGCCCCCCTCCCATCCTTGCATGCATCAAGCACCTTGTCATCAACAGACATACTAACTGAACCTGCAAGTGGACAGATGAACTTTCTATGAAGCTGCTGTACATGTTCATAACAGCAGACTTGTTAGCCCTGTTACAACCAACTTTTTTCTTTTTTTTCCCTTTTTTTTTGGACCTCATCAATTTCAACACTTCTGTGTGACCATCTTATCTCCATCATTTAAAACACACATGCAACATGCACAAAGACAGCACTGGCCATTTCTCACATGACCTGTGATTAACACACACCTGTATCAAGAATGGTGGGACCAAATCAATCAATGTTTAAAACCCTGCTAACCCCAGAGACCATATCCAAGATGTAACAAGCTAAAAACAGAACTATTTACAGGGTTCATACACTCCTTGAATTCAGAGAGCCAATTTCAAGGCCTTGAAAACCCATGAAAATCAATAAAATGTGGTTCTGTTGACCAAACCACCTTGAAAACCTTTGAAAACCAAGCCATCGGCTCCAAAAATTTTCTAATGTGGCAAAAAAAAAAAAAGGCAGTTTGATTTTTTTTGCTGCGTTCAGGTTTATGAAAAATTATTTAGAAACAAATTTTTACATAGTTGCTATCCGACATTGTCGTCTGCTATTTAACCAAGGGAGACAATTTGTTACTTCCACAATTTTCAAATTATACGCATTCGCGAATGTCTTGCACTTCCGGCTTGTTCAGTTCTCTGTGATTGCTGGTTCGTGAACGGAAGCTTGAAAATGCCAGGGGGGAAATGTGCTTTCAACCATCTGTGGTTGGATAAACCCGAGTATTCTGAATCTGACTGGTGAGAGAAGACAAAGCAAACAAACGTGCCTGCTACTACTGCACAGTCTGCAATAAAAAGTTTCGATGTGCGAGCAATGGGCGAGAGTGCCCTGGTTGGCCACAGCAAAGGAAAAAAACACATGGCTCTACTGGCGTTGAGCAAGTCTTCGGCAGTGACACCCATCTCACACTTTCTTAAGAACAATATGGCAGCAGCAGCGTCAACACGAATGTTGTGTCGCCATTAAATCCTGATGTGTCTGTGCGCAAATCTAGTACCAGCTCTTCAGCCACAATGGACTCGTTTTGCTCAAAGACAGATGTGCTGAAATTTGAAATTATTTGGACACTGCACACTGTCAACTCGCACCAAAGCTTCAACTCTTGTGAACAGAATTCTCAGCTTTTTCAAACAATGTTTACAGATAGTCAAATCGCCAAAGGATTCAGTGTGGTGAGGGAAAATCACAGTATTTGGTGACATTTGGCATTGCACCTCACTTTCATTCATTGCTGAAAAAAGAACACAAGAAGAATTAAACTACATGATAGTGAGCAATTAGCTGCGAGTGTGAGCAGTGACTTTCCAGACTGTTAGCGGTTCTTTTGTATAAATTGACTTTCCAGTTAGTACTAACAGTACTTCTGCTTTCAGCAGCTGATCAATTTGACCTAGGGCAGAAAACATGTATGGGGAGTATTCATTTACGCATGTGTTTTAGCTTGAATTGAAAAAAAAATCATCTTGAAAACTCTTGAACTTTGTTCTTGGGAGTCTGTAGGAACCCTGTATTTATTGATAAACTGTCCATGACTAAACAACCAAACTAAGAGCTGAAAGTGAAAGACTGAACTAAAGTTAAAGATACAACAGAAATGGGATAGTTCACTGAAACCATAGCTGACTTCGATCAGAATATGTGCACAGTGATCATGACATAAAAACAGTAATACTTGGGACCTGGTTGCCTTCACATCACACAATAACAGTCCAACATCATAACATAAAGTGTTTATGATGTTCTTTGCAAAACAAGTGTTTGTGGCACAATCATGCATCTGTGTGACCCACCCCACCCTCCCTCTCCCTTCAAGTAAGAAGCAAAAGACAATGTAACTTTTTCTCACTGACAGTGCATGAAATCCTCAATTACCCGGCAAAGACCACTCATCTCTTTGTATCAGATGAGAGGAATATTCACTCTCTTTTACATACAAAATTAGAGTAAAATGGCTTACACAGCATTTTAAACAAATTTCAAAGAGATCATTGCTTGGTTTTAGTTTCATCAAGGACACGTCACTGCGTGCGGCCCAGTCTATATATGCTACACCACATCCGCTTAGTTTTGAGACCACACTGCACATGATTTAAAGCCGATGGATAAATGAATTAATAACTAAGATGAGAGAATTTAAGAAGAGGGTCTTGTGGCTACGACTTAGCAGATGTCTGGCCTATGCATTAGCCCAACGTGCTGGTCAGACCTTGAGTGCCTACCTAACATTGGTTGTGCCATTTTTATCACTGTGTGTGTGTGTGTAGTGAATGTACACGTGTGTAGGCATGGGCCCATGTGTGCAAGCACATGTGCGTGTATGCGTATGCATGAGCATGTGTGTGCGCACTTGTGTGTGTACATGTGCACATGTGTGTGTGTGTGTTGATCATTACTCAATGTCAAACTGATCAAAACTCAACGAGCCGTAACAATACCTACTCACTTCCCTCGTCACACACACTGACCAAGGCTGGCTGACCCCCGCACTTCCCTTGTCATACACACTGACCAAGGCTGGCAGCTGGCTGACCTCCCCACTTTCCTCCTCACACACACACCTGCTGTTCATGCCTCATGCTGGCTGTACCACTCCTGCTCCGCTTCTTTCCCCACATGGTTGCTGCACACACAACATTCAACATGTGCCTCAGTAACCTGCCACAGACATTCACATTTACACAAACTCGATCACAAAACAGCAGACATCAGAACTTGGGACCATCAAACTATCTTACAAGCTGAGCTGATACCAGTTACAAGTAATAGCTCACATAATAGCTCAATGGTAGAGCGCCGGACTCTTAGACTGGTTGCGTGTTCAAATCTCCACCAGGCCTTTTCAGCACTGGGGGATTTTTCCCTTGGAGTTAACACTGGTTCTGACTCAAGACTATAAACCGAGGTTCCGTGTGTGAACGTATGCATAACCTCTTGCACACACATAAAATCCCATCACCAACTTTCGGAAGAGAAGGCCAGTTTGGCCAATGGTATGGATGACACATTACACATAGCGTGCACCCAGCATGAGAATTGGGAAAAAAATGAAGGAAGTAAGGAAACTGAGTGAATTATATTCAACTATACTGACTGGATGTCACTGGAAACGACTGAAAGAAGCGCCAGCTGGCAGTTCTTCAGTCAGCACTACCCAGGTAGGCAAACCACTGTGTAAATGACTGGATTGTAAAGTACTTAGAGCTTGGTCTCTAGCCAAGGATAGGCACTATATAAGTATTCATAATAAAAATAATAATTGTAATAAATTTGTTTTTGGTGATATGTGATTCTGTATAGAGATGCTCCTTACAAACAGTCTGGGTAAACTGTTTCCATGCTTTGCATTTCATTTTGAAAACCTGAATGACTTTCATCTACAGTCAAGAACTACAAAAGGAACAAGTTTTTTCTGTCCAGCTTGGGGTAAATCAAGAACAAGGTTAAAGACAACAAACGGAAAAAAAGACAAAATAAATAAGAGCCTGACCAATCTTTAGCATTCTAATCTGAGAGTCTGATGACTGCTTACAAACAATGCCGGTGAATGCCCCGTTTTCAGAATACTAGATCCTGGCATCGACCAGAAAAAGGTGGTTTACAATTTGTCAGGACCATCACTCTTAACCTTTCTGACATGGGAGACCCTACCAGGGGCATCAATTCCTACCACGTAATGCTTGGTCAGTCAGCAACTTGGCTATACAGGCCTAGAAGCGTAAACAAGAACTAGCCATGCAGTTGAGTATTGATGCCCCCGTCAGCAAAGCCCAAGGGATCACTGGACCGCGCAAGTCCTCCGACCACAACAAGGCTGCAACCCCCAGATGGCCCTCCTGAAGAAAGGTGGTACAACTAGTCTGGTCAACAGGTGCAACACCCTTTCCTGTCCAACAAAGACCCTAGTTCTCTGGCACTCCCTTGAGACGACACAAGCTATGTAAAGTAAACAGATCAACACCATCTTACTGTTTTTCCGATCCAGTGCTTTTTCATCCTTTCAAAATCTGGAAGATACTGAACAATATCACAATGTTACACTGAAATATAAAATAAGTAAAAAAAAAGTGGAAAACAAGACCTGTTTGGCAGTTGCACCTAAGCCTGCTACACTCACCAGTACTCCCATTCGCTGATGCCCCAGCCCTTCACACCATTGATGGTGTACTGACAGAACCTTTCGTAGATCTTGGCATCCCACTCCATCCCCATGTAGAAAATGGGACAGTCCAAAACGTGGCACACCAGCTCATAGGCTTTCCCACCTGCACACACATGACCACAGCAGAGCGCCCGCTGATTACCCACTTAACTACAGGGCACAAACAAGAAGCGGGCAAAACAAACACTGGGAAACGCTGCCTCCATCATGATGACAATGATTTACCAAAGATATATCCAGAGCAGGGAGGTAAGGGAATGGTAAGGAGGAGGCATGCGGGAGGAGGATGAAGAGAGCATGAAAGACTTTATACAAAATGCTTCACTGACATCATAAGGGAATAATCAAATTTGGTTATCTCCTGGGTGGGCCAGTCCAATCATGTAGATGATAGCGGCAAAAAAAAAACAACAATGGGCACTTCGCTCAATGGTCCTCGTTTCTTTTTTGCTTTTCAAACTTTTTGCCCCCTAATCTGAGTTTGTTTTAACTGGTTGAAGGTTTCATTCTTACAGTTTTCAATTTATAAATCAAAAACTGAAATCAATCTTTCAGTTCTGAATCTCTCACTTTCTGTTGCTGTTCTCATGTATGTTAAAAAAAAAGTTTGTGCACAGCACAAGTGTGTGTGTGTGTGTGTGTGTGTGTGTATGGTATGTGTGCCTGAGTTTCTTCCATGTCCTGTTTGATATTCTGTTTAACACACTTGTAATATAAGGATAGAAGTGTTTTGAAAAAGACACTAGTGGTAACATGCTGACATGCACCCTGTCACGTATTAGGCAGAGTTTCACTCCTTCACTCAAACACACAAATTTTGACCCTAAGAAACATTCCCCATATTTCGGTCTCAGCAATTCCTTATTTACGCTGACTGTATAAAGAGGTCACTCTTTACATTTCCTTACACTGCAAAATCCAATTCACGCCCAAAATGTGCACTGTGTACACTAAAATTATGAAATGTTTAACAACACAAGATTTAGATTTCAAACATGAAATGCAACTACCTTATTTATTTAATGATTTATGCTACACATGCTTCTTCGTGTAAATATAGCGTCACCTGCCACACTAGGAAGAATGTGATTTCCCTTTGCTTACTGAAAAGTACCTATTCCTTCTCACTCTCCTCATATCCGTTTCGTCAACAGCAACATGGCAAACCAGTAAATCAAAAACCAAAGACTGATGAAATGGGTTTTTCATTTGCCTGTGTTATCAATACATGCATGCATACATGTGAATGAGTGTTCACAATCCTTATTTAGTACCTTTCTTTCTGCATACACAGGCTGATATTCCTGCGACACTCTCTGTACAGACAGGCAAGGATTAATCCCATCTACACAACAAAGGAAGTGGAGTTTTGTGTGTATGACCATTTTTTATCCTGCCATTAAGGCAGCCATACTCAAACTTCAAGGTAGGTGCATGCTATGTGTTACGTATCATCGGCCAAAATGGCCTTCTCTTCCAAAAAGTTGGTGATGGGATTTTTACCTGTGTGCAAGATGTTATGTGTGCGTTCACACACGGAACCTTGGTTTATAGTCTCATTCAAAGGACTGTATGGGAAAGGGAGTCAGAAGTAATGTTAACTCTGAGGAAAAAATCTCCCTGTACCGAAACGACCCAATGGAGATTCACACCCACATCCCCAGGATCACCAAGATTACAAGTCCGGCCATCTACCACTGAGCTGTTCCAGCCCCCTTTTATTTAGTATGAATTTGGAAACTTCAAGAAGACCATTCATAACTGAGGTTTTGCTGCTGTCTGGTTAGTCTATCAATCATCACCTTCACTTCCAAATTCCTCTGTCCCTTGTGACAGATGATTCGCATCTCAAACTTGATTAACACTATCCCTGTGTATGACTGCGGCATAGGTCCCACCCCCCATCCTTCTCATGCAGCAGGCTGGACTATAACCCCCGCCTACTTTACTTTACTTTATGTATGTACTTTACTGTATGTCGTATATTTGATTAATTTTGTGATCATGTGTGGTATTTGAAAAGAAGACAGCAGACACTTTTAGGTGTGGATTTTTTTAACAACTTTTAATGACTTGATAGTATGACGACGCTTACATCAATCAAGTAACCAAAATGCTCAGAAATAAAGACAGTATGACGACGCTTACATCAATCAAGTAACCAAAATGCTCAGAAATAAAGACAGTATGACGACGCTTACATCAATCAAGTAACCAAAATGCTCAGAAATAAAGACAAGTTCTGACTTCACACATGGTGCACCAATGTACGCACAGGCACAAGTACAGATATGCACAAGTATACACACTCACAGACGGTTACAGACATGTGTCTGCAGAGAGACACAAACATATGCATGTGTGTGTGTATACACACATGCATGCACGCACACACACACACACACATACACACACACACACGCACACACACACACACACACACACACACACAAAACAGATTCTTTTTTCCCTTCTGAACCGCAGTACAGAGGGAAAGCCTGCAAAATTCTGATCCTATGGAAGATCATTTGGATTAGCCCCATAATCATCCAGTTCAAAGTATCATTGTTATTAACTGTGACATTGTCGATTTCAGTTTCGACTTAATACATGAGAGAACTGTAAAATAGGCATTCCCAGAATGCCTATTTTATAGTTCTCTAATAGTAAACACTTTACAAACATACATAATGTGTAGGATTATCTGTTTTTAACACTAATTTAGAAAACTTTTGAGACTTAAGTTTTTGCTTAATCCTTCGTTTTTCTTGATCGTTTTCAATAACATCATTTTCACGCATACATTCATCAAATGCATCCTTATCTTTCATGTGGAATAAAACCACTGTCTTTAATTGCTCTCTAAAGTCTTTTAAAACTGAGTTATATTTTTGACATAAAATCCACACACTTATCCCAGCATGTCTTCCACTGAAAGCCAGTTTTGACAAAGCGTTTCTTTTTTTGACTATAACCTTTTCTGCTGAACAATCATCAATAATAAATAGTGTCTGCGTTCCCTCAAACTGTCTATAAAAGTGTTCTAAACACTCACTCAGTTTATTGCTGGGATCAATCAAATAGATTTCATCATCCATCCATATAAACCTTCTGTCGTGATATGCTTCGTTCCATTTGAGTGTTGGACAGAAAATTACAATATGATCAAAATTATAACTATAAACTGTTTGTAATAGGTCGAGGACAAATATTGTTTTTCCACAACCAGTCTGTCCACAAATCAATGAACAATGAGGGGTTTTTGTCATAAAGTTTAACATTGGCATTGACACCAAAGTTGTCTGCTCCATAGTTTTAAAACAGAATTTAATCTAATCCAGTTATTGTTTTTATCATACTCTCTGTCAAAACTTGTTCAGTATAATAAAAACCTATAAGGTCCAAATGTGTAAGATTAATCCAGTTCAGTTCTGTAAGATCGTTTCTATTTAGACTAATATCAATTTTGTTGCTTGTTGTCATGACCTTAATATCCTCGCCATTGTAAAGAACAACGACAGTAACTTTAAGTTTGTCAACGTCTAAGTTTTGCCAGCTAATAAGAATTCCTTTCATAAGATTGTCACTGACGCCCAGAGCTCCATTTCTCGCCTCATCTTTTAAGACAGAAATTTTAAATATCATTGTGAACGTGTCTCCTAATTTTGTGCGTGGAATGAACTGTAATTTTGTAGAAGCTTTCTTTAAAACCGATTCTCTTCTGTGGAGGATGTACTGTTTGTCCCCAAACGGCTTTATTTCGATCTCTTTCCGACTGTTGTCCTCTGGCATAAGACTTACATGTAAAGGGCCAGAGTTCAATGCTTTTCTGAAACTTTTTTGACGGTCAAAAAATGTAAATGGGCTTAAGAATTCAAATTTTATGTCCCATTCTAAATATGGTTCTAAGTGCCATTTGTTGTCAGTTTTTTGAACTATTTTATATTCATACTGTCCTGTATTATTTGCTTCTAGATTGCGTAGTTGTTCTAGTTTAGGAAACCTTTTGTTGTCGTCAACCTCTTTGCGCTTATAATAACCATCTTTAGTGTACTCAAAACCATACAAAGTGCCTATCTCACCGTTTTGTTCAAAGTCCTCAACGTCTGCAAGGTCTTTTAATTCTAAAGTTACACACCTCTCAGGCGCTAATGTAACTCCTGATTCTTCTGGCCCACGAGACATTATTTTTTAGTACACCTTATTATTTTATTTCTAAAACAATGTGCAGGTTATCACATTTCACGACTTTCCCTGTTTTATCTGTGATCTTTATATTGAATGATCTGACCCTCCCACAAGCTAATCTTTTAAACTGTAAATTAGGGAATTGTATAATTTCATAATCGCAATATGCAGCTTTCCCTGATGGAAGAGCTCTTAAAACAGTTGAGGGCCTTCCATCATATAAGTTTTCATCAGTGCTCAGCTCGTCCAAATGAACATAGAGTAATGAATGTAATGCAAGATCGAGCGGATATTCTCCCTCATAAGTAGTTTCGTCTGATGTAACTCTAAAACCATGATTGTCAGTTGCAAAGCCTAACATTTTAGCTAGCTCTACATCAAAAAGGTAATGGTCTACTTCTTCTTCAGGTTTGAATGTCAACATTATTTTCAAATTTGCATTGTTAAGTTTGAGAGTAATGTCGAAGTTACTCATTGCTTCTTTTAGCGAGCAAAACCCGTAATAACCATCAGGTATGGTTAACTGGCTAACTAAGTTTCCTCTATTATCAAATTTTTTAATCTTATTATTCTCCTTGGATTCAGTTATATTAAACCATACGACTTTGTAAAAAATTTCATGGAGTGCGACCCTTTGGGTTCCGCAGTTATTATCAATAGCATATTCTAAAAACGAAGGACTGTCTTGAGTTGTTATTGTTACAAACATTTTTAAAACAAATTTAAAAATGAGTGCATTCAAATATACTAATGCAAAATATTCTGTCGGGCCGCACTACAATCTTAAAAATATAACAACTGACACCCTCGACATTTCTGTGACTCAGTCTGACGCCTTTCAAGTAAAGGTTAGTACTCCATTGGATCGTTATCTTAACCCTCCTATCAAAAACGACTACATCCCGAAAGTGTGGTTCAGTCATCCGATGCAGTTTTATCAGAACCAGTTAAACTTTGCTGTGTTTTGTGCATCAACTGGGTGTGGAGTGTCGTATGCCGATCATTTAAATCATCCTGATCCTTTGGTGAGGTCAGTGTATAGATTTCATTTTTATTACACCTTCAGACTTATTTTATCTGAACTGCAAGCGCCATTACCAAATGACAAAACGTTTAATCCATTCAGCAACAGAATAGATTACAAGGCTTTTGAAAGGATCTGTAACGAATTTGATATTGACCCAAAGACAGACTTTAGACAAAAGTTGGATCTTAATCATGGTTTAGGCACCCCTTATTTTTGGGGCGTGCACAGAAAGTATAACTATGATTACAATCCTCCTTACACATCTTTCTCTTCAGGCACAACTGTTCACCTCGGGTCCATAGAGCAAGAGCATAAAACAGCATGGACAACATTTATTTTGGATACTTCTAAGGGCCTAACAAAAGCGGGAATAGAACGAATAAACGACTCTATTCGTACTTATGTTTGGTGTTTGCTAGGTTCGCAAGCACAAACGAGATCAAACATAATTGATCCTTCTACTGGCTTTGACGCCCAAAAACAGTATTTAGCAAATTTAGAGGATTCTATTAATTCTGCAATTGATTTGCCTTCAAGTATTAAAAGGTACCAAAATGTTTTGCAATACGCAAGATCAAAAGTAGACTTTGCTGTCGGCACTGGTTTATACATGCTGCCTTCTGACCTCAGACTCCAGATAGGAACAATAATAAACTATAATAATGAAATCCTTGTGGCTGGTAAAGAAGAGAAGGTCGGAAAAAACGACATAAATTCTAAGCCAGCAATAGCAATAAAAAAAGAAGTCCCACCAATCACCCCAAAACCCCACCCCCAACCAATCCCCATGGTGAATAAAAGCGACCCCCATGAATATGAAAAGACAGCACTTGTTATTGGATTAACTGCCCTAGGATTACTTGGTCTTTATCTTACTATAAAGTAACCCAACTATTAAGACAACTAATGTCCATAAGTGCTCAGCCATAAAGCCAACTACTTTACTTGCGGCAGACAAAAGCCAGCTAACGATCCCTCCTATTATACCAGGCAAAGAATCTATTGCCTTACTGGCTAATTTTTTTAATAAACTTGCAAGATGATCAAGTTGTTTTTTTACCCATGATTTATCTGATGGTGGTGATGGTGGCGGAGGCACTAACCCTTGCCCACCGCCGCCTGTAATAGCCAACACCAGTGTACTTATTGCAAATCCTAAGGCTGTTATAACACTTGCTAATGTGACACCTTGCTCTCTAAACAGTGTTCTTATTCGTTCTGCTAACGTTGTGTCTTCATATAAAATTCTTTGGATAGTTTCTCTTATTCTGCTCACTTGAGTTCGTAATTGTTCTCGGTTAGTAGACAACACTTCTAGTCTTGCTGATCTCTCTTGTTCAAGATCTTTTAGTCTTTGTGTTATTCTTTCTTTAACATCATGGCCTAAGTTGTGGTCATCAGCCTCAACTAGTTTTTCTTTTTCTCTTTTTATATGCTCATCTAGTTCACCCAGTTTTGCTAAATTGTTTGTTAATTCGCCTCTGATGCTTCTCAAAGCATGATCAAGGGCCGTTATTTCTCTCATAGGTAGCGGCGGATCGTGCATAGTTTTTAATGCTGTTTCTTCTGAAAAACTGGTTTCTGCTTGTATTATTTCGTCTGCTGTTGGGCTTAAATCTTTAAGTTCCATGTTTTGTATTTGGTTTTCTGTTGGGAGTTCTTGTAGTGTGTTTTGAAGTTTAGCAACTGCCTCACTGTCTAATCTTCGCGGTTTAGCAATGCCAAGGCGATTTTGATCGCTCACACTGAGCCTTTGTCTAATTGTAGTCTTTGCTAAAAACTTTGATGGGTCTGGTTTAGATGTAAGCTGTACAGGTTGTCCTTGCTCGTTTTTAAAAAACAAATGGCCATCTTTTGTTTCAAAATCATTAGGGTCTATAAATTCGGGAGGTTCTTGGCCTAAACTTTGGTACAATGATCTGACCTTACTTTCTGTTAATTCATGTCGCAATGAGCGCAATGGATGTGTCAAAGGTGTCATTTCACTCATGTCGTCTCCAGGATCAAAAACATCATAATCTTCAATGCCTGCCATGTTTTAAAAATAATTAACTTTTTATTTTGTTTTATAAAAAAAATGTCACAAGCATATGGCTCAATTCTTGACCCGCATAGAAGACTGAAAGAGCCCTTTGGCGTGAAGGGAAATAAACAGAATATTATTGTTCCAAATAATCCATCTACTATTGATTCAGATCAAATTCTTACTGTTAAATTTCCAGACCTAGGAGCAGATGAAGTGATTGTACCAGGCTCTGCCCGACTTACTTTTAAAATAGAACTCGAATCAGCAACAGACGCAAACAGGACAGTACTTCAGAATCTGGGACGGGCAATTGTTAAGAAAATTTCTATAAAACTTGAGGGGCAAGAAATATTTTCTTTACACAATGCAGACATATTTCTAATCTATTCTGATCTATGGCTAACCGATAATGAAAGGGCCGATCTTGCGTTTCAAGGAATCGAAAATAACGAAGCACTAAAACACAGAATAGACGCCGAAGACGCTAAAGACGGTAACAAGTATGAAGCTGTAAGTTTTGCTTATGGAAATCGCTTTTCTATACCCTTAGATTTTGAGTTGTTAAAAGCGCATGCGCCATACTTTCAAGGAGCATTAAAAGACAGATTGTCATATGAACTAACTTTTAATGAATACAAACGTGTCATTAAATCTACAGACACTGACGCAAAGTACAGCATTTTCGACATCTCGTTAGAGTTTGACATTGTTAGCAACCCTAACTTAGCAAGGCTGATTGAGCAACAATATCAGTCAAAATTAGCAATATATTACGAAAGAGTGATTCATCATTCAAAATATCCTAAAAGCAGGGCAGACACTATATGGAATTTTAGTTTTAGCGCCACAGCACGATCACTTAAAGGTATTTTATTGCTGTGTGAAGATGATAAAGAACCATACCAAAGACAAAGTGAAAAGTTTATCAATCCTAAAATAACGAAAGTACAATGTTCAATTGAGGGTAGTCCTAACCAAGTCTACGGTAGTGGGCTTAAACCTTATCATCATTTTGATGAAATAAGAAAATTGTTTGGAGGCGGGAGGTCTAGAAGTCCAACAGTAGACCTTGTGTCTAAAGATCTACACCTTCACAGTGTTAGACTTGATGAATATTTAACAACGAAATACGGTTTATGGATTGACCTAAGGTCAACAGAAGATAATCAGTTGCATGGGAGTGGGAGAACAGTTAAAGACGTAATAAACATTCAAATTGATAAAGAAAAAGAGAGTGATAAACCACTTAATGTACATTTGTTTTTAATATATGATGCGCAGCTGAATATTCAAGATAACAGATTAAAAGATATCCAATACTAAATTATTTTTATTTTTAAAAAAAAGCATGTCTGTTCAGGTTTATCCAAAAGTGCCCAAAGAAGAGATAGTAGGCAACTCTGTTGCTGTAGACATAAAAACTTTCAGATTAACAAACATAACACAAATGCAAACCTAACTAGAGCAGGACCTTTCAAAATACAGTAAAACCAAACGAAGGTATTCTGCTGTCTTTAATGCTGTTACATATGTTAATACTGGAGCATCGATCACTAGTGCTCTATCAGCAGGAACAAGTGTAGGTCTCTTAGCAACAGGCGTAGGTGCGCCGGCAGCTTTATCTCTAGGTGGTTTGTCTTTAACTCTTGGCCTGTGTTCATTGGCTGTAAGTGCTGTCAGCAAAAAAATAAAAGCTAAACTCCAAAAGCACACAGCTATGGTTCAACTAATAACAGCTAAACTTAGTTCCTTCAAACTGATAATTGATAAAGCACTTGCCGACTCGAACATCACGGATGAAGAATTTAGTCGCCTACAGGCTGATTTTGAGGACTACAAAAGACAAAAGTTTGATCTTCAAAGAAAGGCAAGGGCAACTTTTTCTCAACAGCCAGACACCGACCAGATAAAAAAGGAATGCTTAAAAAAAGTAAACGAGACATTAAACTCTGTTCTAAACAGCTCACATTAACAACACCAAAGGGCGTTTATACTTTAGTTTATGAGTCTAAGCACAAAAAGACCTCTGATATTGATTAATTAATTTAAATAAATATTTTGAGTTAGAAAAGAAGCTCAACATGGATAAGATATATGACAGTTTTGACTCTTGGTTAGATGCAATGGAAGAGGAAGAGCGTTTGTCAAAAGCTTTAAATGAGGTCGTTTTAGAAGTTATTGATCCAACAAACGTGCAGGCAAGCGTTGTGCATGCAATTTCTCAAGTTCCAAGTAAACTAACAATAAACCCTCCAGTTAAAGTAAGGTTAGTTGTTTTAATCGACTATATAACAATAAACGAAGAAAATCTAGAAGTCTGGGTCTCAACTAAACAGCAGACTATTCTTTCTTATAATGACTTAACACCCGGTTGGGCAGATCAACTTCTTACACAGTTTAATGAAGCCTCTGAAGCAGCTAAAATGAGAGGCTCTGGTTGGTCAGAGGGTGAAGTCCTAGACATCAGATTAAGACAGGCTAAGTATGAGCCGATTGTAGGCAAGTCTTACATTCCACTGCCTCCAACATTAGTTGCAAAGAAAGCAGTTCTGAACATAAAGAATTCAGACGACAAATGCTTTATGTGGTGCGTTCTTGCTAGGCTGCATCACGTTGCCAAAAATGCAGAGAGAGTATCTAACTATTTGCAGTGGGCCAATGATCTTAACTTTAACGGCCTTGAATTTCCTATGGCTGTAGACAAAATTGATCAGTTTGAAAAACAAAATCCACCAATAACTGTTAATGTCTACACATGGTCTGAAGAAACCAACCTTCTGCCAATTAGAGTATCAAAGAACAGTCCAACAATAGGCGAACCAACCAAAACTCATGTAGACTTACTCCTAATGCAAAGCCTTAATGGGTTGCACTACACTCTAATACGCACAATGAGTAGATTACTAGTGCATACTACAAAACAACATAGCAAACAAGAATTTTGTAGAAAATGTTTAACAAGAATTCCGTCTGTTCAAGCAGCGAGTGAACATGTAAAACATTGTCTCAGTCCAGTGGACTGCAATACAGAACTAATTATGCCAAGAGAAGGCAGTAAGGTTAGTTTTAAGAATTACAAAAAACTCCAGAGGTCGCCATACGTTGTTTACGCAGACTTCGAGTCGCTTATTGTTCCTTATGAAGGACCAGCTCCAAAACATTTACCAAAAACAGTTATAATGAATAACCACCAGATTTGTTCATTTGCCTTCATTGTCAGGTCAGATGGTGAACATTCAAAGCCAGAATTATACAGAGGACCACATGCAGCAAAACATTTCTTAAAACGCATGCAAGAAGTTCGTAATGTCTGTTCTAATAATCTAGTCCTATCTGATCTTAAGATGACCCCTGAAGATCAAGATCGCTATGACTCGGCCACTCACTGTTGGATTTGTGGTTTAGAGCTAACACCTAAAAGTTTAAACCCAACAGTAAGAGATCATGATCACATTAGCGGAGAATTCAGAGGAGCAGCACATAACAATTGCAATCTTCAACTAAAGTTTGATCCTAGGACTTGGAGACTTCCTATATTCTTTCATAACTTGCGAGGTTACGATTCTCATCTTATATTGCAAGCAGTAACTAGCGATTTCAGGGTGTCATGCATTGCGCAGTCATCAGAAAAGTACATGTGTTTCACTTTAAATAACCTGTCTTTTTATGACTCTATGCAACACCTGATGGGGAGTTTAGAGTCACTGGCAGGATCCTTAAAGTCCTGCCCAATAACAGAACACTATTTTGACCCAACACTTGTTAGAAAAGGCGTTTATCCTTATGAGTACATGAACAGTTGGGAAAGGTTTGATGAAGACTCACTTCCTCCTAAAGGTGCGTTCTTTAGTAGTCTTAGAGGAAAGGACATCAGTGATTCTGATTATTCTTATGCTCAAGAAGCGTGGCAAAAATTAGACTCTAAAACAATGGGAGACTATCATGATTCCTATTTAATGGCGGATACCTGTTTGTTGGCGGATATCTTTGAAAATTACAGAAAGACCTGCATGAAACATTATAGTCTAGATCCTGCGCATTATATTTCTGCGCCTGGGATGAGTTGGGATGCTTTCTTAAAATTTACTGGTGTACAGATTGACCTGTTGTCTGACCTACCAATGCTTCAGATGATTGAAAACGGATTGCGTGGCGGAATTAGTATGGCGTCTCACCATTACTGTAAAGCAAACAATAAATATTTGGATGACTATGATCCAAGTAGGAAGTCTAACTATCTTATGTATTTAGATGCAAACAATCTGTATGGTTGGGCTATGAGTCAATCACTACCGTTACGTAACTTTAAAATGTACACAGGACTCAAAGACACTCAAAAGTTTTTAAAATGGCTACCTACTCTAGAAGCTGATCGTAAAAGAGGTCTCATTCTAGAAGTTGATTTAGAATATCCTCATGAACTTCATGATTACCATAATGACTATCCATTAGCGGCAGAAACCCTAAAAGTGTCAATGACAGAACCGCCTAAACTTGTGCCTAATCTTCGTGACAAAAAAAAATATGTCTGTCATTACAGACTTCTCCAATTTTATTTAAGACATGGTTTAAAGTTAACAGCAGTTCATCGTATAATTGAATTTGATCAAGAACAGTTCATGAAACCATACATCATGAAGAATACTGATCTCAGAACTAAATCCGCAGATGCTTCAGAAAAAGACTTTTTCAAGTTGATGAACAACAGCTGTTTTGGAAAGACTATGGAAAATCCGCACAAGCGCAAAGATGTCAGATTGGTTACCAGAGAAAACGATGCAATTAAGCTGGTGTCAAAACCCAACTACCAAGACTTCAGAAGATTTCATGATCAGCTTTTTGGAATAATGATGAAAAAAAAGAAAGTCAAATTGGACAAACCTGTTTTTATTGGGTTTACTGTTTTAGAGCTGTCGAAGCTTTTGATGTTAGAATTTCTTTACGACTACTTTAAACCCTTGTATCCAGAGTCCAGAGTTCTGTACACAGATACAGATTCCTTTGTTATAGATATTCCTACTGAAGATTTTTACAAAGACATGGAATTAGAAGTAGCAAAAGAGCATGCTGGATGGTACGACACATCTGATTACCCTAAAGATTCACCTTTGCATTCAGTTATTAATAAGAAGGTTTTAGGTAAGATGAAGGATGAATTATCTGGAGGTGTGATCAAGGAGTTTATTGGTTTAAGGTCAAAAATGTACAGTCTTGCTAGCCAAACAAAAACTGTTAAAAAAGCAAAGGGAATATCTCGCAGTGTTGTGCAGTCAAACATATCGCATGATAACTACAAAGAAGCATTGTTCAATAAAAAGACTTTTCATCATGACAATTACAAGCTGCGATCTAATCTGCATGAGATTAACACAACTGTTGTAACAAAGAAGTCATTAGATAGAACAAACACTAAACGAGTATTTGTTAATCCAGAGTATTCATATGCAATTGGGCACTGGAGAATAGTATAATCATATGTCTTCATGGAGTTTCTGTTTGGTCAAGTGTTATCAGAAGCTCAACTATATCATTATCCAGTATAGCCAAATCATTATTATTCATTACTGCTAAATGTGCTTCAATTTTTTTTTTATCATTTCAAGATTTTGATTTTTCCATATCAAAATATCAGAATCTAGGGATTGGGGTAGTAAGCGATTGTCTGGCATAAGATTGTCAATGTTCTTAAATATTTTTTTGATAATAATATTATAAGCAGATAATTGACATATTAATTTTGAAAACTCTTTTTTCTTTTGAGCTTCCATTTTAAACTCAAATGTATTTGCCTAAATTAACTAAGCGACTGGAACTGTGTCTGGTGGGATTATCTGCAGTTCTTCCTTCACAAAAGATCTTCGGGGGCTGGTCGTTTTGTTGTGTCAGTTTCTCGTAAATAATACACGGGCGGATTCATTTTCACAATTTTTTTTTATCTCATATGGATCAACACTCCAAACTGGATCTGTTGCCCTGATGCGAGTGTCCCCTTCCGCTTCTCCCGGTGAATAAAGGTATCTCACTTTTAAACCAAATGGTAATAGTTTACTGGATGAGTCTTCAATAGCAACATTTATTGTTTGTTTTCTGATTGCTTGTACTGGTTTTAGCCCTTTAAATTCTTCATTATTCATTGCGCGCAAAACTGAGGGCAGTCTTTTTACCCATTCTGTGTTGCGAGAATTGTCAATCAGCTCTCTGTGATACTGGTAGGAGAAAAGTCTTTCAGATAACTGTTTGTTAAAGTTTTCAACCAAAGCCTGTGATCTGTGAACTCCTGGAATGCCTCTTTTAATGGTAACTCTGTTTTAACAATAATTGATTCACTTGACCTTTAAATTCTTTTCCGTCATCGACTTGAATCATGCGAGGATAAGTTAAAGGGCCTCGTTGGTATATCAGCTGTATAGCAACAGCAACAGCAGAAGCACTCTTTTGTGTTAATGGTTCCGCATCTTTGTATCTTGAAGCTATATCAATGACTGTAAGCGCGTACTTAAATCTTTTTCGTCTAATCGTATCATGGGGTAAATATAGAAGATCCATTTGATGGGTGTCGTTTGGAGTTGTATTCACAAAGTGTGGTCTCTGTATTCGTTTAGGCGCTGGTAGATAAATTTGCCAAATCGCTTGTTTAGATAACCATTCTTTTGCTGTTTGTTCACTGACTCCCGCTGCTTGGCTAAGCTTTTTAATTGCTGTTATTCCCTTCCAATATCCTTTTGGAGAATAATAGATTTTGTACATTTTTATTCAGTCAATACTTTGTGCAACAAAATACACAGCGGTCATGCCAAAGACAATAAACAATATTTCTTGCATCTTTTGTTTTTCTGATGGTTGATAAAAGTCGCTGAATTTTGGTGGGGGCAATGTTTCAACTTGTTGGCCTGTTACTAGAAAATATTCTTTTATTGCCTGGTCAACATCTTTAAATGTGTAAGCTGCATGTCCCTGTTGTTTAAGTCTGTCGTTAATAAAATCTAACTGCTCCATTCTTTGCTTTTCATAGGTGTCTTGTGCAGCGGCTAGTTGCTCCATAGCTCTGTTATGTCTTTTTCTCTCATCGTTATTTTGTAGTTTACTAAACGCGTTATTACTTCCGCTGAAAGCAAGCGCGTTGACCACTGCGCCGCCTATCATCATTACGAGTGAAGCCATTTTTATAAATGTATTTTTTTTTTACATATTTATATTTTCTGGAATTATTCCTTGCTTAACTAGAAAGTCTTTAGTGGCAAATGAAGCTGTAATGACAGCAATCAACTTTGCTGAGTCTTCAAAATCTAGCTTGCCAAGATCTGCTGGTTTTATTCTTAACAAGCTTTTACCAAGCATTGTGTATCCTACACTTAGACCTCCAATAACAGCAGAATGGTATACGAGGTTGGCAACAGTTTTTTCGGTGCTCATTTTTTAAAAATAAAATAATATTATTATTAATAAAACATGAACTGCGATGATTTACTTCCTGAACTTATGATTACAAATAATCAAGTTGATGACCAAGCTATTATGTGCCAAAAAGAAAGGCTGTATTCTTTGGCGGCGTGTGGAAAAACAAAACAGTACCTCGGAAATGAATTCAGCATAGAACAGATTCAACAGATGTCACTGCAAGACATTGTAAAGTATCACAACAGGTATGAAGCGCAACTGGGGTCAAGAATGGTCAAAAGTGTCGGACAAACTGTTCTTAGTTTGTACACTAAACTCGTTAGTAGATTTGCGCCCATTGATTCTGAACAAGATTTTATGTATGATTTAACGCAGGATCCAGTTTTAACAAAGTCATTAGAGTCTCTAGGATGTGATCTATATTACAGATTTGGAACATTATTGTCGCCAGTAATTATGGGGTTAATTACGTTTAATCATATAGATTTTATTTCTCTTAAAAATGACCGAGCAGAAAACGTTGATGGAGAAAGTGACCCGTGAAAAGAATCCTGGGCGCGTTGAAGCAGGGAAAAAATTAGCCGAGTGGAACACAAAAAGAAAATTAGAGTTACAACATATAACTCATAATGAAAAAACACCAGTTGTGCCAGAGCCACAACAAGAACAAGTTGTTTCAAGTCCCGCAACATCATCATGGATTATTTGGATTAAAAGAGTTGGCATTTTTGGCGTCATTGCTGTTGGTGGGGGTGGTTATTACGTTTATAAAACATATAAAGAAAGACAGCAAAAACCAAAGCAGCCCAAAAAATCACAGCCACTAAATACAAAATCTGAACAAAAAAGCATGCCAGAACCGCCAACAACAAAAGATCATTTTGATCCATTTGATATGCAGTAATATTTCAAGAACTTAATAAATAATTATAAGTGACTTGAATAAGAACTTGATAACGACTTCATGACGACTTGATGAAAACTTAAATAAGAACTTGATAAGAACTTGAGGTAACTTGATTAAAAACTTAAGGTAACTTGATTAAGAACTAGATTAAGAATTTGGGGTAACTTGATTAAGAACTTGGGGTGACTTAATTAAGGACTTGGGGAAACTTAATTAAGGACTTGGGGTGACTTAATTAAGAACTTAATTAAGGACTTGGGGTGACTTAATTAAGGACTTGGGGTGACTTAATTAAGGACTTGGGGTGACTTAATTAAGGACTTGGGGTGAAAAGTGGAACTGGTAGGACCACTTGTCATTTGATATGTCAGCCACTTGCTTTGTGACTGAACAGGATGTGCCTGGGCGCTGAGCAGTGATTCGTTGTCGGGCTGGCCTGCAACTACTAGTTAAGCGCGATGAAGAACAGAGAAAGAGGCAGCTCACGCTATAGCAAAGAACGTGTTAGCGCACGCCCGCTGTGCGGACAGACCTATTGGATTAATAAACTAAGAAAGACGACAGATCTCTTTGAAAAATATCCGGAACTCTCAAATCTGACAATTTCTATTACACAAGCCATCGCGTTGACGCCAAAGATACATGCTGCTCTAAAAACCCACGCCTGTGTGGCAGCTGACTGGATGTGAAGAAGGTATGTACATTGTCAACTAACTGACTGTGTGCTGTGTTCTGTGTAAACAAAGGCCTCTTGTCTGTGTTAGTCGTAAACCCCACACACCAACAAACCGACACGCACACTGAAAATGGCGAAGTGGTGGCTTCCCATTCGAGAATGTTCAAGAACATTTGCTGATGCAATAATGTTGCAAGTTGACCTGGCCAAAGCGCGCCGCGAGCCCGGTGAGAGAAGAAACGCAGTAGGCGCGCGAGGCGTGTTTTATTGATTTTTAGGTCAGAACATAGGGAGACACACAGTTTGTAAACAGGACGCTCGGCCTGCTGACTTACTGCGTCGTTATAATTGTGTTGTCTTGGTCTTGCAAAAAAGCTGACAGTCAACCGACTGGTAGTACAGACTGTTTGGGGGAACGCAGAGACTATTTATTATAGATGACTGTTCGGCCGAAACTGGCTTTCAGTGGAAGACATGCTGGGATAAGTGTGTGGATTTTATGTCAGAAATATAACTCAGTTTTAAAAGACTTTAGAGAGCAATTAAAGACAGTGGTTTTATTCCACATGAAAGATAAGGATGCATTTGATGAATGTATGCGTGAAAATGATGTTATTGAAAACGATCAAGAAAAACGAAGGATTAAGCAAAAACTTAAGTCTCAAAAGTTTTCTAAATTAGTGTTAAAAACAGATAATCCTACACATTATGTATGTTTGTAAAGTGTTTACTATTAGAGAACTATAAAATAGGCATTCTGGGTAAGCCGGCGGAGCAACAGCGGAGCCGGGTGAGCCAGAATGCCTATTTTATAGTTCTCTACATGTCTTGATTGTCTGTGTCATCATCACTTCCAGTGTCAGCGTCTTGTGCACCTACTGCATCACTGACAAACACCGAGTTATCATCACTGTATGTCATCATGGAGTTAAAAAGATCGTAAATATCCATGGGTTCAACAGAACTTGGCTGGGAAGATTTAGTAAATCCAGCTCCTGACCGTAAATTGCTGCCAAAACTTTCTGAATCATTCATATATATATCTTTCAGCTCGATCAGGAACATCTTCAAATAAATCTTTCTCGTCTTCCTGATCATTCTCACTTTCAGTAGACTCTTCTTCACCTTCACCCTCAGAATCACCCAGAACTCATTTACGACGATATATTCTTCGGAATGATCTGAACAATTTGGTGCTGTACATGGTACTTGTAGCAGACAAAATGCAAAACGCACGTGTGGATCAAAAAGGGAAAATGAAGCCAACGATTCTTTACTTAAGCCAAAGCCACCAACCCTCAACTTCTGAACTTACTAAAGGGGCATGACAGGAAGGTAGGAAACGCTCGCTATCCCCAAGCATATGTTGCTTTGCTGTGACTGTTAGGTTTGAATGCTGACATTTTTCAAAGACAGCACACTGCTCAGGGTGCACCGTAATCAAGAAACATTTTGTTAACCATACGTGTACTACAGAGAATCAGGCAGAAACATTTTGTTAACCACACGTGTACTACAGAGAATCAGGCAGAAACATTTTGTTAACCACACGTGTGCTACAGAGAATCAGGCAGAAACACTTTGTTAACCACACGTGTGCTACAGAGAATCAGGCAGAAACATTTTGTTAACCACACGTGCACTACAGAGAATCAGGCAGAAACACTTTGTTATCCACACGTGCGCTACAGAGAATCAGGCAGAAACACTTTGTTATCCACACGTGTGCTACAGAGAATCAGGCAGAAACACTTTGTTAACCACACGTGCGCTACAGAGAATCAGGCAGAAACACTTTGTTAACCACACGTGTGCTACAGAGAATCAGGCAGAAACACTTTGTTAACCACACGTGTGCTACAGAGAATCAGGCAGAAACACTTTGTTAACCACACGTGTGCTACAGAGAATCAGGCAGAAACACTTTGTTAACCACACGTGCGCTACAGAGAATCAGGCAGCGCAGCCTCAGTGTGTGACTTGGGGAAAACTTTTACACGATTCAAGTGAATTCTCTCATCATCATGTCACTAGAGGACAAGATGCTTAGCAACAGTAGATAAAAACTGACAGCTGAAATTAAAGCTAGGATTCCCTGGAATCACGACGAAAGAGTTCCAGCTCTAAATTCTGATCTATTAGAAGCCTTGGCATCAGTTGTTCCTTAAATGCCACGAAGCCAACCCAGGCAGAAAATGGAAGTTTAAACTCTCCTGAACATCTCACCTGCAGTGAAGTTGAAGGCCATGTGGGGAGGGGGCCTTCCATCCTCACCATGTTCATACAACTCAAACTGTGAAGACGACACAGCGTCCATGCTGCCGTCAGGGTGAAACATATAGCCCACCTTCAGTCTGCAAGGGAACACACATAGCTTTTGCTTTAACATGAACTTGCCAACCAATCTACACAAGGCACACACATAACCTATTGCTTTAGCATGAGCGTATCAACAAATCTACACAAGGCACACACACTGCCTATTGCTTTAGCATGAGCGTATCAACAAATCTACACAAGGCACACACATTGCCTATTGCTTTAGCATGAGTGTATCAACAACTCTACACAATCCACCATAATGACATAATGCACATATCTGTAATGACATCCATCACAACTGTCAACGTGCAGGGAAGACAAACGACCAAAGGTTCCCCAGGTCAAGGGCCTATCAGCACCTGGAACTCTGCACGTAAACATCATTTCTAATTTTTAAACCTTTACTGATCACAAAAAAGGAAGAACAGCTCTGACAAAAAAGGTGATAAATGCAAAATTAAAACTTTCAAAGGCAACTGGTTTCAAGAAAAGCAACTTTTAGGAAACAGAGCCAGCACCCCTAGGCATGTTCCACCCTTGAGTTCAGGAACAGCAAGACAGTAATTCATCAGGGTGCTACTTCAACAAAGAGACATGGTAGTGTGTGCTCCTAAAACCTCTCCATGCTCAACCACGGTGGAGGCATTAGGGGAACCAGAAAGGCTTATGTGGAAGGGAGGCAACTCAACACCCCTGAAGGACACACGCCTGATGGCACATACATTCCACGCGTAGCTGCCAGAATTTAACTCTAGATTTACATCTGCATTTATGTTTTATTATTTGACCCTCTTGCATTTGTTTCGCCCGTATCCGGCTGCTCTGTTTGTCTCCCCTAGTATTCGTGCAACCGGTCGCATGTGCTGCATTACTTTTCCTCACACACCGACCTCATGCTAAGTCAAGGCTGGCCAAAAATAAACGGGTATCCCTGAGAGGCATCTAATGAAATCTTAGCAGTAGTATGGGGTGTGGGAAACGATTCATTCACAAAGACTGGGGTCGTGAACTGACCGCATTCCATTGCTGCAGATGGCATTGCCTTGTTTCTGAAAATAGCGTCTGCTAGCGCTTCTACCCACAGCGATTTTTTGGATGATACGAAAGAGGAGTTGGGTGAAATACTACAAGATGTAGAGAGATATGAAAGAGAGGTAGTGATGTGGATGTGATCAGACAATACACCTTTATACTGTAGAACCACCAGACATACACCTTTATACTGTCGAACCACCAGACATACACCTTTATACTGTAGAACCACCTGACATACACCTTTATACTGTAGAACCACCAGACATACACCCTTATACTGTCGAACAACCTGACATACACCTTCATACTGTCGAACAACCTGACATACACCTTCATACTGCAGAACCACCAGACATACACCTTTATACTGTCAAAAAACTAGACATACATCTTTATACTGTCGACCAATCAGACATACACCTATATACTGTCGAACAACTAGACATACACCTTCATACTGTCGAACAACTAGACATACACCTTTATACTGTCAAAAAACTAGACATACACCTTTATACTGTAGAACAATCAGACATACACCTTTATACTGTGGATACTGTAGAACAATCAGACATACACCTTTATACTGTCGAACATCCAAACATACACCTTTATACTGTCGACCAATCAGACATACACCTTTATACTGTCGAACAAGTAGACATACATCTTTATACCGTCGAACAAATAGACATACATCTTTATACTGTTGAGCAACCAGACATACACCTTTGTACTGTCGAACAACCTGACATACACCTTTGTACTTGCGAACAACCATACACCTACCTTTGTACTGTCAAACAACCAGACATACACATTCATACTGTAGAACAGACATACACCTTCTGTTGAACAACCAGACATATGCCTTTATACTGTCGAACAACCAGACATGCACCTTTACACTGTTGAACAACCAGACATACACCTTTATACTGTCGAACAACCAGATATGCACAATTATACTGTCAAACAACCAGACATACACCTTTATACTGTCGAACAACCAGACATACACCTTTATACTGTTGAACCAGACATGCACCTTTATACTGTCGAACAACAATACACCTTTATACTATCGAACAACCAGACATACACCTTTATACTGTCAAACAACCACACATATGCCTTTATACTGTCCAACAACTAGACATGCACCTTTATACTGTCGAACAACCAGACATACACCTTTATACTGTTGAACCAGACATGCACCTTTATACTGTCGAACAACTAGACATGCACCTTTATACTGTCGAACAACTAGACATACACCTTTATATCATCGAACAACCAGACATACACCTTTATTCTGTAGAACCAGACATACACCTTCTAACCGTCGAACAACCAGACATATGCCTTTATACTGTCAAACAACCAGACACACACCTTTATACTGTTGAACCAGACATGCACCTTTATACTGTCGAACAACTAGACATGCACCTTTATACTGTCAAACAACCAGACATGCACCTTTATACTGTCGAACAACCAGACATGCACCTTTATACTGTCAAACATCCAGACATACACCTTTATACTGTTGAACCAGACATGCACCTTTATACTGTCGAACAACTAGACATACACCTTTATACCGTCAAACAACCAGACATACACCTTTATACTGTTGAACCAGACATGCACCTTTATACTGTCGAACAACTAGACATACACCTTCTAACCGTCGAACCACCAGACATACACCTTTATTCTGTAGAACCAGACATGTCCCTTAATAATGTAGCATCAGAATGCATTTTGATACTGTAGAGACAGAGATGCACCTCAATCTGTGCCATAACAACATACGCCTTAACACCAGAGAACAGGCACACACTTTAAAACTACAGAACAAAGATGCACACTGTGATTGTGAAGGCAAGCGACCCCTCCCCCTCAATCCCCCTCCCCCAAAAAAAACAAAAACAAAAAAAAACAGACATGCAGTTTGACTCTGCAGTACAGAACTAGTACTCTGATACTGTTGACTGAATGGGAATGGATGATACCGTAAGACTGGGTACATATGTATCTTGATATTGCAGAAGGCAGAACTAGTACTCCAACACTGTAGAATGAGTGGGTACATATGTACCTCAATATTGTGGAAGGCAGAACTAGTACTGACACTGTAGAATGAGTGGGTATAGATGATACTGTAGGACTGGGTACATGCGTACCTCGATATTGTGGAAGGCAGAACTAATACTCTGACACTGAAGAACGAGTGGGTACAGATGATTCTGTAGGACTAAGTACATATATACCTCAATATTGTGGAAGGTACAACTGGTACTGACACTGACACTGTAGAATGAGTGGGTATGGATGATACTGTAGGACTGGGTACATATGTACCTTAATATTGTGGAAGGCAGAACCGGTACTCTGACACTGTAGAATGAGTGGGTACAGGCGGTGAGGTAAGGTAAGGTAATGTTGCTTATAGCTCAGCCGACCACAAGGGGCTATATCAGGGCTGTCACCACCACGATAAAATCAACTCAAGTCACAACAACAACAAAAAAAAACCCCCCATTCACACATCTCTTTAAAATACACCTTCTAAAAACGTGCCAGAAATATAATTTAAAAACCTTTCTTTCGTAAAATCTTAGATCAGATGAAAATTGTTAATCACTTTCAGAAATTCAAAGATCATGTCAGGTGCGACATCTCTGAACAAAGTTTTCATGGAGTCTGCTGTAAAGTGTGTATGTCTCACATCGTGCAAGTCCCAACACTCTGAAAGAATAATGTTTCACTGTGAATGGTACATGACATGGAAAGCACCACGGAGCTTCTTCACCTTTTAAGAGATAAGACTGGGTATAAAACGAGTGGCCTGTGTGTAAATGGCACATGACTGTTTTGTCTTTACAGCCACCTCTGGAACATGGTAAAAACTCCTTCAGGTTTGGACGGATTCTAAATAGTTTGTTATCCGTCTGCGAGTTCCATTCCTCTTGCCAGAGGTCTTTGACGTAAGCCTGTGTTTTGGGTTTGAGATCAGTGTGAGGGATAGACAACCTGCTCAACTTTTCCTTCGTGGCACTCTTGGCAAGTTGATCAACCACCTCACTGCCTCAAATGCCCACTATGTTGTATCCATCTGATTTCAGAGAGGTGTACAGTTCAAAAACTTTCAGCAGCTGAGGGTGCTTGAGATTATGGCCGGCAATGGCCTCCAAACCAGAAAGGGAGTCTGATAAAATAAGGAAATCTGCATGCTCTGATTTACAGACCATTTTAAGAGCTGTCAGCTCAGCAGTGTAGATGGAGCTATCGGTGGGAATGTGTTTGGTACATCTCTGAGGGGGATCTACTGCACAAAACACAGCAGAGGCTACTCCCTCCTCAGATTTAGAACCGTCGGTGAAAATTCTTTTGAAGTATGGAAACTCTGAACACAGTTCAGCAAAAAGGGACTTGTACGCCAAGGAACTAGTGGAATCGTTATGGTACGAGGCTACGTCAAACTGAACTAGTGGAATCGTTATGGTACGAGGCTACGTCAAACTGAACTAGTGGAATCGTTATGGTACGAGGCTACGTCAAACTGAACTAGTGGAATCGTTATGGTACGAGGCTACGTCAAACTGAACTAGTGGAATCGTTATGGTACGAGGCTAAGTCAAACTGAACTAGTGGAATCGTTATGGTACGAGGCTAAGTCAAACTGAACTAGTGGAATCGTTATGGTACGAGGCTAAGTCAAACTGAACTAGTGGAATCGTTATGGTATGAGGCTACGTCAAACCGGATCTCTGGAGTGAAGAAAGTCCATAGAGGGTCATCAGGAAACTGATAAATCACAAGCTACTCCAAAGGGGCATCAATCTGCTTGGTTCAAGTGGGGAAGAATACGAATTCCCAAGGGTGGAATGGAACTGGGGTGGTCATCGAATCTGTTTTGGAACTTGGGTCAACAACAGTCCGATGCAGGGTTTTGAGGTTCAGATGAGAGACTCAGACAGTAGTTCAAGGCAAGTTTCAATTGATGATTTGCGAGGGATGGTTCTCCTGCCTCAGCATACAGGCTATAAACAGGGGTGGTGCGAAATGCACCCAGACACAACTGAAGCCCTTGATGGTGGATAGGATCTAGACTTTTTAGGTAGGATGGTCTGGCCGAGCCGTACAATACACACCCATTGTCCAGTTTGAAGCGGATCAGAGCCCTGTAAAGGTGGAGGAGAGTTTTCTTGTCAGCGCCCCAATCTGTGTGTGCCACAACTCGCAGAATGTTCAGTGCTTTCTGACATGAAGTTTTCAAGGGTTGGATATGACTTTTAAAGTTCAGTTTTTGATTAAAAAAGAAATAATAAACAACACCCAGAAATCTGGCTTCTTTCACAGCTGGAATGGTGGACTTGTCCAGACAAATTTTAGGATCAGCATAAAACTGACGAAATTGTGAAAATGGACTGACTGAGTTTTGGTACTTGAAAAGGTAAACCCATTTTCCTCGGCCCGCTGTTGAATCTTATTGACACAAAGTAGTTGACGCTCTATGCTGGCATAAGAGGCTCAAACTGCGTACAGCGCGAAGCCATCTACAAAAAGAGAGGACTCAGAACCCTGGTTTACCGATTTGACAATGGCGTTGATTTTGATACTGAAAAGAGCAGGAGAAAGAAAGCTCCCTTGAGGCACACCGAACTCCTGCCCATGGATGTCAGACAGCGTGGTGCCAATACGCACTTGGAACTGCCAATCAGCCAGAAAGTTCTGAATAAAGATAAAAATCACCAGGATCTCATTCCCCTCCATCACAGGTCGCACCGCATGGCAAACACAACCGATCTTAAGAAGACCACAGAGAGAAAAAGAATGTGGAAAAGAACGCTCTAAGGGGAGACGAATACAGAAAAGATCCATTAAGAAATGCAGAAGATAGAATAGGATAAAGGCGGATTACTATATGTCTGGGCCCTCACTCTTAACCTCTCTGACATGGGAGACCCTACCAGGGGCATCAATTCTTACCACGTAGTGCTTAGGCCGGTCAGCAACTTTGCTATACAGGCTTAGCAGCGTTAACAAGAACTAACCATTTAGTTGAGTACTGTTGCCCCCATCAGCAAAGCCCAAGGGATCACGGGACCACGCAAGCCCTCCGACCACAGCAAGGTTGCAACCCCCGGAAGGGGATACAGATGGTACTGTAGGACTGGGTACATATGTACCTTGATATTGTGGAAGGCAGAACCAGTACTGACACTGTAGAATGAGTGGGTACGGATAATACTGTAGGACTGGGTACATATGTACCTTGATATTGTGGAAGGCATGGAGATGGCACCCACACAGAGGGCTGACCCATCCTCCAGACTGACGTACTGTAGTGCATAGCGGTGCAAGGCCTTCCAGTCCCTGATGTTGCCTGCAAATCATCTGTGTCAGTTCACATCATTACTACTTCACACACTGAAAGCCTCTTTTGGAAATGGCAGCAATCTAGCTCACAGAACTGTGAGATAAAAGAACAATAGAGAGAATGAGAAAATGAATTGTAAAACATTCACATCTTAAGAAACAGCCAGGAAGTGTTACCAAACTTTTTTCTGTCCTTCCTACAACTAAGATATTATGGATGAAAGCACACAATCCACATGCTTCTAAAACTGCAATAATTGCACGCACAGTTTATGAATAGACTCGTCTGACAGTTGAGGATTTTGCAGCAACACACTGTGCCAATATGAACCAAACGTATGTGTCATGTCTAATACCATTTTCAATGGTGATGCCGATAAGACCTGCTTATAAACTGAACTCCCATTAAAAATTTACAAAAACCTGTTCTTCTTGTGTTTGTATGACTGAAAAGTAACGATAAAAAGTATACATAAATTATGCACTGGTACTTCATTCCAACATCTATTTATGCTCCATCACAACTTATATGCTACTACTATTGTAGTAAAACTTTCTGAGACTGACGACACAGTACTAGAGGAAAACCGAAAATTCTTTTGATTTTTATTTGACATAGCTGAGCGAACAAGACTTTAATCAGGTTTCAGTCCCTGGATGTTTGATTTCACCGACTGGCGAGTCAGATTATGTGGCTCCTGGATAGAAATCTCTTCCAGAATCCACTGAGAGGGCTCTCATGAAACAATTAACTGTAGTCAAAGGTCAAAAACAGGTGAACAGATGTTCTGGTTTTTATTCTGGATGGAAGCACTTCATAAGAATAGGAAGAGCACTTCTCTGTACCTATGTGTGTGTTTGGTGGGGGGAGGCGGCACGGGGCGAGGGACCATTCATGACCTTCCTAGCTTTGCAAGATTGCCTGGTAGCCATGTTTTCTCCTGCCCTCCCGGCGGCATCGCTCCCACCCCGCCCCTTCTGAACACCCCATACACAGCCACATACAGGTTAATTCTATCGCCACCTTAATACCAGCACTCCACAGGGAACAGTCAATATCATACTTTGATCTGGCAATCCACCAGAGGACACACAGCGCACTGCCAGATCACTTTGGGAACATTCAATGCTGCCTGTGCTGATCCTACACATGCTGGAGGTTTCCAACAAAGTCCCCTCCGAGTCTTATGATAATAGATGTTTAATATCGGAGCAACCTCCCCCTGCACACCCACCCACGGAGAGTGAAGTAAACAGAGAGGATGTCACTGACCATAGGAGTGATCCCGCACTCCTCTCATGTTCACTTCTCTGGTGCCATGGCCTTCAATCTCCACCCTGCCGCTGATGACACCAAACTGCTCGTAGTGAGTCTGGTGAACTCTGCACGTGAAACCAAAGACAAACAAATTATTACTTTTTTTTTTCAAATGAATCTAAAAATTCCTGTTTGATTGTTTCGCTCGTTTGTTTATTTTTTGATCCAAAGAAATTATGACCCTTTTAAATGAACATAAAAATACTCACTGGATTGTTTGCTAGTTTGTTTATTTTTTGATCCATCTTATTTCCTTTTTTTTTTACCAATGGCTGATGGCTGTTGGATGTTGTTGATGTGCCCTTGGTGATACGAATACTGCAGGATTACAGGTGTTATATATGCTGCATAATCAAACATAACCATCTGGTCATCATGATTGTAAAAATGACTGTTTGAAATGAAATTTTTTTTTCTATTGTGTCTCAGGAACAGGTTTAACGTGACTTACTATTTCTCCTCACTTCTTTCTGGAACTGACACTGACAAAGGCCATTTTCCAAAGGCCTTGCAGCCCCATTGTTACTCACTGTAACCCTGCTGTTTTCAGTCACAAAATGGATAGCAGTCAGTGATTTTTCTTCTTTCTGATGCCATCTCACCTCTGCAAATTGTCAAAGTAGTCCCGGGACCATTTCTCCTGTGCAATGCCATTGGCCATGGTTGCTGGGTGCATGTCAGTGTCGAAGTCGAAGTGGTGGGTGAAGCTGTCCCAGTCAAGACTGAACTTGACCTCCTTCTCCTTCTTCTCCTTCCGCAGCCTGAACCAACATACGCACACATGGTCAACTTCAATCAGTGTTAATTTTCCAACAATAAGCTATCTAAGTCCGTACTAAAGCCTAATGTGCCTAAATCCACCTGCCTTAAGTAAACCCATCTTTGTGGTAGACACCTGCAGCAAAAGCCATTAGATGGAACCAATTCTGTAAGTGCTTTGATGAAAACAGCTTAGACTATATATCTAGAAAAACGAAAGTCATATACATTCCACACAGCATTCATTTATCCAAGAAAAGAATTACAACGTGTAGTTAAGAAGCTACATATAAAGGATTTTGCAAGGCAAAACAACAGGCACAGCCACTCCAGACCTTCGTGACATGAACATGAACGGCAAATACCAACAGCTGTGTTCATAATAGCTCCTACATAGCAAAGAGGCAAGCACATGTTAACTGAATAACTCTGATAAAATTAGTCTGACAAAATGCCAGAACGACTAGAATACCAGAACAGCCAGATGATTTTTCTTCCTTCTTTCTGCTAATCCTACATTTTCCTCAATGGAAGGACTCTGTTTTATTCAGGTTCAAAATAGACTGTGTCTGCCACTAATTTAGATCGACGCAACACAATAGGTATATCTAGAGGTGAATCTTCATGAAAATAATCATACACATGACTCGAGCAAATAACCGTTTCAGTTAGATATTTTCAGAATTTGACAAATGTGTGTGTGTATGTGTGTGTGTGTGTGTGTGTGTGTGTGTATATATCTCTTTCATTCCTATGGCTCCGCTTTCCAGTTTGCAAAAATTTTACCCTTCATTCCTGCAGCCTGGAAAACCGGGCAGTACAAAATCCCTCCTATCCTTCCTACAGCCAAGTGGTAAACCAGGCAGTACAAAATCCCTCCTGTCCTTCCTACAGCCAGGTGGTAAACCAGGCAGAACAAAATCCCTCCTGTCCTTCCTACAGCAAGTGGTAAACCAGGCAGTACAAAATCCCTCCTGTCCTTCCTACAGCCAAGTGGTAAACCAGGCAGTACAAAATCCCTCCTGTCCTTCCTACAGCCAGGTGGTAAACCAGGCAGTACAAAATCCCTCCTGTCCTTCCTACAGCCAGGTGGTAAACCAGGCAGAACAAAATCCCTCCTGTCCTTCCTACAGCAAGTGGTAAACCAGGCAGTACAAAATCCCTCCTGTCCTTCCTACAGCAAGTGGTAAACCAGGCAGTACAAAATCCCTCCTGTCCTTCCTACAGCCAAGTGGAAAACCAGGCAGTACAAAATCCCTCCTATCCTTCCTACAGCCAAGTGGTAAACCAGGCAGTACAAAATCCCTCCTGTCCTTCCTACAGCAAGTGGTAAACCAGGCAGTACAAAATCCCTCCTGTCCTTCCTACAGCCAAGTGGTAAACCAGGCAGCACAAAATCCCTCCTGTCCTTCCTGCAGCCAAGTGGTAAACCAGGCAGTACAAAATCCCTCCTATCCTTCCTGCAGCCAGGGTGGTAAACCAGGCAGTACAAAATCCCTGCTGTCCTTCCTGCAGCCCAGAAAACTGGTTCTTGCAGTAAGCGCTCTGAACTTCACGCGAGTCGTGTCATCAGTGCACGTCATTTCTCTCTGACCATGTCCCTTGCGGGGCAGTGTTTATGAATGGAATGGATGGCAGGCACCTGCCACAGTGTGGTAAAGTGGTCTCTGCTCTATTCTTGCCAGTTTACTACTGCAGTGGCAGTTCTCACTGAACACTCCTATGTAGGAAATGGAAAGTGGTCTCTGCTCTATTCTTGCCAGTTTACTACTGCATACGTAGCAATTCTCAGTGAACACTCCTACATGGGAAATGGAAAGTGGGAGAATATGCTGATTCTGACCAGTTTTCTGATGGTGATTTTTACACTACCTGCTGATGATTTAGATTTACTAGAATTGAACGAAGAGGAGAGAGCACAACTAGCAGCTGCTATAGAAACACAGGCAGAGGGTTGCGACGGTGAAGAGGAGCTGGATGATGAAAACTTGCCATAGTTCTACACTCGACCAAGGTTAGAGTGAATCAGTGGAAACTATATATTCCACCTGATCCAACCACCAGGACGACATTCAATTGATGATGGGGACCTGTGCGTGTGCTGGACAACAATGACAGCGGTGGATTACTTTCAGCTTTTCTATTTGGATCAATTTGTTCAGTTCTGTAGTTAACTTTGCCAACCATATTGCCAACAAGAAAAACAATGAAGAGCAGGTGAAAAACGAAGGTGAATGGAAACCTGTCACAGTGGAGGAAATCAAAGCATAAAAAATGGACTTCTGATGATGAAGGATGTTATGCCACTCGACAGAGACACACACTACTGGAGCACACGCACAAAACACTGTTTTTTCTGAACTCAGTTCGGCAGTGTGGTGAGTCATGACAGGCTTTTTTTTTTCCTTTCTTTTTTTTTTTTTCTTTTTTTTTTTTTTTTTTTAGAGATTTGGTGACATCTGTATTTCACCAATCGAAATGCACCTGTTGCTTAAAGTGACAAACTCCACAAACTTAGGTACGTTCTTGATACAATCGGGGACAGTTTTAGGGACGAGTTTGTCCCGTATCAAAACATGACTGTGGATGAAGCCATAGTGTCGTTCAAGGGACACCTGGGCTTCACACAGTTCATGAAGGACAAACCCCTAAGTTTGGCATCAAGTTGTGGGTGCTAGCCCATGCCAAGACAGCATACTGTTGTAACATGGAGGTGTATACACAGGGTTCCTACAGACTCCCAAGAACAAAATTCAAGAGTTTCCAAGATGATTTTTTTTTAATTCAAGGCTACAACACATGCGTAAATTGACTCGCCCCTTACCTGTTTTTTTGCCCTAGGTCGACTTGATCAGCTGTTACTTCACACAGCAGAATGCAGAAGTACTGTTAGTTCTAACTGGAAAGTCATTTTATACAAGAGAATTGCTAAAAGTCTGGAAAGTCACTGCTCACACTCACAGCAAATTGCTCATGACCACGTAGTTTGATTCTTCTTGTGTACTTTTTTTCAATGATGAATGAAAGAGAGGTGTAATGCCAAATACCTCGATTTTCCCTCACCACACTGAAATCCTTTGGCGATTTGACTATCTGGAAACATTATCTGAAAAAGCTGAGAATTTTGTTCACAAGAGTTGAAGCTTTGGTGCAAGCTGACAGTGTGCAGTGTCCAGAGAATTTCATAATTTCAGCACATCTGTCTTCGAGCAAAACAAGTCCACTGTGGCTGAAGAACTGGTAAGAGATTCGCACACGGACACATCCAGATCAGGATTTAATGGCGACACACCATTCGTGTTCGACGCTGCTGCTGCCCTATTGTTTGGAAGAAAGTGTGAGATAGGTATTGCTGCCGAAGATTTGCTGAACGCCAGTAGTGCCATGTGCTTTTTCAGGGTTCATACAGACTTGGAGAAACTACTACTTCTGTGTACGCAGGCTGATACTCCTGCGGACACTCCCTGTATAGGGAGTGGAGTTTTGTGTGTATGACCGTTTTTTATCCCGCCATTAAGGCAGCCATACTCCAACTTCGGGGAAACTTGGAGAAACAAAATTCCCAACCTTTCCCAACCCCAGCACCGGTTTTCCCAACCATGTTACATCTCATACACATATGTAACGGCAGGTAAATTTTCATTTTCTATACACTAGCTTGAATTTTAAAAAATGAAGAAACTCACCAGTCTTGCGATGTCTGCGATTTTCGGACAATTAGAATTTATTTGTTTGTGCCTTTGCTGTTTGGTTTTGAAGATGCTTGTTTGAGTTTTTGAAGATGCTTGTTCAAATTTCCCAAACCTTCCTAATCCAGACACCGAATGCCATTTTCCCCAAACTTTCACAACTGGGAAAAGGACCATCCATTTTTCCCAAACCTTCCCAACTATTCCCAATCTGTAGGAACCCTGTTTCTTCCTTTGCTGTGGCTAACCAGGGCACTCTCGCCCATATAAACTTTTTTTGCAGACTGTGCAGTAGCAGGCATGTTTGTACACTTTGTCTTCTCTTGCCCAGTCAGAATATATGGGTACAGATAGTTGAAAGCACATTTTCCCCCGGCATTTTCAAAGCTTCATTCACGAACCAGCAATCACACAAAACTCAACAAGCTGGAAGCGCAAAACCTTCGCGCACGCATTGAATTTCAAAACTGCGAAGTTACAAATTCTCTCCCTTGGTTAAATAGCAGACGACAATGTGGGATCGCAACTATGTAAAAAGTTGTTTTTAAATTATAATTTTTCACCAACCTGAATGCAGAAAAATCAAACTGCCTTTTTTTTACACATTAAAAATTTCTGGAGCCAATGGCTTGGTTTTCAAAGGTTTTCAAGGTGGTTTGGTCAACAGAACCACATTTTATTGATTTTCATGGGTTTTCAAGGCCTTGAAATTGGCTCTCAGATTTCAAGAAGTTTCAAGGAGCATACAAACCCTGTATACAGGTAAGCGCAGGCAGCAGGTGAACAAATTGATGGGACTCATGCCTTTCCCCCTAAACACCAAACACTCAAACTGCAGTGCTTCCTGGGTTTGATGACCCAGGTACAATAAAATCATATCTCTTCAAATAAAAAAAATCAAAAAAAATCCCAATACCGTAACTATTTTTCATCCAATTCTTTTTTCTTGGTGAGAAAGTAAAAAGAATTAATTACTTATCCAACCTGAACAGCATGCTTTCCATGACATGTTGTACAGGACCAACCCATGCTCTACTCCTGTTCACACACCACTGGACATGTGGGTATTTCACGATCCATACATTTACCACAGATAACCATGTTCCCCATATGCTGATGACACATGTTTTCCATGACTCGCAAGTTTTAAAGACAAAGTTCCTGTGATATACATGGATCGTGAGAGACCCATATTGTAAGGCACATGTAGTCAAAATCGACACACAGTAAAAGTGTTGTCTGCTGGAGAAACACCACCCCCACCACCCAAAAATCCTCCTCTACTGTTTTTTTAACTCTTTCATTCCTACTTTTCTATGAACCATTACTTCCTCTTGTTCCTAGATTCTTATAATAAGAGTATTCCCTTCATTCCTGGATTTTGAGAAAAAAAAAAAAAAAATGTAAAGTGGGAACTGCTACGTATGCAGTAGCAAACTGGCCAGAACAGAGCAGCGAGCACTTTCCCACGCTGTAGGGGCCGTCTGGCATCCATTCCATTCATAAACACTGCTGTGCGAGCGACCCGGTCATGACGTGTACCGATGACGCGACTCGCACAAAGTTCAAAGCGCTTACCGCGAGAACCAATTTTCCGGGCTGCAGGAAGGAAAGGAGGAATTTTGTGCTGCCCAGTTTTCCAGGCTGCAGGAAGGGAGGGTAGGATTTCTGCAAACCAGAAAACCGGGTTGTAGGATGAAAGAGTTAATCAACATCAAGCTTACATGCCTTCAAAAATTAACCTCTCTATCCCCTCCTACTCTAGACAAACAAGTGCACCCCTGAATCTATGAATGCCAATCACACACGCACCTCATTCTGCCCTGGTAGGTCAGCTTCCATTTCTTCATGGGCTCTACTGGCTCTAAACGCAGACCAGCCGCAGCAAAGGCGTCATTGGTTTCCTTCGTATACAGACTGGTGTCCGGCATGTTGGGCATCTCCATGATCCCAAGGTCTGCAAACTGAATTCAGCAGCTTTTGCCTGCCATCAATACTGTTCATTACATTTCATCTTGCCGACATCAGATTGACACAAACAACAATCCTCAATTCATTTTCTACATTACAGAAAAAAAAAAAAAAATAAAGTAGCAAACAGAGCAAATGTTACAGTCAGCACAAACTACGTATGGCTTTACAAACTATTTTCAGTAAATACAGACCTTCTTTACTCCTGGCTGGGAGGTTATGGGTTTGATTCTTATCAGAGCCATTTATATTTGTGGGATTTTTGGGACATGATCAGCTTCCACTCACAGCTGAGTTCACCATGATGAGCTCCTCTGGGAGGACTGGAATGACTGGAACCACACAGCTAAGTTCACTATGATGAGCTCCTCTGGGAGGACTGGAACGACTGGAACCACACAGCTGAGTTTCACCCACTCAAACTGAGGTGCTTAGAACTGAGAGTGTTGCTCAAATTGCCTGACCAACACTTCAGGTGTCTGCATCTCTCAGGCCTGGTTGACACTGGATATATTATCAAAGTAAGCACAAAGCACAGCCCGGTCACACAGTCTCAGGCCACAATGGAACTCCACAGCACCACCTTCATCATCCGCATCGATCAGCATAGCAAAAAGTCTGTGGCCCTTCATGTCCTGCTCTCATGATGACCTCAGTTTTGATGTCCTCTTCATATCTGTGCCCTTAGCGAGTTCCTTTTGAGGTTGCTGGTATCAGCCAGTTCGTGGGGACTGTCACTGAACAGACATGGTGGTACTCTCTTGAAGGAGGTGTTCACTCATGCTGGCTCCATGACAAAACAATGACTGTTGTCAGAATGGGCCCTAGCAACTGGTGACCTGCATATACTGGATCAGAACAGACAACACTGAACACCACAGACATGATTCAGAACAGACAACACTGAACACCACAGACATGATTCAGAACAGACAACACTGAACACCACAGACATGATTCAGCAGTGCAGTGTCTCCTCTGGTGGGTGCTCCAGACCTGCTGACCTCCCAAACTCTGAATGAGTAGTTTCCAGGCCACAATGAGTAGTTCTACAGCAAAATGAGTAGTTTGCACATCAATTTTTTTCCTATCAACATTTCACATAGGGCCATGTGTTTTGCTTACTTATGTTGTTTCGTGTGTGTGGTGTGCGTGTGCGTGTGTGTGTGTGTGTGTGTGTGTGTGTGTTGTGTAGGTGCTGTGTGGCATCGTGTGCATGCATGGAATATTGTGTGTGAATGCCAGTGAGCGTGCATATCAATATAAATAGTGTGTGTGTACATGTACATGTTGTGTGTGTGTACGTGTGTGTGGGTATGGGGTGGGATGTGAGTGTGGGTGCGAGAGAGAGAGAGAGAGAGAGAGAGAGAGAGAGAGAGAGAGAGAGAGAGAGAGAGAAGAGAGAGAGAGAGAGAGAGAGAGAGAGAGAGAGAGAGATTTAAATGAGAAATTACATCATTTCGTAAGATTTGGAATTTTACTGATCATGATAGACAATGAAAACAATGCCTTTGCTAAGTAACAGCTCAGAAATTTATACTTGCCAAAATGCATGTAGACCTGTGCCTATTAGAAATCAGTACTGAACTTATATGTGTTACTATTTAGTAATAACAGAGAAGCAACTGTAAAAATGTTCATAATGTTTGGAGTAATTAAACATGCACACTCACTTAATATTCATGAATTCTGGACACATGGGTACAGAGATCCTCACTCCACAAAAATGCAATTGAACAAGAAAAATGTCAAAATACTCTCCTGCTTCAGATCTAGTATCCATCATGAAACACAAAAATATTGAAAAAGAATCACCAGCCAAAGAAAAAAACCAACTGAAGTCTTGTCCTACCCCTCTTGCTACGTACACAGGAAAGACCTTTTCACAATGGGCACTTCCATGGGGAATACTGAGTATTCCTCTCATCACAAGGGAAAGTTCCTGAAGATTCACATTATCTGTCTTGAGTTTGCCAATATCAAACAAGTACATTTTTGTTTTTTCGGGCAGTTGGTTTGACAAATACGCACATGATTTCTACATCATGGGATTCTGGGCTTCAATCACTCACCCTGAACAGCAGTATGGTCTGGACCAAGTTGTCATGGCGACGTGCAGTGGCAGCCACAAAGTAGTTTCCCTCGGCATCACCACCATTGAAATACACAGCATCCACTGCCTGTGCCATTAGCAATCATATAATGAAATGAAGAGCTTTATGCAGTAAAAGCAGTGCATTCCCAATCACCATGCAATAATATGACAAGCTAAAGGTCTGCTCTTGAGATTAGCAATAATTTGTCAACTCCATGGGATATATCAAGTGTTTGACAAACAGTGAAAATAAACGCTTGAATCATTTCCAATCAAGCTATAACGATCTATCAAAGTGGGCATTTTCATCTATAATTAGGGATAAAGGAAGTAATCAGTCAAATCTTTGCATTGCTTAATTTCTCCTGGACACATCAGTAGTATAGTCGAACAAGTTGGCTGCTCAGTGCAAGTCGGATCAATCTACCCAACAGATCTCTCCACTTGGTCTTGCAGTGATTATTATTACACTTATCAACACCAGAAACCTTTGGTCTGAGTCAAAGAGGAGATTTCCGCTAAGACAAACACTTTTTTTTCCATTGAAGTCATCTGCAACGCTCCCTGTGGAATAGGGAAAAACTCTCCTAAGTAATGCACATGTAACATCATTGTTTGTTCTCTTTCTTTCAATAACAACAATCCCCGACAAAGGCAAACGCTATTGATCTAACCCTCTGTGACAGTAATGCACTTGGTGACACAACAGATTGCACTTATATGACTTAGCTTAATTAAAATCTTATTAATTTTGTTCACATCAGAAGAATTCAGACAGCCCCCACAAGTGACATCCCAGTTTGTCCACATTACTGGGTTCGATCAGGTAGGCATTTTTTTTTTCTTTTTAAGGAATTCATTAACTCTGTGTCAATCTTCTTCATGAAATATATCTGATACCGCAGTTACACAATGTGCAGGCCTGTTTCCAATGAAGTATTGCCAGTCCCACAAGTAGGCCTTTATGCAGCACAAATAAACAATCTGCATTCTTATTGCAGCTCTCAAACTGAGTACTATGATCAAGTATATCAACTATTCCATGACATCAGCTTCATGATAAATTTACTCCCTTTTTTGGCCAAGTTTCTCCCCATTTCTCTTTATGGATCATAAAGTTACCTTCAAAATATGATACACAGAACACAGATCTCTGTCAAGCTGGAACAGATTTGGGATCCCTCCTATGACTGGCAGCTGCACCATGAATCTTATCAGACGATTTGTCCTTGGCCTACAGTTCATCATTCCAAGTTTAAGTTACATCAGCTCTGTAGTTTTTGCCTACTCTTGCTGGATCTTGGATTGACATGATGATGCAGTCCTGCACGATGGAGCTGTATCAACATTTAATAGGTTTGTCCATGGGCCAGATGCCATCTTTCATTCATCAATTTTTCTTAAAATCTGTTTGGTAGGTTGTATGTAATCTTGGGAGCAGGCAGACACACCAACAGGCATAGGTGAAAACATAAGTCTTCTATGACAGAGGTAATTATGTTTTATCCATAACAACTCACAGTCTCACACACACACTCACACACACACACACACACACACACACACACACACAACATATACACAAAAACCATTTTCTATTTCGGAACATTTTGATTTAAAACACCTAATCTAAATTAGTTAATAAACTTTTATGCAGTATCTGAGAAGTCAGCAAAGACATCTCCCACTTGCATACACCATTGCCTATGTACAGAATTATGTAGAGCTATGCATAGGTCTTTATGACAAAAGCTGATTAAATGGGCTGTTCAACACCTGAACAACTTGGTTGATGTGACAAACTCAAGGTCTGGATATGGATCGATAACAGTTATCAGTGTGGCAGGATGAAAGGTGTACCGTGTGTGTGTGTGTGTGTGTGTGTGTGTGTGTGTGTGTGTGTGTGTGTGTGTGTGTGCGGGTAGTACCTGTAGTAAGAGCAGTTTTGTTTTCATTTCATATCTTTTCAGAAAACATTGTGATATTAAACAAGACGAAATGTGTCAGTTGTTCATTTGCGATCTCTGCGTTTGTGATGTAATATTGTTGTTATATGATTTACTGTCAGGATTGTAACTCAGACTTACGATTGTCTTACTTGCTAGACCTATGATCATAAAAGAGGTATGGCATGATGTCCTTCACCAGTTGGAAGTTCCAGCAAACCACTGGACCCTTCCCATCGTCTTCCCCATTCTCCATTCTTTTTGTGGGTTCCCTTTCAACTTTTCCTCACCCCTCATCCATCTCCTCCATCCAGCAACCAAGATCGGGAATAGAACCCATACCTTTTACTATTCTTCTGCAAGAACTCCTCTTTATAACAACAGTGCCGGAACAGCTCAGAGGTAGAGCGCCGGACTCCTAATCTTGGTGATCCTGGGGTTGCGGGTTTGAATCTCCACTGGGCCATTTTGGCACATGGGGATTTTTCCATCAGAGTTAACATTGGTTCTGACTCCATTTCCTATACAGTCCTTCGAAATGAGACTATAAACCGAGAATCCGTGTGTGAACCATCTTGCACACACGTAAAATCCTATCACCAACTTTTGGAAGAAAAGGCCAGTTTGGCCGTTGATATGGGTGACACGTTACACTTAGCATGCACTCTGCATAAGAAATGGAAAGAATGAACGAAGTAAGGAAAATGAGTGAACGATATTGACTGGATGACACAGGTATAAAAACAAAAGTTATTTCTTACAGCCTTATGCACCTCAAAAGCCAAGTGCAATACAACCAATCAGCTATGTCGTCAACAACTAGATCAATCCTACTACACAGAGTGGTTCAGAGGTCAGTGACGACCCTGTCATCAGACCGATTCATTGAACAACTGAGGGCCATTTCTTATCTCTAATGCATGAGAACATTGCTCTTGTACATGCTGAGTGCATTTCCGACCTTGTGGCTGACTGGCCATTTTGGTCTTTCAGATTCTACGCCTTGATGTAGAGAACTCATTTTGAATTTGATTATTCATAGAGAGAAAAGAAAAAAGGGTGACAGAACCAAAAACAGTGATATATGGTTCTTAACATTTTATCACATTAAATAAGATTTGGTAACTTCACTAAGAGTATGGCTATAATAGATATCCCATAAAACCCTAGCAGTGTTCACTTGGATCATGCGGTGCTTTAAAGGCTGTTTGTCCCCCTGTCACAAGTGTTTCCAAACATTGTCTACTCTCTTCTTTTTTTTTCTTTTTTTTTGTGGGGACAGAGGTAGACTATAATAGTCAAGACCGACTGTGGGGACTGTGACATCAGCTGTGCTTGAGCAGCAGCATAACACTTAAGTGTTACATTCCTACCTAATACTCATCTGTTGTTAGTCATCTCTGTCTGCTGTATTACCTCAAGTGCGTAACAACCTTAAATCTGAAACAACCAACCAACAAGGTGAATGCTATGAGAGCTGCAGGCAAGCACTGAGAGAACAACAATATGTTATACTTGGAAGTATGCACTGTTACTGTAACCAGCCACGTAAGATTCGATTTTGTGTGATATGCACAATCACACATCAGCTGGGGCCTAGTCTTCTTCTTCTTCTGCGTTCGATTGAAGCTGGATGCGTCAGACTTGTAACCCGGCCGCCATGATGAAGCCCGCGGTCTTCTCCAGGTCAGAACGGGCTCCCCAAAGCTGCGCCTGTAACTCCGCTCCCCCCGCCAGGTTTTGTGTCGTAGAGCTGCGTGAGTAGGACAGCGCAGGAGGACATGTTCAGGGTGGGCCTAGTCTGACTATTTGAGTATACAGGGATGTTGCACCAAGGGGGCCATTCCTGAGGAAGGGGAGAGTGAGTAATTTGACAAAGAAAGGAGGAAAGACCAAGCAGGAAGAAAGAGGGAGAAAGATGTGAAGTTTGAACACCCAAATATCAGGACCACAACAGAGCTATCTACTTTGGGGCATTGGATTAAAAAAAAAAAAAAACCTGATCTTTCCTTTGACCAGATTTCTAGCAGTACAGTAAATCTGTGTGTACAGCTCCTGTTAAACAGTGTGAAAAGGCTGGATGCTGATGAAGTAGTAAATGATGAGGTCACTTTTTACAAGTCTGACATCAGTTGCTCTGAGCACGCAATTGCAAAGATGCGATTTTAATGTGATAAGGAACCTACTCAGTCATCTTCCTGAAATCCAAGTTGAAGCTATCACTGTCACAACCAGTTGTGTCTCTCTTGAAGTTCATCTTGCCATGCCAGCTACAAACACAGTAAGTGAACAGACACTTAGTGCCATGAGAGAGAATTATGAACACAGAGTACAGAGGAGCATCTGAACAACCTGATAATGTTGCATATGATATACAAGTCAAGAACAGACGCTCTTGATCTCATCTCCATGGCCTACACCTTTAAATCTTTGCAGCACCATAAAAGAAGTGTTAGGCACTTTCACACTCACAGACAATCTGAAGCTGAAGGAAGTCCCTGTGAAGACATGAAGCACTCAGAGAGACACCATTGTAATTGGTTTTAACAGGGAAAAACAGTTATCTATCATGTAACCCTCATTCAGCCAAAAAAAAAAACCCTGTTTCACAAAACTGATGACACTGTCAACTGAATCAAGCATTGTGCTTTCAAACTGAATGCGGAATCAGGCAGAAAGAATTATGCTTTTCCAAAGCACTGAGAAAATTTTAATGGAACTGAATTCAATAACCATGCATCAACAAAAACAAAGAGAGTTTTGGACACTGTGAGTACATTCACTGACAGTCAAATGAATGAATGTGGAGACAATGACATCATTTGAGACTAGTTAACAATCAGACAATGTGTCGTTCAACTTCTTTGACCCTTTCAAAATTACCTGTGGTGTAGCCTTTAACGGAATGTTGCCGAATAGCCTGTTCCAACTGGCCTTCTGTCAGTTTTCATCTGCAATCTGTGTGTGTGTGTGTGTGTGTGTGTGTGTGTGTGTGTGTGCGTGCGTGTGTATTTGATGTGTGTGTGGTGTGTGTGTGTGTGTGAGAGAGAGAGAGAGAGAGAGAGAGAGAGAGAGAGAGAGAGAGAGAGTGTGTGTATGTGTGTGCGTGTGTGTGCATTTGTGTGTATGTGTGTGTGTGTGTATGCGCGCGCGCGCGCATGTAACCATCTTACAAGAAAGCAACTCAAACGCATGTCAAATTTCGTCCCCTCCCCCTCTTCAATATTCTTCAAGGTGCTTCGCGCCTTACTATAATACTAAAAACGAAATGGCTACGGGTTCTCTCTCACAGTACAGTGTGGAAAAGAAATTAATAAACAAAATAAAACAAAGAAGCTAAAAAAAAAATAAAAAAAAATTTAAAAAAACTCACAAGGGGGTGGTCTTTCGGCAGTGGCTGCACTTTGTCCATCTCAGCTGGGCTGCTACGTGAGCGGACGCCATAGCCGGCACCTTTGCCTGTCGTCTGCTTCATTGAGCGATTTTTTCGTCGGCGAAGCCACAGAAGAAAGCGAAAGATAGGATATTTGAATAGGTACCATTTGTTCGGCTGAACATACACTCCACATCTCGGTGTAGGGTCGGGCATAATTACCCATAACAGGAGAGCGACACTGCCTATAGAGGCTGCCAATACTAACCCTAGCATGTTCGCGGTGTTCACATGAAAGTTTCGTGCGAACTGAACCTGATTTTGAACTCTGTGGCCACACGCCACAATTAGGATTTTGCACTGAATCACTACATAATCCACGTAAGCGTTTTGAGGCCTACCGTACGTTTGAGCCAGCATTTGATGTTAAATTGACAATTGATCAAAAGAACAATACCCAACCAATCATTTCCCTTGTTTGGGAGGATTTCCACTCATGACATCACATAAAATCTTCAAATGCATGACCTTCCCCCTAGTTGCCGTCACCTTTCAGGCCTTTGTACATACCAGTCACCTTACCTTTGCGCCAGTGGTTTCTCCCAAACAGACTCATTCCTTTCATTTTAATCGGTCTGCTTGAAACCACCTGACTGTATCTTGATGGTCATATGAAAGAAAACGAGGAAAATCAACTTTCAGACACAATAAAAATTCTCAAAACAATCTCATTGCGCCTGTCTATAAATATTCGACTCATTAAGTAAGGCCTTGGCGCATTCATTTTTGGTGTGCAGCCTGAGCAAAAAAAAAAAAGTTTGCCAGCAAAGGCTTTGCACACTCAATCTAACTAGAGTTACCTCTCTTTGATAAGGAAAAACGAAAAAGAAAGCAATGATTATGCCGTGCCTTGTATGAGAATGATATAAATGGACTGTAACATATTTGAATCGGCATTCTCTCTAAATTGTCAATTACATTCGTATTTACCCTGTATGAAGAAGAGCTCATAGAGCTTTGTTGATGACCGGCCACTGCATTAAAAAAACGTGGTAACTCCCTGTCCCCAACCGCACACCTACCAGCCCCAGTGACTGTCCTGGACTGAGGAACTCCAACATGTACTGCTTGCATTGCTGTTTGTTTATTCGTCAGGGGAACAAAACAAGGATAGAAAATTAAAAAAAACAACCTGCTCGTGATTCTGTTCCGTTAAAACACAAGTGAGTGTGTGTGCCGTGCGTGCGTGCGTGCGTGGTTGTGTGTGGTGTGTGTGATTTACGATTAAGACTTAGAGAGTGTCATACAAAGTTGCTTGTTAACCATTGTGGGGGTGTGTTTGTGAGTCACTGACAGCAAAGGGCCAGCTGCAATGTGTTTCATTTAAAAAATATCTTAATCATTATCATTTTTCTTTTGTCAAGTCATCAATGTAATGACAGAGGAATTGTTTACATACACTTGTTTTCCCCCAACTAAATTTCCAACATTTCATTACAAAGTAATGTAGCAGCAGCAGCAGCAGCAGCAGCAGCAGCAGAGGACGTACTAGTAACTGTTGTAGACCTCTTTCTTCTATATGTCATGACGAAAAAGAAAACAATTCGTCCGGACTGAGATTTTGAACCACGTTTGACGATAACTTGTGTTTCCAATGGCGAAAGCAATGAGAGGATAAAGATTTCCTTCCCCTACCCCTCCTTCGCCCTCTCCTCCCCCGCCCTTCTCCCACCCTCCTCCACTTCCGTGAGTTTGGTAAACCCATTAAAAGGCCTTGTACAGTCGCTGGGCAATAACTGTCACGGATTATTAAAAGTAAGGTGTCATTTCGCCAGAATGATAAGAAAGTTAGACCATACCTTTTTCAAGTCTTAATTTCTTTGATGATGTCCTTGTTGCAAGTGCTTCCTGGAATAACACATCTTGTCCATGTTCGTGGCCATTTTGGGGAGTACTCAGTGAGCAAGATTTACTCACAGCCCGTTCTCTTCCAAAATGTGTGCTGGCTTCAAGTTTTGGGGACATGTGTATTGTCAAACCACAGAAAGACAATGTTAAAAAGAGTCGTTCTTTTCCAAGGCCTGGTTCTCAAAAGCAGGTTCGTTCTTTAACAGTAAGTTGATCCCACTGTTCGCAGCCATCACAATTTCTTTTATTAATCTCACCAAAGGAGTTGGCGGGAAACCCATGATATGGACAGAGGATTGTGAAGAGGAATTTTCGCTGGTTTAGAAACCTACAGCAACTTTTTCTGTTTTAAAGCTATCAAATCTTTCTCAGTCATTTAGGATTAGAACTGATGCCAGCAGCAGCGTTGTCGGTGCAGTGTTAACTCAGTCTTTTAAGAATACTCCTCATGCCATTATTCATTTCAGCAGGAAACTTATAGAACGTGAGAGAAACTACAGCACCGTAGAGAGTGCTTACAATAGTTTGTGCTGTGGAGAAGTTGTCCAGGTCCTCGTAGGAACGTTCTTTTGTCCTCCAAACAGGTCTCGGGGCCACTTTCGTACCTGCAGTCGGGCAGTTTAAAATATGATCGCCTAACCCGTTGGGCATTGTCGCTGCAGGGGTACTTTTCTCTGTACAGCCTGTGTCTGGATCTCTTACCCAACTCGCTGACGTCCTTTCTCGCTCTGAAGCTGACCAAATGATTCCCTTATGTGCCCCTGATATACGAAAGTGTGTGTGTGTGTGTGCGTGTGTGTGTGTGTGTATACTTCAAGTTGATTTATTTCTGTATATGTATCGGGTGACATTATGATAATGTATTTTTGTGCGTAGGCAGAAACCTGTCGGTTTTTTTTCTTCAGGAGGAGGGTAGTGTCAGGCATCGGTTGTCTGCCCTATTCGGCCCATTGTTCTATGTTTGTTAAGTTTGTTGTCAGGCATTGGTTGTCTGCTCTATTCGGCCCATTGTTCTATGTTTGTTAAGTTTGTTGTCAGGCATTGGTTGTCTGCCCTATTCGGCCCATTGTTCTATGTTTGTTAAGTTTGTTGTCAGGCATTGGTTGTCTGCCCTATTCGGCCCATTGTTCTATGTTTGTTAAGTTGTTGTCACTTTGTCGTCCATTCGGCCTTTGTCTCTTGTTGTCATTGTCATTTAAGTCGACGACGGGCTGGAACCTCTTTGATGGTGTGAGGAGGGTGGAGTGGGGGGGGGGGTGGGGGGGGGGGGGGCACTTGGACACACACCCCGATTGGCCACTGTTCGTCCTGACACAGTTTGTGTGAAATGCTCGGGGCCCCAATATCCGTACTCATCTGCGATCACTTACTGCCTATTAGGTGGAAGCAAGCGAGTTTCTGGTGTGTGGGGAAGAGGGCCTTTTGGTATTAGTAAAATTAAGAATTTTTACATTATTTTGTATCTTTGATCCTTTCTTTTCCAAGCTGTCAAATCTTTCTTACGAGAAAAATTATCCTTTTATAACTTTTTTTTTTTTTTTGGTCAACCGATCCTGACCCCTCTTCCCCTCCGATCTTTGAACGAAAAAAAAAGGCGGGAGTGGGGGGAGGAGTAAATATCATGAATCATAATTATGGAAAGATATTTAGGCCGTGATCGTGCTTTTTCAGTCCCGCCCTCTTGTCATGCTCTTCGCGGTCGACGTCAGCGCCAGGTGTTGCGCCTTGGTCTCTTTCTTCTCTGCGGGAGGAGTTCCTTTTGTTTCCCCTATAGAGCCAGCTGACCTAGAGCTGCTTGAGAATCAGACATGGGTTTTACGGGGTATTATGTATGCGAGGTGAATGGGGAGAAGCAAGGAGTGTGTTGAGTACTCTGGGGGAGCAGCTCGAACTTTGTGGTGAAGAACCTAACCTTGGAAAGGACCTGCGGGAGGATACTTTTTAGGTGGACAGAAGGGAAAAAGGGTTACTGAATTCTTAGGCCAGGACAGTGTGCTCCTAATGACTAAACTTCAAGCGATGAGCCTCTCTGTTTTTCTATTGTGAAACTCATTTTGACCAGATGGGAGCCGGACGTGAGCCCTAGGTGTTTTTATTCGAATTTGAAGGAGCCTGTCCTGGTACTTTGGAAGATTCCCCCCTAGATTAGTTCATCCTTTTGTGACTCTTCTTGAGAAGGGTTATTATGGAATTATGGAAAATTTGAGTCATGAACAGTGTTCTTTCCCTTTGAATCCTCCCCCCCCCCCCCTTTTTTTTTTTTTTTTTCCTTTCCTTTTACGATCTGAGCGACGACTTTGCTGTTGTTGTCGACTTATGGTTTTGGGGTGGAGAAGTATATTAACTAAACTGAATGTATTCCAATTCGAAGAGTGTAATTAGAGAGCTCTCCTACTGTGATGCGTTGGGCGTGGTCTCCCAATGGTTGATGCATAGCTTCAGCGGGAACTTTTTTTTTTCTTTTTTTTTTTTTTTAGCGCACCCCCACCTCCATCCCTCCCAGCATCAAAAGTTACTGTAACACTCACTGGTGTGTTTAGCGTCTTAAGTTCCTCGGGTTGTGTACGAGTGAGTATATCTGAAAAAGGTTTATTGTTGTTGTTGTTGTTGTTGTCGTACCCTGGCTAAAAGACTCCAGGGGAACCAGCCGCCGTGGCGAAGTGGTTAGCGTCGCGGACTCCCGGCTGGGAGGTCGTGGGTTCGAATCCCATCAGAGTCATGTGGGTTTTTCTGCCCCCACCGGCTCCCACCCAGAGTTGAGTTTGCTACGGGCTCAGTTGGGAAGACTGGGACCACACAGTCGAGTTTCATCCACTTAATGGATGCGTTTCTGAGAGTGTTGCTCAAATTTCCTGACCAACACTGCAGGTGTCTGTATTTCTCGGGCCTGGTTGACGCCGGGATATATTATGAAAGGAAGCGTAGAGTACAGCCCTGTCATGTAGTCTCAGACCGAAATGGACATCCGTAGCATCATCTTAATCATCCTCATTCTCATCGATCAGCATTAAAAAAAAAATGTCTCAGATTCTGTGGCCCTTCATGCCCTGCTCTCATGGTGACCTCAATTTCGATGTCCTCTCCACGTCTGTGGCCTTGGTTTGGTCCCGTCGGGGTCACCGGTATCGTTGGTCCATGGGGGCTGTCGTTGGACGGACGTGGTGGTGCCCTCCGGAGGGAGAGTTCACTCACGCCGGCTCCGCGACTGAGCAATTATTGTCATCAGTAGGGGGCTTAGTAGGTGGTGTCCTGCGTATGTTAGATCAGAACAGGCGCCACTGAACACCACCGAAGTGACTCGGCAGCAGTGCAGTGTCTCCTCCGGTGGGTTGCCTCTTGACGACTTGACATTGACTGCTCCCTGTGGATTGCCGGTGCCGGGGCTGCGGCGGGGCCGACCGGGCTGGGGCTGTGGACGGGGTGTCGGAATGAGCGGCGTGGGTGCACTGCCTCTGAGGTGGCGCAGAGGTTGGGACAGCAAAAAAAAAAAAAAAAAAAAAAAAAAGACTCCAGGGATCATCCGAACAGCCGAAGTACTTGAACGCTATGGTACAAGTGCATCAGCTGGGGATGAGATCATTACCGTTTTTGATCACCCCGCCACGTGGGCAGCCACACTCCGACTTCGAGGGATTTTGGAGACTGATGGTGTTATGCTAGAAGCTCGTCACGACTGAAGACAATCTCCACATAACTATACAGAGCTTAACAACATTTTGATGTAGCCTTGGTGTTCTGGCCTATGTCAATTGGTCTGACACAGCCTTAAGCCAAGGCGAAAAAAGGTTAATTGATTTCAATTATATGTGAAGTTGTGCTGTCAGGTTTGTGTTTTCTCTGTTGAGTTGGGCGGTACTCGGTGAAATTGTTTTGTTCGCATTCTCTCCCCTTGCTTACCAGATCGCCTAATCCCCACAGGCAAACATCTATTCTTACACAGTCAGTCTGTAACAGAGTTGTGTTGTGTGTGTTCGTATGTCATGGTAATGGCGACAGAAGACGATTATACGTCAATTACGTTATGTTCTTTCCTTGATTGACACGTTTTTGTCATTCCAAACGATTAGATAAAATAACAATAATGATCATTGGATACAAAAAGAACTAACCAGGAATGTTCTGACTGGCAAGATTCCTTTGCGGTAGTCAGCATGGCGCACGTGTTTCATAGATGGTAGTGTGAGGTGCAGGTACTGATGAGGGCACTGATGAGGGTGAGAAGAGAGGTGTGCAGTGCGTGGATGCATTTGTGTGTGAGGCCAAACAGGGGTTACAGCAGGGCTAAATGTTAAGATAGGGCTGAGGGCGCTGCATTTATGTCACCAGCATGCGAAATCCATCGCAAAATCCCACAACAAAGATTCGTTGACAAGCGTATATAAATGCGTATGTCAATGAATATTCATATTAAAAAAAAGTTTATTCCAGTTCAGAGAAACAGAACGTATAACAGGTTCAATATACTTCATGAAAAAGGGAAATTTCAACAGCGCCAGTTTTTTTTTTTCGTTTTTACGTTTATTATGTCATATTCTATGGGCGGTAGCCTGTATATTGGTTTTGGGAAAATGCAATATCTGTGAGGCGAAGAACAAAACAAGACAAATCACCAATCATAGTACATAAATGCTAATGGGGATTAACAATGCACATATACACATATTCATTACGGTTACAAAATGACACTCATCTTCAAGTGTTTTCTTTAATCGATTGTCATTTTAATTTTTTCCCCCAAATCATCAGAACACACGAACTGTTTGACATGAAAACGAAAAATCCATCAGACAGCAAAACACATACGCATATTCTCTCTCTCTCTCCTCTCTCTCTCTCTCTCTTTGTCTCACAAGACATCAGGCTTCATGATTTGAACACACACGAAGACACTGCCAGCGTGCGAGCATATAAACACACTTAGATACACTATACATTTACAATCAGTCCTACAATCACATTTCAACTGATGGTAATCATTAAAGCCAAAAAGGAAACCACCCCCCCCCACACACACACAGGCGCGCGCATGCACGCATCCGGCGCGCACTCACCCACACAGATATCTAGATCAGCGGCTTGAAACATAACAATAGAAGAATGGAAGGCAGGAAGGAAAAGCCTTAAACAGAGCATCGTGGCAAAATCGTGGGAATATTTTGGGGAAATTGACATGGAGGAGTGGGGTGGGGGAAGAATGAGGGAGGGGGGAAAGGGAGGAAGGGGACAACAGGCCTAACGTATTGTAGGAGGAAGTGGATATACGTTACCGCATGAATGACAGAACGGTGCTCAAACCACACACACACACCACACACACACACACACACACACACACACACACACTCACGCTCTCTCTCTCTCTCTCTTCACCCCCCCACTCTCTCACTCACACACACACACACATACATACACTCACACACACACACACACACGTTCTCACACACGCACAGTGTCGCGCACGCATACACAGACAAATATATGTACATGCACGCATACACAACAGCCAATACACTGTTTATCACTGTACAATGACAAGAACAGAAATCACACACACACACACACACACACACACACACACACACACACACACACACACACACACACCAACAACAATAACAACAACAGCAACAACGGAGGACATCACATCTTAATTTATGGCACCAAAATAAATGACTACTCAGTGAGACTCTTCAATTGAAACAGAAAATCACTCTGCACCAAGCTTTCAGCGTGAAGCTGTATAATCGTTGGACGAATACATGTCAACTACACCTATTCAACAAAATCACATCTCTTCATTTTAACTGCTGTTGTAATTTTCCGACGAAAACCCCCCACAAAACTATAAACATACACAGCCCATGCGTATGCATAATACACATGAATATATACATACGAACACACATACAGCATCATTTTGAATCAGTGATAAACGACGTCGCATATCATTGCGTTTCAATCAAACTTACAAAGGCATAATGATTGTTTTGCAGCTGTTACGTATACGAGAGAGAGAGAGAGAGAGAGAGAGGAGAGAGAGAGAGAGAGAGAGAGAGAGAGAACATTAGTACAACTGATGAGTAGAAAAGAAAAAAAATCTCATATACCTGGAGTTACACATTTTACTGTGTGCCAGAATTACATTTCTACTGACCCCTCCTCCCCCCCCCCCCTTTGCCTTTCTCTGCCCATTTGCCCAGTCCCCATCCTAAACCACCTCCACCCCCACAGATCACTTTACAGAGAGAGAGAGAGAGAGAGGGGGGGGGGGGGATCTCATGTACACGGAGTTATGCATTCCGTTGTGGCCCAAAATCATATTTCTAATGACCCGCCTCCCACCCCCCCCCACACCCACCCCTCCAACACATCATTGTATACTTACACCCATCCTGGTGTACAGAGCATTATCTTACGCGCGCGTGCGCGCGCGCGCACACACACAAAACAAGAGCGCGGGTGTGAAGTGTGCTCAAAAGTACTCACAGTCTATTCAGCGAAAAATTGTCTTGGCAACACACTAAAAAGATCTGGCTTGTTGAAGTTCCTCCGTTTTCTGTATATTTACCTTGTGATTGTAAGATGTGCGTTTTGCCAACGTGCAAAACTGTACAGTAATCCTCTGTGTGTGTGTGTGTGTGTGTGTGTGTGTGTGTGTGTGTGTGTGTGTGTGCGTGTGTGCGCGCGTGCGTGCGTGCGTGTGCGTGCGTGCGTGTGTGTGTGTGAGAGTGGTGTTGGTGTGTGTGTGTGTGTGTGTGGTGTGTGTGTGCGTGTGATAGTTACGTGTGTGTGTGTGTGTGTGTGTGTGTGTGTGTGTGTGTGTGTGTGTGTGTGTGTGCGTGCGTGTGCGCGCGTGCGTGCACAGTGTGACATTGTGTGTGTGTGTGTGTGTGTGTGTGTGTGACTGTGTGTGTGTGTGTGTGTGGACTGTGTGTGTGTGTGTGTGTGTGACTGTGTGTGAGTGAGTGAGTGAGTGGTGTGTGTGTGTGTGTGTGTGTGTGTGTGTGTGTGTGTGTGTGTGTGTGTGAGTGTGTGCGTGCGTGCGTGCGTGCGTGTGTATGTGTGATTCTGCTGTCATTTAGGCTGAAAAAACAACAACAAAAAACACCGCAGTTTTATGTGTCCTGTTGCTCACAAAAGTCGACTTCTCGAGAGTTTTGTTAGTGAACGCCCTCGCTGGCGCGGTCTTTAGCATGCGCGGTTCATCGTCTCATAGGGCAGACTAGCACTGTGGTCACCATGTAAGGTCTGGTGGCGGTCTTGGAGAAGGGGAATGGGGGGTGGGGGGTGGGGGGTGGGGGTGGGTGGAGAAACGCCACATGGGAGACTTGAACCAAGAACCCAGGATTCCTCTGCTTCTTGGCTAATGCGCTGTCCACTGGGCCACCTTTCCACCTAAACGCAAGTCTTCCTTCCTTTATCCAAACACGGACGAAGCGTCATCCCCACTCCTGTCGGCTCTTGCCCTCACTGACGTGGCGGCAGAGACTAGTGACGTTTCACACACAAGTAAGGGAGCCGACTCGTCAGGCAGGAGGAAGTAGCGCCCGGTGGAAGGCGGCTGTCGCTTTGGTGGGGGGTGTCCTGGGGCAGCACTTTTCATGACACAGGAGCACACCACGACGGCACACAGCAAGAAAGGAACCACGGCCCACTGGCATACCTGTCGGAGGACAAAACAATGGGAACAATGTGGTCAATGGCTAGTGAATGAGAACAGAAGCGATGAATTTAGTTATGGTAGGGGTGCTGGAGTAAAAAAAACAAAACAAAAACAAACCAGTTTTCAGTTAGGATGATACACCAGCGCATTTACTCCACATACATGTTACAAACACCGTTACAATGAGCGTGCACACACTTCCGTCACCCCTCCCCCTAAAAAAGATGCTTAATAAGCAGTACCTGTTCAATTTCAGAGTTATCAACCGCAACAATAACAACAATGTACACACTCACATACATGCACGCACACATACAGCATACATCACGCACGCGCACACACACGCACACTTACTGAAACCAGTTTATTGTCAAAATAACCCATGGTTGTACTGACAAACACACATCACCACACACAACACACACACGCACGCACACAGAAGAAAGGGTCTGACAAGTACAGAATCTCCAACGAAGGCGGTTTAAGTCCACTGTTCGTGTACATGGAACATCACACACACAGCGACAGCTGTTTTGTTCCGAGTAGCTGATCAGCTGTTCTGGCAGACTCTCAGGGTGCAAGCTGAAGAACCACACCCGCATAAGCAAAAACGAAGACCCCCAATGACTTGGGTGCAGGTAGGAACATCTTCCATGCTCAAAGAAAAATATGTTAACTTGCACTTGTTTTCCCCCACTACTTAATTGTTCAGAAAAATATGTATAAGAGTAAAAGTTCTTGCTTCTTCTGACAATTTTGCATATGCGACTGGTTTAAGATAAAAACAAACGTGGTTCCTACGCCACAATCTGCACCATTCTTTCCTCCAACCCAATTCCTCCGAATCGGTACATAATTAGGAAAGATTGTCTTTCGGATCTCTTGCCTTGGTTGGTTGATGGTAGATTTCTCAAGCAAGGCAAACGTTTACTCTAACTGTACTGAATATGGAGAGTTTTTTTTTTTTTTTTTTTTAATTAAAAAAAAAAATCTCTGACAGAAAAAGCCGAGTCAGAGATTAGACTGTACAGACTTTGTCACTTCCTCTTTTATTCATCACATTAATAATATATATATATATATATATATATATATATATATATATATGGGACAATGCAGTTTGCCACACACTGTGAACCTCATCACCATTGGTATTCATGAATAGGGTTGGTTGTTCAGCTGACGCCCTGATAGTTGCGGTATTCCACTGACCTGCTGTATTTGCATTTTGCTGAAGTAGGCGGTCATGTTGGACGTTCTGTGAATGTGGTCGTACTGTGACGCCGCGCTGTCACAGCTGAACAGAGATGGTGACATAGTGTGACGGACTGATCCAACGTGCACGTGGACAATTACTCACTCTCGCTACCATGTACGCATAAACACACACACACACACACACTACCACACACACACACACACACACATGCGCGCGCAAAACACACAAACACACACACATGCATGCATGCAGATGCGCGTGCCCTACACACACACACACACACACACACACACACACACACACACACACACACACACACACACACACTACATATGTCCATATAACAGACAAACTGGATTAATCGAATTTTCAAAAGCATTTTAAAGCACGTTTTGATTTACAGAGAGAATGCGAAGTTTATACTCGTACATAATATGCCACTTAGGCATTAAATCTCTTGGGATGTTTTACTCATTTTTTTTGTTCAATATTTTAACTATTTCATTTTTCGGAAATCTACCCATAAACTATTTATCGTTAAGTTCTAAATCAACTGATCAAAAGGTTTGTAGTAAGGATACGTTCAGATCTAAGCGAAAATAAACATGGTTCACAGAAAAGTGGGTTAAAAAAATTCGGCTTTATAACAGCTTGGTAAACCCACTTTATAGTAAGAAATCAAACACACACCCCACACACACACCACACACCACACACCGCACGCACGCACGCACGCACGCACGCACACACACACACACACACACACACACACACACACACACACACACACACACACACACACACACACACACACACACAACACACACACTGTTTCTCTCAGGCTCTAAATTGCAGTTTTGTTTTTGACTGTCAGTTGGTCCCCATGAAAGCGTTTGTTATCCTTTGTCTATCTTCAATCCACCGCCTTTGTCAGGGTCTATGGCCTTTAATGAACAGATTATCCGTGTCCATATCTCTTTCTCTCTCTTAGGTTAACCAGCATGGTTCAAATCCCCTGCGACCCACCTGGACTCCCCCATAGTGTTCTGCAGCGTGTGGCACCAGAGGACATAGTCCACAGTTAGGGCGGTGCCGCACATTGTCGACAGCGTGGCCAGGAACAGTGTCAGTGTTTGGTGACAGATGCACCACCTGAAACAAAATAACACGTCAGTGTCTGGTGACAGATATACCACCTGAAACTACACGTCATGTCAAACTACACGTCAGTGTCTGGTGACAGATGCACCACCTGAAACAACACGTCATCTGAAATAACACGTCAGTGTCTGGTGACAGACACACCATCTGAAACATCACGTCATCTGAAACAACACGTCATCTGAAACAACAGGTCAGTGTTTGGTGACAGACACACCATCTGAAACATCACGTCATCTAAAACAACACGTCATCTGAAACAACACGTCAGTGTTTGGTGACAGACACACCATCTGAAACAACTCGTCATCTGAAACAACACGTCATCTGAAATAACACTTCATCTGAAACAACACGTCAGTGTTTGGTGACAGATAACCATCTGAAACATCACGTCATCTAAAACAACACGACCTCATCTGAAACAACACGTCAGTGTTTGGTGACAGACACACCATCTGAAACAACTCGTCATCTGAAACAACACGTCATCTGAAACACGTCAGTGTTTGGTGACAGACACACCATCTGAAACAACACGTCATCTAAAACACGTCAGTGTTTGGTGACAGACACACCATCTGAAACATCACGTCATCTGAAACAACACGTCAGTGTTTGGTGACAGACACACCATCTGAAACAACTCGTCATCTGAAACAAACACGTCAGTGTTTGGTGACAGACACACCATCTGAAACAACACGTATGGCTGCAGAATGTACTACACTGTGCACAGGAGCAGCTACAAACACGAACAAAGGAAACAGTAAAATGAGAGAGTGCAGAGAAAAAACAGACTGTCAACTAAAGCAAGGATGTAAAAAGACAGAGAGTGCAGAGAAAAAACAGACTGTCAGCTAAAGCAAGGATGTAAAAAGACAGAGAGTGCAGAGAAAAAAACAGACTGTCAGCTAAAGCAAGGATGTAAAAAGACAGACAGTGCAGATAAAAAACAGATTGTCAGCTAAAGCAAGGATGTAAAAAGAGAGAGAGTGCAGAGAAAAAACAGACTGTCAGCTAAAGCAAGGATGTAAAAAGACAGAGAGTGCAGAGAAAAAACAGACTGTCAGCTAAAGCAAGGATGTAAAAAGACAGAGAGTGCAGATAAAAAAAAAAACAGACTGTCAGCTAAAGCAAGGATTTTAAAAAGACAGAGAGTGCATAGAAAAAAACGACTATCAGCTAAAGCAAGGATGTAAAATGACAGAGAGTGCAGAGCAAAAAACAGACTGTCAACTAAAGCAGGATGTAAAAAGACAGAGAGTGCAGAGCAAAAAAACAGACTGTCAACTAAAGCAAGGATGTAAAAAGACAGAGAGTGCAGAGCAAAAAACAGACTGTCAGCTAAAGCAAGGATGTAAAAAGACAGAGAGTGCAGAGCAAAAAACAGACTGTCAACTAAAGCAAGGATGTAAAAAGACAGAGAGTGCAGAGCAAAAAACAGACTGTCAACTAAAGCAAGGATGTAAAAAGACAGAGAGTGCAGAGAAAAAAAAAACAGACTGTCAACTAAAGCAAGGATGTAAAAAGACAGAGAGTGCAGAGGAAAAAACAGACTGTCAACTAAAGCAAGGATGTAAAAAGACAGAGAGTGCAGAGGAAAAAAAAACAGATTGTCAACTAAAAAAGACAGAGAGTGCAGAGGAAAAAAAAAACAGATTGTCAACTAAAAAGACAGAGAGTGCAGAGAAAAAAAAACCAGACTGTCAACTAAGCAAGGATGTAAAAGACAGAGAGTGCAGAGAAAACAACAACAGACTGTCAACTAAAGCAAGGATGTAAAAAGACAGAGAGTGCAGAGAAAAACAACAACAGACTGTCAACTAAAGCAAGGATGTAAAAAGACAGAGAGTGCAGAGAAAAACAACAACAGACTGTCAACTAAAGCAAGGATGTAAAAAGACAGAGAGTGC